>JAVTVJ010000075.1:0-290000 GCA_034509425.1 Eopsaltria australis
TGATTGAATGAAATGTTTTAAATGAAAATAAAAGGAAGCATCAGCAAAATATAACAATGATGAAATGAACAGGAAACATTCTTTTCACAAAATAATTAATTTTTGCTTATCTTTCCTAAAGAGGATAGACTTTTGAGAAATACTTATTAATTTAAACCAATATTTTTTGAAACCAAATTTATTTATCCTTCCAAACTGTGAGACTCATCATGGGCCAGCAGTTTCTTGCAAAATGTATGGCTCTTAATTGTAACCGTTCCTTTTTTTAGGAATGGAAGGTGGAAGCAAGAGTCCCCCTCCCCTCTGCCATGACATGAGATGGTGTCAAATAACATTAGGGTCTTGGCCACACCACATGGCTCCAGGCTCCACCCCTCCACAGCTCCTGCAAAAAGTTAGGAGTAGGCCAAAATCAGGACACTATGCTTCAAAAAAAAAACCCATCTGTGAGGGAACACTGCTTATCAAGGAGTTACTTGGGTAGTTGAATTTCTTCATATTTTTGACAGTAGTAAGAATAAAACCACTCATCTCAGTGTACTGTTTTTTTCCTTCTGGTTTATTGAACTTGCATTGTGTGGGTTTTCTTTTCCATCTCTCCAAGTCAGGGAAAATGATTAAGAAAGAGAGAAAGAGATTTCTCTAACGAGTCTACACATAATGCAAAATTTATATGGCTTCATGTGCAGCTGGGCAAAGCATGATATGGTGCACAAATAAGAAAGGAAATTTTCCATGGTTTTTTGGAGGTAAGAATCCTAGTTACTACTGGCCATCATGACCTACTTGTTCAGTTTAGGAAGAAGTGGATACTTTCCATGGGAGAAGCTTAAGCATCAGATTTGCTCCTTGGAGCATTAATAAAGGGGCTCAGTTAGCTTCATCTCATTATTTTACTATGAGTATTGACTTTGGCCTACAGTCATGTATAGATAAAATGGTGCAAGGGCTTGTCCTAAGTGATTACTCAGAATTACAAATCATTTCACGTGTAACTGAATACTGCAGCCTAGCTGGCACTCTGCCCCTTTCTTTTCCCACCTGCATCTTTCCAGCATCCCACTCTCCACTCTTTATTGCCCCAATAAGAGAATGGATCCAGGCTTGGATAAATGGATAATTAATCCTACTCACTGAAAGTGGACTTTTTATTCACCAGCAGGAGGAGGACATATATGCCTATCTCACAGTGTTATGCCAACAAAGATACAGGAAAAATATTTAATGGTAGCTTGGTAGCAGACAAACAACAGGGAGTGTATAACTGTGTATGTACCCTTTCTCAAACAAAGTAATTAGACATGACTGGGGTTTTTTTGGTGCTAGCAATTGCCCAATGATTTCTGAATACATAAAAGGTTATCACTAAATGTGTCGGTTTTAAAAAGGAATGAGCACAAAAGTAAGAAAGATAAATTTTAGTTGCTCTGGGATTCTAAAAGCCCATTATTTTTAAGAGTGCAGAGAGAATCAATAAAATAAAGAGACACATAAAAGCTCAAGATACTCTTGGTACATCCAAATAAAATAAAATAGAAAGTGCAATGTTCAACTTACAGAGTACAAGATGCGAGATGAAAAGAGAGTTTTTTAGGGATATACCAGCTTTCTTGAGTGCATCTTCAGTGGTATATTACAGCAATTTCCCCCTGAGCAAGATCCTAGCATTTTTCTAAACTTTGTTTCATATCTAGACTTTGTGTGAAGAAGAATCTTGAAACAGTTACTTTGCACAAGTACCTATGATCAAGGATAAGATTTAATATATATTCCTGCTTACTCAGGTATCAAGTTCCCGTAAGGTCACAAAGCAGATTTTTCTCCCAGTTTCTTACAGGTCTAAACAGAATAAAAATTCTTTCTGTGAGCCACATGGTATATCATGGTATATGATGCAACCAAATGCCTGAAACTGCTTGCTAAGAGAGGAAAGTCAGAATTCAGTTATTAAAAAAACCACAAAAACAAAAACCCAACCAAAACACACCTAATAAATTTAAATTTACCTATTATGGTAATATGTTTTCTGGTACTATTTTTGTTCATTGTTACTATTTCTACATTAAAAACAGATTAAAAACCAGAAAGTGCATAAAGAGCCATGGAGGCCTTACTAAGTTTAGAATTATAATACTGATAACTGAATATTTTACACTCAGCTTTGCAAAAAACAAACAAAACAGTCCAAATTTATCAAACAACTTAATGCAAGTGAAAGTTTGACCTTGCCAAATTACAGCCTAAAACTATTAGTGATGAGTATTAATAATATATAATGCATTTATAATTGCAATATATTTTGCTGAGGTGTATGCACTTTTTTTAATTGAAGGATCCTACTGTTTTTTCCTCTTCAGTTACATTTTGTACTTGAATGTTTGGGCTCTTTTAATTCATTTGACTCTCTACAGTGGAAATAATTTATTTTGTAAATTCAATCTGAGGGTGCTACTGAAATTAAAACTTTTCAGCAATTGGAAAAATAGCTTCACAGAGATAATTTGAAATTTGATATTTTGTTTAAAGCATCTAGATATATGCAGCTCACAGATCTGTGTTTAACCCCTTAGGGGGATCAGCTCTGTTGCTTGCACCATGAATGAGTGTGTAAGCCTCAGAAAAATTGTGCCTCCTGGAAGAATTGGCTAACCTTGCCATTTTGGGAGACAATCTGAAGAGCTTTCTTGACAGAATGTGGCAAGGAATATATGTGGTCTTTATAATTATTATAACCAGCTGAAGGTCCATCTTGCAGCAATGCTCCACCTCTCAAATCATATTTTAACTGTTAAGTGTGTGTGTTTTTCTGGTGGTGATGATGTTCTCGTTTGTTTCCATTTCTTCAGTTATGTTACTGCTAATTTGCAGTATTAGCAAAAAATAATCTCTTCACCTAAATAAAGAAAGAGAAGAAAAGGTCAGGATAAGTCCTGAATACCTTACTACTGAGAGGAATGTCTGTACAGAGTCACATGATGCAAATGATCTGGACAAAGAAATCTGCCTTTTCAGTAAATAATTCACATGACAAGCCAAGTATGCTAGCTGGTCATGATGTGGTCATTTTGATGAATTTAATAAACTAGGAAGCTCTTCCTACAAATATTTGGAGTGAATCAAAACCATGAACTCCTTTATACTTGTAAATATTTCTGTGTGTACAATTTAATTAGCTGCAATTTAATTTATTACTGGAACGTACTTATATAGATAAATCCAACAATGTGAATATATTTTGAAAACATACACTCTAAATATCCACTGACACAACACTGCCAGGATCTGCTTAGGCCAGGACAACTGTCTCATATTATTTCTACCTGTTGCTTCAGCTATTCCATCAGAATGAGGATGGTCTCTCCTATGGAGCCATATAACTTATCATCAGTAAGAAGCTTAATCAACTCATATAACTGAAACAACTGAGCACTTGCTACTTTTGGAAGATCATATAAAGGACTATGTTCTTACCTGTAAAAGTTGTAAAAAGCAATGAACAAAACCTTCTAGTTATTCTGTTGGTCATTTATAACTATAAATGAAAATTATTCAAGGAAAATCTGTTTCTTACAGTTTAAGCACTAACAGATATTGTTTATAGTATTTTGTACCCTGATGTTCTAGAATAAAAGAGATCTGTTTCCCCAGATTTCAGTGATGCTAAGAAAATTAAGAAGTGACAAAAATGCATGAATCAGGGAAAATGAGCACATATTTCACAGAGCCCTTTATTTACATACGCCTTTCTTAGAACTGTCCTTGAATTAGGACAAAAGCTAATGGTTTACTAAGAGTGAAAATAAGCCCAGCTCAGGGAAAGAAGACAACATGTGAAACAAAATTATACTTTAACAGTTTTATTAACCATGGTGGTAGAAGAGGGATTCTGACATGGTGCTTTAACATGCCTTAATGAAGGAGATCTGGTACCCTGATCATAGACTGGGCCAGACTGGTGTGAAGCTGTTGCATAGGGAGAAAAGATGTTCAAAAGCATCCTCCAGAGCTTGTTAAGTCACTAAAAAAAGAGGTGTTCAGATGGTAAAGTGCCCCATATTGAGTCTTATTAATAAAATAACTTCCTTTTAGCCACTTTGTAGCCACTCAACATGCTATATACTCTACTCTTTCCCTTTCTGTACAAAGGGCTGGAGAAGAGAATATCAAGTGGCCTCCACTGCCATAAGATGCACATTCCAGTGACCTTTGCCTTCAGGGTTTACACCAGGGAGTCATCTGCAAGAGGCAAAAGTAGCTGCTGTTCATGCAATCTTATTTACACAGAGTTTTTGCATGGGGAATGCTGCATCCTGAAACACAGCCTCTATCTGATCTGTTTGGTTTCACAGTGTCTCAGTATCTCCAGGGTAACACTCAGGCACCTTGTAACACTCCTCTATTCTTTGCAAGCAACACTGGCCAGTCAGGTTCTCCAGGAGACTAAACACCATAAAAAATTTTAATCTTAACCAGTTTCTGAGTAGATACTCTACTTTTCAGTTCCAATGCCCAATGTCATCCTGATTCTTGTCCTGCTTAATTCTACATATTTCTTTTGTTTCATAAATGAAGACAACAAATTACAAGTTCAATGGTGGAACGGAAGCAGGAAAGAGCACATAAGCATTATTCTAGCAGAGACTTCATTATCACTACAAATTGTCGGGGGAAAAAAAAAGGACTTCAGCAGTCTTGTTTAAAGTCTGTATCATATTTTCATGGCTGGGATTTTCCTTATTCTTCTGTGACTAGAAAATGTAAAAGCAAGACAATGTGGGTATAGTTAATTCCATTTCTGAAAGTCAGTTTTTGCCTCCATGGTTGGATTTCATTGAATCCAACAAAAAGAAAAAGAAGGAGTAAACAGAATTGGTATGTTATTTGCTTTTAGCTTTGATAACCTCTCACATCTAATTACAAATAAAAGGCTTCTCTGTATCTGTTGTCAAAATTAAAATAATGGATATTTTCTACTTTCTCTCTAGCCCTTTCAGACATCCTGTGAAACTACAATAGGGTGTTCAAGTTCTGTCTGTGTCTGTGTGACTTCTTTGCAAATGAAGATGGATGGAGTTTTTCCATTTAAATTATTAAGACCAGCTGTTTCTAAAAGAGAGAGTGGGTTGGGTTTTTGCAGGTCTTCCAAGCTAATGTATCATCAGAGTTCTAGTGATTGATTAAATAACTCACTGGTCTAAGTTTCTACATACAAGACATCTCAGCAATTTAAACAAATGTCATGCAAATGAAAGAATTCTTTTATCCATCTATATTCATTTATATATATATGCATGTCTTATAGAAAAGACACTAATTTTTGTCCCATTCCGACAGTAGTTTTTTAAAGTTCTAAAAAATTCACAACTTTTTTTTTGCATGTTTTCATCATATTTCCTAAATTGTTATCCTCCACCTTCTTTCCCTGAAAATAGACATTTGTGATCAAAATTATGTTGACACCACTAAAATTGATTTTGCTGTATGATTTGTACTGTTTTTTTGTCAGACCCCCTTGTTTTTTCTGAGCCACTTTTTCAAAAGCCTTGCTTTGCTTGGATGCTAAAGCTCTGTTTAACTACCAGAAAAGTTTGCAAGAAGAAAAAATTAGCCGACCCTTTTCTTGAAAGAGCCCCTCTGCATCTTGATAGATTTCTGTCCATGGCTCTCTTGTAGTGAGGTCATATCTAGCTAAATCTGAACTTTCTACATTGCAGTTCCGAAATCAGACTGAGAATGATACTTTAAACTGCTGTTTTCTACTAAGCTGTATTAGCCTGTAAGTTTTTGTTGTTTTCCCTAATGTACAGAAGAAGTTCTGTTCTCTGCTTCAAAACTTAATAAGTTTTAACAGGTTAAATTATAACCCCATAATGGAAAGTGTGCAATGATTCTTAGAAAGGGGTGGTTCATTCCTGTTACAGATAGCCCATGTGCTGGTGTCATAAATGGCCATTTTATAGATGGATAATGTACTATAGTCATAATTCTTTATTGCTGATAGTTATTGCACTAGATCATGACCCTTGGATATTGAGAGTCAGTTTTTAATATCACAACCATTTACAGAGGTTAATGGACTAGGTTTTGCAGCTTTTGACCTTTTGATGGTGAGGGTTAGGGGGTTGCATTTGTGCACTAAACTGCCAGAAAATATCTGTTTATTTATCTTAGCTATAATAGACATGGTTGCTGCTTGTAATCAAGAAGCTGAGAACAATGTGACTTGCATGACTTGGAATTATTTGAGCTGCATCTTCTAAGGTACACTGAGTATGAGATTTTCAATTTTTATTAATTAGAAAATCAATGTTTATTAACATTCAATCTTTACTATATTTCATCTACATGAATAAGGTTGAAATTGAATTATGGTAGCTAGAAAATATTTGATAACTGTGGCTTTCAATACAGAATTGTTTTGAGGATCTCGGTCAGGTTTATGACTTGGCTAGGTTACCTGTAGGTGGCTTCCTCAAGTGTTACATGTACTGATCTGAAACAGTCACAGCAGGCTAATCACAAGGGTAAGTTTTCTGGTCAAAGTGTAGGAACTCTTCTGTTTCAGAAAGCCTTTTTCTTATGCCATAAAATGCCTTCAATATGAGGAAGCCATTTTAATGCTTCTGCAGCAATGAAACAGGCATCAGGTCTGCAGTATCGACAGTAGCATGGACTACAAAAGTAAAGAATTAAAATTTAGCCCTTCTTCCTTTTAGAAGTTCAAGTTAACTTTGTCAGTTACTTAGAAAGTAAAACATGGGGGTGAAGGGAAGAAAAAACCCTCAGAAACAAAAGCAGAAGAATAGAGCAATTATTCTGATTCAATATTTCAACAGAATAACTAATGTTAAATATGGGGAATATTAAAGGATGCTGTCTATTTTTAAAATAAACTTACAAAAGTCAGTTATGCTTCAATTGTCTAAAATTCTTATTCAAGTGGAGATGTTCAAAAAACAGGTGGAAAAATGTGGTGAAGCTATGGCAGAAAGACGTGGGAACACTGAATAGTTGAAGCATGGTGACTTGTCTGAGTTTGAACCAAGACCTGATGCACTAAATGTTTCTAAATCCTAGTCAAATTTCTATAAGTTAATTTTCAGAACTAAAGACTTCAAGATTTCATTTATTTTTCCTAGTCAGCAAACCTTCACAGATTCTGATTTTTTAGCATTATTTTTACAACTATTTATTTTAAAAATATTTTGAGCACCAGGTAATTCAGATAAGCTCGTAGGAAATTTGTCCAACTCTAGCTTGAGAGAATTTGTAAAGCTCTTCAACCACAATGGCTTTTTTACTCCTATTTATCCTTCTTGCAGCTTTTATCCTCCCTTCCCCCTCTTCTTTACTCCCTCTTCTTTGCTACCACAGCAGTGTAGGTGGGAGTGCTGCATTTTGTTTGCTGAGCCTGTGAAGCTGAATGATTCCAATATAATCAAACTACACTTTTATAGTGTCACTTTATACCATGCAGCCCAGGGTGCTAACAAAATAATAAAATTAGCAGCTCAGATAATGACGAGCAAGGCAGGTCAAACAAATAATCTTTTAGACTTGGAATTGAAACTGGAATGGTATTAGAGTTGCAAACAGCCAGAGGCAGTGCTGACATATGAGACAGTACTTATCCAAGCCCCAAGCATAGATATGTGGGGAGTGTTTTGGAGATCTGATCATGGATGATACTGAGTGCTTCCTGCAGGCCATGAGAAAGAAGAAGTAAATGGGACACAGCCACAGTAGCGATACTGACAAGTACTCAGCATCTGAAAGGATTGGACTCTAATGCCCAACCTGAATTTTTATTTGTAATCAGTATTGTGTTTTGAGGTACCTAGGGGCAAGGGTATTTCTACTCTACCTCATCTATAGTTGATTATCTCATTTTACCTTCAGCTTGACTCCATTTACAATGAAGAAAAAATAGTATCAGTTAACCAAACATTGCTGATGTGATGAACTACTTACATGGATTTCTTTAAAAAGGTGTTTTGGAAGGTAAAAAGCCAACAGTGCTTTTGCAGTTTGAAATCATGTAAATTTCCTCTTTTTTCAATCAGGTAGCTTGCAAATCTCAAAGCACAAGAGGAAGTGTTTCTTATATTATGCAAGTCTAGTCCAAATCTACCAAGAAGCTGCCCTCTGAAAATGTGGGGGACTCTAAGATTTACACTGGTTAGGTACAAGTGCTTTTCGCTTATAAAATGGGTGATGGTCAGATCGATTAACTACAGTATATAGTACTTAAAGTGATGAAGAAAGACATTGGATGGTCAAATGATTAATGTCAAACTATCCATTTTGATGTTTGAAATCCTAATTGTGTTTAGCTCTGACCTCCACCCTCATTGCTACCGATATAATTACAGGATCTCATCTAAATGAGATGGATGAAAGAAAAAAAAAAAGGAAATTTCTGTCTTTAGTTTATCTTCAGAAGATTCTTTTATATCTACACATAGAAAGTGGTTAAATTCACTATTTCTTTAGCTGTCTGAAATATGCTCTTAGGAGATAACAGCACTTCATTGCTTAAAGTTACACGTTTGTATTTCTTTCTTTCTCTTTTTCTCTCCTTCTCTCCCTTGTACGTTGCCTACTCTTTTGTTTGTACAATGTTCTTTTATCCCGAACAATATAACATTTTAGTTCTTGTAATAAATGCCTTCATGTGAGGCAGTTCAGCTAAGAGAATGTTATTAGACTGTGCTCTCAGGCAGTGCACCTTCACACGATCAATACGAATCCGAGCTTCTGTTCATTCCCTCTTTGCTTAAATTCCCTGCAAATGTGCAAGGGAAGCAGCAGAGGGTGTCATCAATCATGGGCTACTCTGACATGCGCTGAAACCTGACCAATGCTGAGATGTTTTAATAAGGCATCCATTAAAACCCTCAAATAAATTGCAATTTGAAAACAGAACGTAATACCAGCCAAGTTTTCCTCATCCATCTTGTGGCATGTCATGTAATGTAATTGCACTGTTAATTTATCCGAGAACTTTCTCTGTTCATGGTTTCATTGGCATTGCTTAATTTCCCTGCAGACTCTTGTGTGTGCATGGAGGTGAGTGTACATGCATGTGTTGTGCATATATGTGTCTGTTTCCACTTAAGGGGTGATAATGGGTCTGTTTAGCATGGCATTAGCGGGAGTAACAATCAAGGATTGGAAATGTTTGACATTTTGTCAATGACTCCTGAGCTTTCTGATATTTCCTAACCAGTTCTTGCCTGGAGCAGGCCCCCCTTTTCTTGCCTTCCCAGCTTGCCATTGGTTTATGCCCCTCAAGAGCGGGATCCCTCACAGTGCCTGTGGATCCCATCAATAAATATTGACAAAAGGGTTGAGGGACCATTTAAGATCACAAAGCAATGGCAGTCAAAACAACACAATGCTGATTTCTGTTCCTGTGCTTAGGAGGTACGCATGAAGTTTTGGCAAGGGCAGGGAAAGTGACAAGTAGTATATCAATAGGACAGAATGAAAAAAATGCTTGTGTAAAATAATGTTTAAAAAATTACATTTAAGATTCTCTTTTTAAAACATAAGTTCTGGGAGAAAGATACAGGCAGAAGCTCATATAGATTTCTTTGTCTGCCATGCATAAATCTAAAAATAAAGCTATTCTTCATCTATGGCTGCATCAGCAGTTTCTTTACTTTTGTTTATTCTTCTGGGTTTTTGATAATCCTTTATCTCTCTTTGCTGTGAAAAAAAAAACACTTTCACACGTATAAAGCAAAATGTTGCTGATATGCACACACATTCTAAATCTGGTCTTCCGTTCTAACTTTAATACTAATTACAGTTTTGTTTGTTTTAGTCAATTTCCTTTTTGGAGTCAATAATTGCCATATTAAAAAAACCAAACAAACCAAACCCCAAAAACAAACCCTAGACTTTTTTTTTTCAGACAATGGAGATAAATCAAATGGTAATAAAAAGCTTTTTAAATGAAAGAAATCAGAATACTTGCATTTGATTTCTATAGTTTGGTACTCTACCATACAATTCACCCCATTTCTAAAGAGCTGCTCCTAAATATTTTTTTTCACTTCTGTGTTTTCAGTTACATTGGAGATATGTATAGGGACATATTCTGTATCTGGAAAGGTTCAAAAGCCTGGATTTCTGAGTCACTGAGCACCCAGTTTCTGAATGCCAGAGAAACTACAGGGATCAGTACTGATGATAATAACATCTCAAATGTGCTGTACAAGGTTACTAAGCACGTAATGGATATTCCAGTCATTGTAGTGTCAGCATCTTAAATCTTTATGGAAGTAATTTTAAATCATTAGGAAAAAACCCCTAAAACTTTAACTTTTCAAGCATCTGATTCCATTTTTTATATAAGGGTTCAGGCATCAGTGTAGTGCATTTAAAAATGGACATGAGGCAATATTGCTGCAACCCCTCACAAACGGCTTCTTTCCATGCTGATGTTCAAAGAACTGAAAAAAATACGTGTCACTAAGGCCCAGAGAATCAATTAATATCGTTTTCAGCCACAATGTCTCCCACAGATAGCATTCAGAAAAGTGTGAAAATACCTGCAGAAAAATACATGTGTCTAATTTTTCACCATTTTTTTTCCATAAAATTGTTGTAAGTTCAAATTAGGTGAAAATACAGATTCCAGGAGATTCTATTTTGTTAATTTTCTCCCTTATAGGGCAGATTTTTAGTTCTTTGTTTCTGTTTAATCAACCTTAAGATCAACACTGCAATCATATGAAGGGTTTGGTGAGGTACTCAATCAATTCTACAGTAATCATCCCTGAAATGCTCATTTTGATATAAAAATGATGGCATTGTAATCATCCTGAGTAATCATTACTTCACTTATGCATTCTTTATATGTTTATTATTCCTAAGACTGCAAATATTGCAGATGAGACAAATTAACAGGGATCTATTAGTAGTGATTTGTTTAGATGTGTAGGTATAAACTGACATTTTTTATATATACATGGAATTAATGAAATATTAATGCACTGAGAACACTGAATTCAGTTCTGTCAGTCTACTTTAAGGAGAAGAAATGAATATGAGTCTTAAAATGATATAAAAAAACCCCATAAAATAGAAATGTGCTTGTTAAATAAAATTAAACAGAGTTTATGTGTCTGTTTCACGGGCACTGGGCATGATTCCACATTCCCTAAGGATACCATACATCACTTTGCTAGTGTAAAGGGAGCATAAATCATATTTACAGTTACTTCATGCCTGCTTTGTACTGCCAGAGTCATGTAAAACAGTGCAAGTGTAAATGAAGTTTGAAATAAAAGGAAATGCAAAAAAATTCTGTAAGCACAGGTAAAGCACAAAAGACACACTCATGTATTTCTGGTACTTGGAACTACAGCCATTATGGATATCAATGGAGTGATTATTTAGTTTCTTTCTTAGGAAACACAGGAACATTTAAAGAAAAAGGGCTTGACTGTTGAGTCCACAGTGGCCTGCCCCATTTAACCCTGTGATGTTTTTAAAGGAACTGATTTGTTTTACTTTTTGATTTCCTTTCTCTGAGCTCTTTCTTGAACTGATTTATAATTCTTGCATCTATTGCTGCCTTCAGCAACGTGTTCCATAATTCAGCTACCCTTTGTGTAATTAAATTCTGTTTGAATTGCTTATAGGTTTGTACTGCTTGTAAGCTTTCCATCCGGGATCTCTTGTTTCTGAGTTACTAAAATTGTACTGAGTATACCAGGAATAATGTAGTTTGACTACTAAAATACCTGTGTCTGAATTCAGACTGAATCTCAGGTAAGTAGACAAGAAAAATCTCTGTAAAATTACCTTTGAATTGACATTTTGGTCCTTAGAATGTTCTAATGTTGGTATGTGTCGGCGGAAATCTATGGAGATAAAACGTGACACTCCATAAAGAATAAAATTTCAGTTCTGGACAACATTTCCCATATTTTCTTAACAATTCCTTGGTCCAAATTTGAATGTGCCTGAATGTTTAAAATTCCCATTTGTGTTATTTATAATATGTATTTTTATATGCTTTCCCCATACCCTGATAGTTATGTGTCTTTTAAAGGAGCAGGCTTCTTCCCTCTCCTCCTCCCCCCTTCACTTTGAAAAAAATCTCAGGAAAATATGCCAGTAAACCAACATGACCACATGCAGTGATATTTTCAAGAAAACCTCAGGAGAAAAGCATTTCTATTTCATAGCATAAATCTGAGCCGTTGGCCAGCCTTCTGTTTGCAAGTCTCCTGCACAACTCTCATGCTAATTCTCCACCAAACGTCCAGTTTTATGAAAGCTATATTTTATCTGTTTGGTTCTTTGCAATCACATGAGAGTTGAAAAAGGAATATTAGCACCACTCACATTTTATAGTGGGAGTCACAGTACTTGGTTGACCCCTTTTTCAGGTCCTATTGAATTTCCTATACAAAGGAAATGAAAATGTTTTATATTTGATACAGCAGCGTATAACAAGAGGTTTAGTTATTACACGTAGAGCTGCAATTTTCTGCCTTTTGTTTCAGTTGTCTGATCTGAAATTTCAAAGCACAATGTTTGTTGGGGGTTTTTTAATTTTGAGTCTTCAGACACAGGGAACAAGGAACACTGTCATATGTATGCAATTTACTCTGAACAGGTAACATGGAAATCAGAGAATACAAGCACTGCGTTCACCTTTTGTGATTTGACTCCAAACCTCAGTTAAAATATATTGGAGCTACCTTTTCAGTGAGGTTATGGTTAGGGTTCGGGTTAGGGCTAGGGTTAGGTTTACGGTTAGGGTTAGGGTAGGGTTAGGATTCAGGTTTGGGTTTGGGTTCGGGTTAGGGTTTGGGTTTTGATTTGGGTTTGGATTTGGTTTAGGACTAGGGTTAGGGTTAGGGTTAATGTTACTGTAGAGCTCTTCACAAATAGGTAAAATGATTAAATTATTCTGCTCCCTTCACCTACCTGCTTTTTTCCATCTTAGAGGTATTTTAGCATTGGGATATTTTTTTCCCCTGAATCATCTGTTCTAATCTGTTAATCTGTATTTTTCTCCCAGTTTCCAAGATCCTGTATAAAGCTTAAATTTCACCTGTGTTAAACTAATCTAAATTTTGTTTTTTCTGGTAAGGAAGCAAAGCATAATTCCTCATAAAGAATTTAATACTGATGTAGCAAATTCAGTTTTTTGACATAATTTCGATTTCTTAAGACCTCTGAATGTGAAATAAAAAAAACAAGTCTGTGAAATTTTTATTCTGGGAATTAAGCCATTAGTTTCAATGGATCAGGATTTCACTCAGAATAGTTGAAGGGCCAAGTGTTTTGCAAGCCTCAAATACCTAATAGAGTATGTGTGTGGTTCGGGCTCTTGCACACCGAGTGAAATAATCCATATTTGGGAGAAAAAGGTACTACAAATTCTTATCTCATTGTGGGCAAGGGCATTGCTTGCTTGCACAATGAGTCCAAACAATTCTAATGGGAAATGTGTCAGTTCTTGGCTTGATTATTATATTAGTGATAAATGAGGATAAGGATTTAGAACTGGTTAAATTACAGGACAATGCCAAATACATGCAGGCAAAATCTTTAAGTTAAAATAGTCTGTCTGAGTGAAACCTCACTTCTGACAGATGCTATGAATGCGTGTCATAAAAATTAAGGAAATAGAAGTCGTATATCTTCAAGAATAAATATGAGATTATAATAACAGAGACAAAATCAACTTCATGGCAGGAGAATTTAAAACATCATAAAATAAAACTAAGAGAAAAAATAGGCTCTAGGTTATTTTTGGTTTGTTGGTTGCTTTATTTATTTGTTGGGTTTTTTTTGTTTGGCTTTGGTTTTTTGGGTTTTTTTTCTTTAAAGGAAAGAGCAGTAGTACGACTAACAGCTTACATTCAGAGTTTTCAGTTCAACATTATCTGGAGTCCTGGAATTAGGATTCTCCTGCAAAAATTAGTGCCTTTCTGTGATGTTTTACTTATAGGCAGACAAATTTTCAAGGTTTTCTGGTTACAAGAAAACCTAAATTATCCCTGCATTTTTATTAGCTTCTTCTTGGTTCTTTGACCAGTCACTGGCCTGCTCTTCAATCCTTCTGTGCTTGCCATCAGCATGGATTTATCCCTAATTTAGCATCACTGGTTTAATGGGGGGAGCCCTGCAGCCATGACTACTGACTATGGGAGTCCACAACACAGCATTGGTGCTGCTTGTGTGTTTGGCTCAAACATTTTTTTCCTCCCTCCCAATGAATTGAATCCTTATCTACACAATTATATTTATCTAATCTTTATCTATGCACTTGCTCCCATGTTAATGAGTTGCAAATACTGCGTGCTTTTTTGTTGCACTCTGTGTTGTTCCTTTGACTTACAAAATGCTGAAAACACTGGCAGTGGTGAAAATGAGAGAAATCCAGGTCATATGAATAGTGTAGAAAAACAAGACTGAGATTCGTATTAAGATACAATCAAACATTGGTAACTCTTAGGAATGCCTTTTCTAATAGACCATAATGAAAGTTTGAAACTAAAAATTAGTGTTTTGGGGGGTTTGTACTCTGCAGTTTTGTTCCAGACCTATTTGAAAGAAATATTAAAGATTTTTTAAAATAGTGTTCTGAGGGAGTTTCTCTGTCTCTAATAGTAAGCCAATGTCACCAGGAGGAGAGAAAGCTTTTTGGTGGTCAATGCTATTCCTAACAAGTTCATAAATTCACAGCATATTGAACCATGATTTTTTTTTCAGAATTATCTTTTAATGTTAGAAAATCTTACTAACCTTCTTTCTCAATATTTTGAAGGAAGAAAACCACAGATTTTATAGATATTGAATAAGAAGTTACCATTCCAACAAAAACACCACACTTCACCTTTCTGCCCCTAATTTCATGGGCAAACAAAAGCAATCCACTGTTGAAGATATTGAAGCTCATGAACTGAGCTGGGGAAACTGCTCCCCACTGTACAAGTTATTTAAGGGCAAGAAGTGAGACAAAGGTAATTTGAGCAGCAAAAAAATTGGGAAGGGAGAGAAAACATTGAAATTTTATGAAGAATGATGGAGGTAAATATTTCATGGGAATATTTTTTTAATAACCTCTTGGAGGTAATAAAGTAGTGGAATAATCTCCTCAGCTCCTTCTCTTGTTTGGGGTAGCTAAGCAGTCTATGCAGAACTGTCATCTATTCATTTTCACTGGCAGCAGTTATAACAATATGTCCATCACAGCTGGATTGTTTTTATTTGCTATTCACAGCCAGTTCTGCAGGAGAGAGTTTACAACGTCAGGGCCTGATCTATGGCATGCAAGTTGGACCAAATGGGTGATAAACTAAATGTGAAGCCATGTAAGAAAAAGTAATATATTTTTCTATACACTGTATCTTCCCTGACAACACTGGCTTTTATTGTAATACGAACCGATACAGATTAGTAGGAAAGACAACATGCTCCACTCTTAAGGAGATTTTGCTTGTCTTCCTTAGCATTTAGTTCAGATGAAAATAAAGACAATTCAGAATGTGACTACATGGACAGCACACAGGGACTTAAGCCTATTGGAGCAAGAATAAAGCTGATCTTTAGGCCTGATTTTTTTTGTGTGTGTCAAATACAAATTCCAATGTTAGGCGGTGATTGCTGTCACCTACCTTTCAATAAAGAGGCCATCTGCTGTATCTGCTCAGGATCCTGAAGAAGCTGAGTGCAGCTGTCTGACTAGGGACCAGCTGAACTCTCAACTGCACTCCCTTCTTGGTCAACAACATTCAGTATTGTTGCTGATGTATGAGAAAGTGAAAATTGCTTATTCTCAAAGACTTTAATCAGAAGGCACATCTCGGTCTTCAGCTGTAATTTCTTGTGTAAAACAATGTCACTCATATGACACATGGTAATTTCTGGATCAAATCTAACATTTCTTTTGAAATCTTTTAGGAAGGTATTCAGCCTTGACATAAAAGCCACACAGCATCGTGTGCATCACTGAGAATCCACCTCAGGAAAGTATTCACTATTATGGGAGATTTATTTTACCTTCAGTAGCTCTGTATCTGTTGATACAATCCCACATAATCTTAGTTCTTCATAAAATTGTCACTGTATATTTTTCTATGCAAAAGATCAGTGACTTTAAGTTGTTAAATCCATTAAAGAACAGAGAAACATTTGCCTTTCAGTTCACATCAGTGAGTGGAAAAAAAGAAGGTATTTATCTGCTAAATATTGGTATAATCTTTGAATTGTGATAGTTCAAAATAGAGTGTAGACATCACATTCAAGATAAGTTGATGTCTCTGATGGTATCAGGTTTGCAGAGGAAACAGATGCAAATGTTTTGCCCAAAACAGAGATGACTCAGAGATATGTTAAAAAAAATAGAGATAATTTCTCCTAAGGATTTCTGGTTTTGTTTTAGACCTTCTTTCTAGGAAATAAAATTACACTTAATAGATACAACAACACTTATGAAGTATTCAGGTTTTAATCTAAGGACTTTTTGGCTTTTTCTTTTTGTCAAAGTGTTTGAGAAAGAGCTTGAACCAAAGATTAGAACTTGGTTTCTAACAGAAAATGCTGCACTTGATTCAAAACTTTAAAATAGTTATAGGCTGCAAGACTTGCTGTTTTCTAGAGACAATGTGACCTATTATCAATCAGGGTCAGAATTAACCACTGGGAAAAATCTAACTCTTATTCTATGTTAAACAATTGAGGAATTCTCTCATCCAGACCATAACTGATGATCAAGTTAAATTAAAACTTTTAAGCAGAAACATAACCTGTTCTTGGGCTTATGTCTTGGAGACATTACATCCCTAGATACTGTTTCAATGTTTTATGACATACATTTTTAAGAAATAGGGCATTGCAAAAGGAACTCTCAATTTTTTCTATTTTAACAGAAAACTATGGTCTGGAGATGTCCTAAAAGACAGGTTTGTGTCTCATAAACATTGGACTAGACAATACTTAGCTTAATGATATGCCAATATGAGACGCAGCATTTTTCCAAATTCAAATGCAAATATTTATTGAACACTTTGACTTTTTTTCTTTCTTTTTCAGTTGCACATTTTATCAGTTTAACAATTTATATTTGAGAAATAACTTTCACAGTTTGTAAGGACTACATGAGACCTGATTAGGAAGAAAAAGCTACATGTTTACTTTTGCATAGTTCACATATGAGTGGGGAAAAAAATCAAAAAGGGATGAGAAAGGTCTTTACAGCTCTCAGTGGTAACCCAGAAATTCCATAATGGACTCTCTTTGCTGATAAGTGACTGCATATTTGTAATAAACATAGATACTAAATCATTCATTGACCATTCCAAATTATCATTAACTTCCTAGAATTTTAATTAAGCCACTCCACATTCATTTGTATCTCAGTTAGGCACAAGTGAAACAATCAAATTTTGAGTCTTTTTAAACTTTCCTAATTGTCGGACTGTACTTTCTAATCAGAGAGAGTTCTAGAAATATAATGTTTAACTACTGATTTCTTTCTCTCTTCATAGTTCTATCACATCAGCATAACATTTGCCTGATAAAGCCAGACTGGAGGGAGATAATCAAAACTTGAACATATAAAATGCTTCTACCTGTTTATTACTCTAGCTGACCTCTTTCACCAAAAGGGAAGACCTTTGAGAGACCATTTGGAAAGTATATTATCAAATACAAGTGACATTTTAAGCAGAAAACCTCAGCATTAAAAACTATGAGACAAAGGCCTGTCTTGGTATAAGCAGGTGCTATTCATGCCCATTGCAACTGTTGATGTTCACTCTTCTGCAAAAAGACAGGGGTTGTGTACATCTCCAAAAGTGGCTGAAGCCACTGTCTAAATAGGTGCTGAAGAAAGGATGGTGAAAAATACCATTTTCTGTATGTGGAGTGTCCTTTCTTCTTAAGCCAGTTTAGTTTGTTTCTGGCACACTACATTCATCTAACAATGTATGTACTGCAAGTTACTTGGATGCCAATGTGATATGTGAGACCAATACATATAAAAGAGTTCTTGAGCAGTATAACATAGAAGATAATGATAATATCCATTCTGAAAAATGACATTTTAAAAAATCTTACTCATTAAATGATGGAGGAGGTTATGCTTGTGATCCTGTGTGCAACAGCACTGTAAGCCAGTCTTTCCAATCTTAGCATCACAGTCCATCATGTAACCAAAAAGCAGAAATTCTAAAACAAATTGAGAAGCTCAGTAGAAATCTTTTGCATGAGAAACTGAATCGTTCTTAAAATATGACTATAATCATGTAGTGATCCATTACTAAATGCATCTGTCTACTACATGTATTCATTAATATCTGTAACACTGCAGCCTTGTAAAGCATTAGATTATTTTGTACTAAGCTCTATGTAAATATGGATAAAAAAGACAGCTCTTGCCCCAGAGGACATATTGTTTGTAAAGCATCAGCAGATTGCCTGCATGCAGCCCAGCAGAAGAGTTTGTGGAAGCAATTTCAGATACTTCCAGTTTTCAGAAGCTGTGGCCCAATCAGCAGTCTAATGTATGTGAAGTTTGCTCTTAAACCAAGATGTCTTCATCTTCAGATTTATGTCCACCACACATAAAACTTATTAGTTATGTTTTCTTCAAGGTAAATGGTTTTTCAATAGCAAAACTATTTTCAAGAGGTGGTGAAGTTCATTCATTAGCAATCACATCCAAATTAATACCTTCCATGCTTAGAAAAGAAGGTAGAAATTTCTAGTGGTGTAGAAAGTAAGCCAGTAAATAATGAATAAATAAATAAACAAACAAATAAACAAGACTGTCAAATATAGTTCGTACAGAACAATTCCAAGGAAACTTGTGAGTTTTACAACCTTCGGGGGAATAGTTTTCTCATTTAAAAAATTTCCATAGAAACTGTTGTATGTAAATTGGAAGTCTAACTGGATAAATCTAGATGTAAGCTAGAATACAAAGTGATGCAATTTTGTTCCATTTTTACATTAAAAACTGCGAAAGGAACTCCAATTACACTGTGAAGATAATCTTAAAAGTCCTGAAACTTATTGGACTAATACATCTAGACATTTTCTTCCATGCTTCTGAATTGATTCAGCTCAGGGAAATGCAGTACAGTTAGCATTCAACTTTAATTGCAATGAGGTGACAACATACTGCGTAATGAGTTGTTTATGAGTTGTAGATGTGTTTACAATGAGTTGACAATGTGTTGGATAAAGTGTTCTTCTAAAGTTGTAGATCTATTTACAGTGAGCAGTGGGGGAATGTTCATTAGTTGTCGATTTGTTTGTTTACATTGTTTTCGATTTGCAATTGCTATAAAACAAATCCCAGGCTGATGAAGGATGATTGTTTGTGCGCTTTAATGATTTACTGTAGTAGCTTGTCTGAAAAAGTACTTAACTCTGGTTCATCTGTCAGTTCTCACTGCAAAAGCTCCCAGTCACAATTGTTTTATTAGCACAGCATGGGCCATTTGTAAGAACATTACGCATCTAAAAATTATTAGTGCTTTCCTGTTCAGTCTGCTGTATTTTGGCTGGCTGAGCTGAGCAGAATTTCTTCTGCTCTGTACAAGTTTATAACTTCTAATATGTACCAAGACATTCACTTGAAGCTATGTGTATGCCATCCCTGGAAATACTTTCCCTGATATGTCTTAAGAAAGTTCACATGCTTACAGTAAAATTGCTACGTACTTTTTCTTACTGCTGCTGCCTTCTCAAAAAAAGTTAAAGAAAAAAGAATCTACCATCTGGTTATGCTGGGCTACATGACATGAAGAAAAACAAATATACATTGGAGGATACTGGCATTTAGGTTACAGAAGACCTTTCAGCAGTTTTCAACAATTGGGCAAAATAAATATGATAACATACTTTGTTGCTTCAATCAGTGTATGTTAACAATTTTTGTTCAAAACAGACTCAAAAAGGAATTTTTTTATTGTTTTGTGCTCACATTAGTTTTTCCCAATTACTAGTCCTGTGGTCCAGAACAAGCATGGACCATGGATTTTTCATGGGTTTTTCCTTTGTGTTTCCCAAGAACATTGTATGACATGTACCCTCCCATTCATCTTCCCTTGCTGTTTGTCTTTTAAGTATGCATTTTTTACTAAGTTTTTGCAACTCATCTTATCATGGGTGTCTCCAATATTCAAATACATTTCATCTTCAAATGCTTGCAAAAAAGCTACCAAAAGAACTGATAAAGGAATCTAAAAGGTATCTGAGGTTTGGATTACATTGCTATGCAGAAAACCTGCTCTACCCAAGCAAAGTGAAGAACTTCTGAAACTTATCAAAACATGATTTTGAATGTCTGCAATAATAAAAAAATTAGTCCAAATAATCTAATTACTAAAATCTAGACATCTGATAAAATCTCTGAAATCTGAAACACATTAGAGAGATATGGAAAGCAAAAAGGCCAAATATATAGCATTTAGAAATGGCACATTGCTGGCTATAATATGAATGCATTACCAGTGTCCTGACTTTCTTATCTTTCTTCCTCATTATGCTCTTATCATTAGTTTGTAATTAGAAATTCAATTATTTGGAATTTATATACTGTAATTCTCAATACTTTTCCCCACAGTGATTATGCACAAAGAATGAAAGCTGTAATTGCAGGAAGAGGTGCTGGCTCCCTGACATTCCCACTCCTTGGGGAGCAAGGTCTTGCCATCTGGGGGGAAGGGAGAAGACTAATAGAAACACTAGCTAGACTTTTCCATAATTCTGTTCCACAAAACCAGAAGTGGTCAAAGAGCTAATCCATCTACATTTTTGTTCTTCCTGGGGTTTCCTAACATATCAGTTGTGGTGTTCATGCACTGAAGCTGGGAGGCTGACAAGCAGGGGCAACGTGTCTTCATAAGAATTTTCCATGCACACCTCTATATGGCTATAGACCTCAGCTGGCTTTGTGATCTAAATTCTTTGCCTTTTTGAAAATAAGAACAAAAGAAGGAGAGCAGCAGGAAATTGAAAAAGGAAAAGCAAATTCTCCCCAGGAGGAAACTTTCTTAGGCATTTCAGCAACTAGAGCTTGTCCTTTTCTGTGAAGGACCTCAGCATTAAGAGTGCTGTCCATGACGATGCAGTGTTGGGTCTACATTTTTTTATCCCATGAACAAACAGTGCCTCTATAGAACCCAGTTACACTCAGTGAAACTTCACAGTTATGTCTATTTATCTAGAATAAAAAACAATATTAAAATTAATGTACTTTTCTATTAGCTTTTTGGGGCAGATTAGCATTTTAAGACAGGTATATGTACATTATCTTTCACAAGCACAATATTTAAAACTAGAATATATTTTTTTATACCTCTAGATCACATTATAGCACATTCATACTATAATGGGACATCTCTTCATAGTATGGTTTTTAAAAAATCCCAGTCCTATATAAATAATATTACTTTAAAAAAAGTCCCTTTATGCATATAAATTTATTTGTCATGTCTCATTTTTTTCAATTACTCATTTTTTTGATTGTGATACAAATTCTAATTACAGGAAATGGAAAATATTATTGCAAAATCAGCTGCAAAGGCTGAAAAACCTAGTTTGGGATTATTTTCTTTCACTGGGAAATATTTCAACTTATAAGGCCAGGTTGGGGGTTCTGAGTAATCTGGTCTAGTGGAAAGTGTCCCTTTCCATGGCAGAGGGGTTGGATCTAGATGATCTTTGAGTTTCAAGACATTCCAACCCAAGCCATTCTATCATGCTCTATAAGCTGTTACTTTTCATAGTAGGAAATAAACAAATAAATAAGGAAATAAAGCAGATTTTTATGACAGACAAGTAGGAGATAATTTTCTAGAGCATGAATGGAAGGCACTCATAGAAATCCCATTAACAAATAAAGCTGTGGGTATGCATCCATTCACATTGCTTTTGAAAATATACCCCAGGATGAATAATTTTAGTATGTACAGTAAGTTCACAGCTGATGCTTTATTGTCCACTGAGCCATCTTTTTCCTCATCTGGGAAATCAGCTATGCACATGTTTTTACATCAAGAAGCAAGGTAGTGTTCTTATTTACTAATATGCAATGCCGTAAAACTTTGAAAAGAATTTTAATGATATTTGCAAATTAGTTGAGTCTAAAACTCACCTAGCAGCAAAGAATACAGAGAAGGTAATAGAGAAACTGCTGTTCATGTAATTTTCATAGCTTCTTACATATTCATGTTCCAAAAGGATTTCTTTCACAGAAGCTCATGCTCATCTAACCAGACACTTTGTAAGTAAAAATGCATGAAATTTAAACCAGCTTTTCATATGGACATTTTTTTTATGGCTGAGTGTTTTGCAATCCAGCAATGGTAGACACCTATAAATGTATAATGTGATGGATTAGATTGTAATGCAATCTGGATGCATATGGAGGTAGTGTTTGCCCTTCAGTGCAAATCCATTTTAATGTCAAAAAGGCTTCATTGGAATTAATAGTGCATTGTCCAGGCAATAAGTATTTTTCCTTTGAAAAAGAATCCAAATCTTGCTCCTAATTATAACAATTATGACAAAGGATAAAGCTACTTCCAACAAGGAAATACTAAGAAAATCAAAATATCAGTGCATTGGATAGGTTTGGAATGCTGGTTCAAACTTGGATTTAAAATAGGAATTTTAAAGAATTTGTTAAAGAAGATTCTGTCTCTTCGTGATTTGTCAAAGCACATTGTAAAACCAGCAACAGACTTACACCTTAGACAGACATGCATGAATTTGGGGCATGTCAACCTGGAAAACTTGGGAAAGTTAAAACCAAAATAGCTGAAAGGTGTGAATGTAAAGCTTGTTATGTAAAGTACTTTATCGTTCTGTGTGAATACGCTCCCTGAAATCCAAAATCATTTTGAAGTTTTTCAGCAGTATGACCACCTTGATTCTCTGCAGGACTCAAAGGCTCTTTAAACTGAGGTCTACATTCACATGCTTAGGCAACTCAGTTAAGCTTCACTTAACTGAGCCTTCTGGCAAGTGCATCCTAAGTTTAAACCTTGTATTAGAAATTATTTTTAATAGAGAAAAAGAGGCCATGATTGGTTTCATGTCTGTGTGACCTATATATGCTTCTGGATTATTCATATGTTTAAAATGAGGATTCATATATTTAAACTTAAAAATCATGTTACATTTCAATGAGCCTAAGAAAATCTTAGTGGAATCCTCAGGATGTAAAGGAAGAGAGTGACATCCCCTTGTGATGTCTCCACCAAAAAACAGTGCACAAGAAAGTCTCTTAAATGACTCAGTATTGCTGGTACCAAACATTCTGAAAATGAAAGTTCCTGATCTTTCTCAAATTCTCAAAAACTGTTAACAAGAAAGACATTTTAAAATATAAAAAGCCTTCTGTTTTTTCAGATGGTAAAAGTCTTGCTTCAAAAGCAAAAAGAGAATGAATAATTTAATTTTACAAAATACTTATATTTAAATTCCTTGTGGCTAAAAGTCTCATAACATAAAACCATTAAAAAAAATCCTCCACAGATATTTAGATTAGATTCTGTCAGCTTATTAATTGGCCATTTCTTTTTATTTGAATCAGGTTTATTCCAGAATCTCATACATGTAACATTTGAAAAAGTCAAAAATTTCATTTTTTCAGAAAGATTCTTCTGGGATATGGAGAGAGTTTTCCATTACTGCTGTCACAGTTTAACCCCAGGCAGATCGAGCATCAAGCACCTCACAGAATCAGAAGGGCAAAAGCCAGAAAACTCATGGGCTGAGATGCAGACAGTTTAGTAGGGAGAGCAAAATCCAAGCACACAAGCAAAGCAACGCAAATAATTCATTCACCACTTCCGAAGGGCAGGGAGGTGTTCAACCATTCCCAGGAGAGCAGGGCCCTGCCACGGGTGATGGTTACAAACACCATCACCCCAAACATCCCCTCCTTCCTCCTTCTTCTCCTCACTTTACACACTGAGCATGAGGCCATACACTGCACAATATCCCTTTGGTCAGTTGTGGTCACCTGTCCCAGCTGAGTCTCCTCCCAACCTCCCATGCACCCCCAGTCTCCTCACCAGCCTGGCAGTACAAATAGCAGAAAAGGCCTTGGCTCTGTGAAAGCCCTGCTAAGCAGTAACAAAACATCTCTATATTATCAACCCTGTGTTCAGCACAAATCCAAAATACAGCCCCACACTAGCTACTGTGAAGGAAGTTAACTCTAACCCAGCCAAAACCAGCACAAACATAAAGTCACAGATGGACAAGAATGTTAATATAATGGTAAAAATGCAATGTATGCATTCAGATTGCAAAGGCTGATTGACAATGAATAGTTTAAATCCTTTTTTACTAACTTTTCAACCTTAAAAAAGTAAATCTCTGAAGTACTTCATTAGTTATTGAAAATATTTTTTTTTCCAACACAAATCTTTTCAAAATACAAGTTATATTCAAGCTGTCTGTCAAGCAATACTGTGAGTGCCAACAAGATATTTTCCTCTCTTTTCTAATTGGATAACACAGCTAATTACTGTTGTCTGTAGAATCGTGTTTGATTGGCAGCTTGAATGTAAACAGAATCCATAATTTCAGATGATATTGTATAAACATTTGGATAGGGATGTGCAAGCAGTGAAACTTCAACTAAGAGAAATGTATATCCTAGATAATAAAAGTTACCTGTGTATCATAGTTATCTATCTCTAGATAAAAATCCTTTCAAAATATGTGGATTCCTGCCAAATGCTCACAATAGTTTCCAAAAAAAATTTTTGGCAAACTGTTTATCAAAAAATTGGAAATATATTGTAAATTACAAAGAAAATATGAAAAATGGGTGTCACCGTAAAGTAGTGTTTGGATACACTTTTAAACCCTTTTAGAATTAGGTCTATAAAAAGCCAAGGAAACATAGTCCATAGTACAAAAGCATATCAATAAGAAGATGTTAAAACTAAGTTTGAAAATATCTTCTAAAATACAATACAAAAATTAATTTTAGAAGGACTAGGATTATTGATGGAAGGGACCTGTGTCATGAATATTAGCAATATGTCGGATTTCATAATTGTATTCCAGAAGTCTTTCTCCAAGTTTCCTTCATAATACTTTTTGATCTTAAAAAAAGAAAAAGATAATTGAATGTGTTACATAAATGCACAGGTCAAAAGGCAAAATACTTGGAACAGGAGCAGGAGGAGGAGATTGAGACCTGATTTTTTTTCCCCTGAAAATTTTATCCAGGACATAAGAAGCAGAACAATGCAAAAATCAATCAAAGGGATTAATATCTGCCTGAAACATTTATTTAGCAAACTGAGATCTTTACTTCCTTCATGTTTTTTTAATTAGTGTTTTACCAAGTTAGCTTAACTGCTGTTCCTCAGATTCCCAGACATTTATTTGAATGCTCGTATTTCATTTAATGAAGGCTTTTCCAGAAAGTTCAGAATTCACATTAACTCATTGAAATTCCTGCTGGACAATTCTAACTGGTTCAAAATGTAACTGAGAACCTGTTAAAATGCTGAGTTCTTTTCAAGAAGAAACTTGGATGCTGTCCCAATTCTGACTATTTTATACAATTTGTTGTTTCCACCAAAAACATTCAGTAACAGAACTTTGTATAGTTTACTGTCAGGATTTTTTGTTCATGACGCTGACCTCTCTAAATGTCATATTTGAAGAAAAAGGGGAAAAAACTTGTATCATTTAAATTATTTCAGGAAAAGACATATAAAATATTTTAAGAAAACGCTAAAAATGAAATACAATGGCAATCCCAAAGGCAGTCTAGTTCTCTTGAAATTTTGTTTTTCTAAGAGAAAAACACTATTGTGAAATGCTTGTTGAGTCCAGCAAAATGGAAGTTGATGTTTTGAGTTGTAATTGCCAATTGGAATGTCAAGCAGTAATATTTTGGATAAAATTTCTTCATTGAAGCTAATTCTAAAGGTTCTGCCTGATTGTTATGAGACATTATTTTTCCAGATGCAAGAGATTCTGTACTTGTACTCTGCTCTGCACTGGGACAACAATGATCTAGAATATCACACATTGTCTCTTGAAAGACATCATACAGGAGCAAAGGCATCTGGCAGTAAATGATGCAAAACATGACTTTATGTGACAATTCAGGCATTGAATGGTGCATTACTTTGAATGGCAATTGCAGTACTGAATGTTTTCTGTTCGTGAAAATTTTGAGAAGCCAAGATACTGCAGAATACTGTGTGATTTATCCCTTGTGCCTTCTCTCCTTTGAGCCTGGCTAAATAGATCTGAACTGAAATCCTTGATTTATTCACAAAGTAGGGAGCTCTCACATTGAATTATTCTCCCTGGCCTGTAATGCTTGATTGCGATGTGGCAGAATTTGTACTAAAAAAACCCACAACTCTGGTTGTCTTATATGTAAATGACCATTTACTTTTGCAATAAATATTCTGTATATGTAAAAATTATACATATGTATATAATATTTTGATTGCTGTACATTAAAATGTATTTTTACACAAATTAAATGTGCAGTTACATACTGTTTACTTGTGAAAGTGCAAACCTTGGCTTTACTGTGAATCAATACAATCCCATTACACAACCCTTTTTAGAGTTTATATCATGTACTATTGTTCTTGTCTAATTATTTTGCTATGGATAGGTTCATCTCCTGATTTTGAAAATTTATGACACCATGTGGCTTTAGGTTTTTTAGCTTCATGCATGTTTTTAATATACTAGTCTAGATGAAATTGCTGGAAATTGAATTAAAATGTGAATATATGGAAAAAACCAAACTGATTTATTAAAGGCTAACAATTACATTATTACTCAGCTGAGCAACAGAAGTTAATGCGATATATCTGCTAAGAAGTGAAGCTGCTTTCATGACTGGAGAGTGATAGCTCAGCAGGAGGAGGAAGCACATGGGAACAGCTCGCTCACAACAGGCAGCAGCAGCTGGTACACAGCAGCTAAGGAGATTGCAGAGGGGTTTCCCACCACAATGTGCAGAACAGAACCATGACCACCTAATCTGCAAAATGCCTCCTAAGCATAGACTCACAGGGAGACCTCAGACCTAAAAAACACTACCCCTATTTGGAAAGGCTTTTCTCTGTGAAAATCTTAAGCATATCATGGAGTTCATAGTGCTGCTCTGCTCTGAAAAAGAGCCAAATCCCTCTTTCATTCTCAAATAAGATGTTTGTCCAATTATCAGCAACATGTCTGGTCAGAGATTTGGGTACTACTATATGCCAACTAATTGTTTAAAAAAATGCAGCCTAGAAAAGGAAATTAAATTCCAGCTTTTCACACTGTGAAAACATTCACTGAGTTCTAGGACAACAGCTACAGGTCATCTTCTGCTATCTTTGGATAAAGACTTCTTACTGCTTTTATTAAACATTGAAAAGAATTTAAAAATACAAGATAAATAATGTACTGCTATTTAAAAAAAGAAAGAACTTTGCCATGTCACTAATAAAATTTTACTTGATGTGTAGTTTGTACTCTAGATAAGGTTTATGTTAGGATATATCTTGCTCTCTGATCCAGTTGTAATTGATGATTATATCAGCAAGAGATATATCCTCAGTATGGATATTTTATTTCCTTCCACAAACCCCTTCTTATGCATACAACACCTCAGAATTTCTTTTTACACACAAATATTAATACAGATTCCACCAGAACTGACTTCATGATATAGCAAAGACCATTTGGAGGGGCTAAGTGACATCGTATTACTCAGTGTAGTAAATATCCACTGCAAGCTGAGCTGACCAGTACTGACACTATAGTAAATAAAAGGGAGAAAATTTAGTGAACCTTGCAGCATGTGAAAGGGGAAATTTTTGGAATGCAAAGTTAGAACTTGCTATCTGGAAAGAAGACTCAGGGCTGATGAATGCATATAAGTTTTACAACTATAGGTGCAGGTCAGTTTGTTGTGTCCTTTGAAGTCTTTTAACTGATAAATATTAATCTTCAACAATCCTGTTGTCAGTAGAAGTGGAGAAATTAAACATATATTGCTGAAACCCATCATGTTTAAAATCTACAGAACAGAAAGAAAATATTTAGTTTAAAGCAGATTTACTTATATTCTTAAACATTTGGCACTACTCCTTACTTTATCAAATGAATTGGATTTTCTTTGTGGAGGAAGACTTAAGCCATGATAAAACCAAAGAATACATTTGGAAACCATTTTTGATTTATCATCTAGGAGCCCTCCTAGATGAGATATTCTCTTAACAAGACACTGCACAAAATACACCAGCACTGTACCAGTATACCTCCCCCCAGTACAAAAAAAAACCCAACTTATTTAAAGATGTTATGCTTTGGGAATACCAAACCTTTAATTAGAAATCATCAAGTTCAACCAATGAGAATATTTCTTTTATATGCATATTCTCTATTTGCAAACTGATAAGCAGTTGCTAGTTTTAAAACCCCAAACCCAAACTAGTATTTCAAGTCTTTTTTTCTGCACATAATACTAAATCAAACATGAGTTCTGAGCATTGAACAACCTTTAGACAAGCAGTTAAATGAAGGTCATATAATATTCAAGGAAATAATTCAACAAGATGTCAAAGAAAATAATTTACTCCTAAACACAAGGTAAGATTGGAATTGCTGGCTGCCTAGCCTAACTATTTGAGCTGTTTCTTTAGTAAGCATATTTTCAAGTAGCAGTCTGAAATACAATTTATTTCATTGTATTTGGTCACAACTCACCTGTTCCTTTCATCATCCTGTTAGGAAAATTGCTTATTGGAATAGTCACAGAAGTTAAAGAAAGACAAATGTGGCAGTGGTGCAGCAAACATTTCTGAGGCCTGTTATTATCTAAAAAGAACTTGTTTCAGAGCATTGTTTCATCTGCACACAGAAACAAAATATCCAATGATAGGCAGAAGTCAGTAAAGCCCCAACTGGAAATAAAAGGTAATTTTTGATGGTGAGGACAATTAACTCTTGCAACAATTTTTTAAGCAATACTGCAATCGTTTTTATCACTTGGAATCTTTAAATCAAAATGGGTGAGTTTCTAAAAGACAATCTGTTATGCCTCTGTGGGTCAGTGTCTGCTATGGGAAAACTGAATGAAATCTCTGATCTTTTTTGTGCAAGTCAGACAACATGATTGTAATGGCACCTTCAAAATACATTAGTGTATTCATTTAGCATTCTAAAATTCAAACTAATATTAATAGGTCTTTTAAAAAATTTATTTCTGTTTTTTAGTGTATTCTGGTCTAAAAATGACTGTCATCTTTGTGACATTGATAGAAGCAGCATTCAAACACCATTATTTTCTATTGCAATCACTCAAATGCCAAACAGGGAGTGGCTTCTGCCTTCTGCCTTGTTGTTGTATCAGCCACAGGTAATTTGTAAATAACAGTGACTGGGTACGTCAAAGTTTGTCCTTGTAGCAGAAAGGAGACAGCTGAGGAAAGGAGGCGGGGGAAATTCTGCACAGTCAATGCCAGTTTGGGGATCTGTCGGTATCAAATTATCATTTCCATTTAGTCTTGTGATTGTAACTTTCATTGTGCATTAGAGCATTCATTCTGCAGCAGTGTCCTGACACACAGTGAGGGAATCATGATGGTGTGTGACAGAGCAATCAGCAGCTGAGCTGAGCCACTACTGGGGGGCTGTTCTTTACTGGAGCAATGACATTCAGATTCTGAGAGCCTTTAACTGTGAATAGCTGCAGAGGCAGTGCAGGGACAAGGATGGCAATGGTTTGGAGCTGAAACCTGGACCTTTCCTGCCCACTTTCAAGTTCTAGCATGCAATCCAGATGGGAAAAGAGAAAAAACAATCTTCCCTGAGCAAAGCAGGCCATCTAGCAGCAGAGGTAATAAGACCAGGCGAAGCACCACAGGGATGTACTTGATCAAAGTCAGATGTAGATCAATCTTAGGAGTCCCAGGTGTAGCAATATCTAGTCTAAACCACAAATCAAGAAGATAGTATTCTTCATACAATCAATGTTACTGCAAATATCCCCATTAAAGAAGATAAGAAGAGATGTTGAGGAAATGTTTCCTCTTCTGTCAATTCTGTCATTAATTTTGCTGCTTCAATGAAAGCAATGAGGGGTTTTTGTCCCCTGTAATTGTCACAAGAAGCTACTCATTTAGCTATATTCATCAGAACACATTACAGCTCACTGCTGGAGGGAAGGAAAGTTTCAAAACTAAAAAATGGCCAACTGCTGTGTAACAGTCTGTCTTCTGTCTGTTGGTGTTACTGGAAAACCCCATCCTAATTATGGCTGGAGCTTTATATAGTCAAATATACATTTACTTAAAGTGGCTCACTTGCATGTTTCTGTTCTATCCATTCTTTCTACAAAAACCACCATTACATATGTAAGATTGTTATGCTAAAGAAACACTTAGACTATTGTATCATCAGAGCTAATTTTATATTGAGCTAAGTCACCTATGCCATTTGCTTATTACCTTTGTCAATTACATTTATTAATTGGGAATTTAGCATGTGCTATACAGCAAAATGCATGAAATAATAATTTTTTAATACTGAATACATAAACAGATGGTGACTGTTGAAAACCATATATAAATAAAATGTAAAATAACTTATTAATTAGAAAACATACCCCATAAATTCCTTTGCCATCAAAGTTCCTATCTATAGGTTTGTTTGAAGTGAATTTTCCTGTTACTGTGATTTGCAATTGTATAGTATTAAGAATTACATCTGAGTTTCTCTAGTTTCAGCTGAAGATACTGCAATAAAGATATTGAAGTCCATGAACATCTCTTCATCTTAGGTGTATTAGAAAAAATAATTATTAAATGAATGTGCAGGTAGATAATATGACACTTACTTGAGTAGGAAATAGAGCTTCAGTTGGTAGAAGCTGTAGTGAATGCAAGATTTACCACCATGATAGTTTTCAGGGGACTGTCCTGGCTTTATTGTTAGTGATGAAAAATCTAATTTCATGGGGTTTTTTTCAGATTCCAGAAATAAACTGTGAGCTAATCCATCACCCAGCAGACTTTGAAAGACAGTAACTTATTTGTGTTGCGTGGCCTTTAGCTTTAGCTGACTTCTTACTTTATAAAGGTACAAAATTTTGACCAAAGTTAACCAGAAGGTCATTGTTGAAGGTGCCATTGTTTTGTGCTAGACCATATGTAAAATGTGTGTCTTCTGGTCAGTGTGTTTGAAAGCCACCACTGAGGGAGACGTGAAGGCTGCAGTAGCTGATAGCACGTGAGGGTAGTAAAAGATATTCCTCAGCATGGCATCCCTTTTCTGGTATAATTGGCAATGAATGGGTGCAATAATTAAAGAGTCTCAACATTTTCAGATGAAAGAGGTTTTTTTTGTGGTTTTGTAACTGTGACATTATGATATGTGAAAGTTATGCAGTGTGGGCCTCACATGACATGCTATTAATATTATTATTAGGTGGATTATACTTTTGCCTTAAGCCTTGCCCCCTACCCCAAATAAGACCCCATTACAACAGAGACTGGACAAATGTGTAGTTTGATGAACCTCAAACAGAAGGAAGGCAGATGAATAAAGTAAAACAAAAATAAAATTTAAAAAAGAGATTGCTTTTAAAATTTCTTTTTCCTTGGTTCATTTTTCATCCTTCTAGTGCTTAGTTTTTCCATAGACCTTTACTAATTTCAGTGCCCTTGCTAGTTGTAAGAGCTTACACCAGAAGTCTTTATCATCTGTGGAAATCTTCCATATGAATACTATTCTGTAACACTTTGAACAGGTTATTTTTTAAGGCAAGTGAATTTGCAATGCTTTCTTTTTCCCATGGCATCTATTCGAATATTCTTCTCTCTAGTTACCATTGCCCTCACCAATCTAAGTTTCCTACTCAGCTTCTTTGTTTGTTGCTTTGTAGCAAATACAAGAGGGAAAATAATTCCTTGTCTATGATGACAGTAACAGACATGTAGCATCTTAACTATATTGAATTGCATAAGTAGCCAAATAATATATCCCTATCCAAATAATCCTAAATATTGCTAAAGTTTTGATTTAAATAGATTCAAGCCTATTTCTCTTTCTTTAGCAAAGTCTCTCTGAAAACCAGCATTCCATGTCTTGGTAATCTTTTGTTTGAAAGAATGTATGTCTTCATGCAAATATCTTTCAAAAACTGCTTGACCAAAGTGGCTTGCAAGCAGGTTTAGAATTCACTTCACACATTCTGAAGCTGTAACATTCTGACATATTAGTTCAGTTGGGCTCTGAATGGTTCACGACTCTTCATTTTCCAGCAACTCGATGTTTATGGCGTGTGCTCAATTGTTTTAAGGCATGACTAAAAAGTGTAAAACTGGTCTATGAAATCACTAGTACAGAAAAAATCCTCTGCTCTGTTGAATTCAATAAGCAGTGTGTATATTTACTTTCTCTGTCTATTACGGGTTTTTTTTAACCTTCTAAGTGTTTCAGAATTGTAGGGTTGGAAGAAGTACCTAAAAATACCAATTTTCTGTATGCAAACTTTGTGGTGCAGAAAACACTTTTTTTTTTTTTTTTATGTGGAAATGTAGGTCTCTACAATAATTACAGCTTTGCAAAGCAATCCACTGAATTTTACCTACTTCCTTGAGACCACTGAGAGAGAGGAAAAATAGGGAAAAATAGCCCATCTCTAGTCAACATCCTGCAGTAGAGAAAATAAAAACTGAACAGAGCACTGTAAATTGGAGTTTGAGGACAAAAAGACATAAAAATCTGTTTCCTTAGAATAGCACATACAAAAATACTATTTCTTCATGGGCTTCTTCAATCTGTACATCATGAAACCACATTGAAATAAATCTTTGAAATAAATTTCTCCTTTGGACGCTAACAGCTTTTTCAAATAATCTGTTTTCCTTAATGATGAGAGAGGTACAAACTTTAAGAAAACCAGCAGATGTTTAATGGCCATTTTAAGCTAATTGTATTGACTGTATCCTGTTGAACTGAAGAATTGTCTCCATTAGAATTCACTTGTATAACATTCAGCCTTCACTGACATTTTCTGTATTGGCAGTGGAATTTCCCTGATCATTTAGATAACTTATAAAGTGAGATGTGTCAGATTCCCTTTTTGACTTCAACTCTCCCCAGTTGTGAGGAAGACATAATAACTAAAAAGAAAAATAAAAGGAATTGTATGAGTTGTAGTTTTCTTCTATAAAATCTGCTTTTCAGTTGTATTAAAAGTGTCGACATTGACTAAATGGAGAAAAAGATTTTCTTTTCATGATAGGTTAAAAAAAATTGAATGCAAATGCATTTTCAGTTTCAGTACAGGTAGAAAGTGTGATGCCTAGTTTTACAGTGCTCTGCTAAGCAGGTATGAATGCATCACTCGAAATGGTGTCTAATATTCCACAGATGGCAATTACTTCCAGAGGAATGGCTAGGGACTTAATTAAAAAGGCTGAGAGTTAGCAAAGTAAAATGCTGCAGAAGCACATGAAAAATCTATACATTATGCAAGGGACTCCATAGAATATTTAGGAAGCTAAAAGTGTCTTTTTACATTTTCCTTTCATTTCTGCACAAAAGGTTTACTGTAAAATAAAGGTTAGTTATGCCATGTTTAAAATTATATTTTAGCTAACTGAACCTGCTACACAACAAAGCAAAATATATTTGACTGCACAATATTGATTTTACATGAAAGCACATCAGTTAGTGAAATGCAAAAACCAATAAAACATCACCCCTGGCTGGGATAGATATCTCTAGATACAATTTATTTTTACATTTAAACCAATTATTGGGCTTGTTGCATTTAAAAATGTGCACCATATATCCTTTCAAGGACTTTTTTATTCAATCAAATCAATTGCATTGATCTCCATATTCCATATTAAACACCAATCTTAAATTAAAGCTGACACATTTTGAAGGCCAAAGTACAAGTTTCTATGCAGAAATAAATTCTACAAGGCTTTCTTTGTGTGTTTTTATGCCCAAACATGAATACAAATATTGATTATGTTTTAACACACAATTTATAAGCTATTTCAATGCTTATTTCTTCCTAAAATTTTTTCAATAGTAATACAAACTTACAGAAACAGAATGCTCCCTGAAGTTCTTTCTGTTGCCCTGGAATATGATGATCGTTTTCATAAATAATTAAATGACAGAATGGAAATAAATCCTTAGGCATAATTGTTCATGAAGAATCTATGACTAACAGGAAATACAACTAACATACCACTTGTTGAAATGCAGATATAGGAACAAGATTTGTTTCTTTTGAACATGCCATCAGAACAGTTAATATTGACCTTGAGCCTGACCAAGTTGTTTTCTCTCCCAAATGGTGTCTACAAAGAGAGGAAGCAAGATTGTAAATTCAGAGAGGCCATTCACATGGACTCAGCTGTTATGCATAGGACTGGTGCTAAGTATTCTCATGGTCTTTGTCCATTGATGATGGGGCAAAACTCCAATTTTGGACAAAGAAACCAGTGTGTCTTTACCCAGCTGTCTTTTCCCCTTACGGTGTCACCTCTCTATGCCTGGTAGAAAAACAAATGTGCCACTTGAAAGGGGCTTCTCACTTCTCCCTGGCTCATCAGTTTCCCAACTTTTAAAGCTCTATTGACATTGTTTGTACTTTGGAATCTCTATCTCCCAATAGTTTTCAATTAGCTTTAGATGCATTATTCAACTCCCTGAAGCTTTCCAGAGTTTACACAGAGTTTGCATAAAAGTAAAATGGAAGAATCCAGACTTTAGAAATATTATCAGATGTTCAGAATGTTCACTGTCCTGTTCACACCTCTCCATCTCTTTGTATTGCTGTGTGCATATGTTGCAGCCAAATGAACAGCATAAGAACCAAGGAGGGAATTTGTCAAATACTCCAAATAGCTGCACATCACTACAGATTATGACTGCTTGGATTTAGGGAACATTTTTTTGGCTGAGGAAACATTCCAATGGGATAGATTAATCTGTGTAAACCACACAGCTCAGCTGAAACTGCTGTTCAGCATTCTAAATTGCCACCTTCGTCTTCTTTCAGCACAAAAATGTGCATTTCTTCCTATAATAAAGATATTTTATAATAGCAATAAGGCAACTCCAGGGTGTGCGGTTATCACGAGATAATCATACCCTGGAGGGATTGCAGATACTTGGCTGTGCCTCATAACACCCCATGTGTGTGTTTATCTCCTGATAACCCTACTCTCTTTTGTATCTTATTGCCTAATTATCCTTTGCTAATGCAAAATACTAATTTTTTTGTCTGAAACAATATGTGCAAGAATGCATTGCTAACAATCACTGGAGGACATTGACAAATAATGCTGTCACTACTTTGTACTCTCTTCCAGCCAGAAATTTACATAAAGAACCAACTTTCGATATTTTTTTCTAAACCAATTCAAATTCTTTAAGGCAACATCAACTAAAATATTGGAAGCAGGACAAGTAAATATCTAAAAATTCCATGTATATTCTTACATGTGATTTATATAGTTTTACTTACATAAAATACCAAATTTCTTTTTATGTATTTACATCTCTTAACATTTCTAATTCTAATACACAGAAGGTAGTTTCTTGACTGTTGCTCATGGATCCTGAAGGGGGTCTTAGGATCCCCATCTGATATTTATCTGAAGATAAATTTTATTTTATTTAATTTCTACATAGGGAGTGATAGCTGTGTTTCAGATACCATTGGGAGATATTCAGAGAGAGTAAAGATTCTGGACCTCTCTTAAGGAGAAAGAACTTTTGCTCATTGTAACATGCAACAAATTAGTTAAACCTGTTTTCCACTGATGCTGAAGTTTCAGATGTGAAATGCTCACAGATAATGTTCAGTAGCTCCTTAGTTGGATCAATGCCATAAAAATCACACGTAATTACAATTCATTGAAAATAAGCAAATTAAATATTGGTTTTAATTTTTAACTGATAGACTTATTCTGCAATTTGAGTGTGACTGTTATAAAACATTGTAGAAGGTAATCTAACACATAAAAATAGTATGTATAAGAATTTGTCTTTTCATCTTTTAACAAAAGGTGGATCAATGGAAAATCGGTTACTGGTCAACTTACAATCTGACATATCAAGATGACACTAAACTCCATGAAATGTAGAAGAAAAAATGCCCACAAAATGCAAAATGATTGGTTAATCCTAGAGTTTAAGTTATACAGGCTTCATCATTCTATATTAATAATATTACTGAATGTTTATTACACATAGTGTATTCATATGTCCAAACACTGTATGAGTTTTAACTAATTTCAAAGGTTTTTTTTTTTTTTCATAGACCATTATAACAGATTAGAAATAGAAACTGTAGACTATTCAGTAATGACAGAGAAATGCAATGTAAGATTTTATGCAAACAGAAATAAGACAAACAGTACAATATTTTTAGAGAAATTCATTTGGTACAAAGCCAAACAATAAAAAATGCAATTCTGAGAATCCACAATATGACATTTTATATATCTATCTTATATACGTGTGTCTGTGTTTGGTTTATGTCAATGTAGGTAACGTGCATTTTTGTTTTTATCTTGTGTTTTATCATATATCATTATTTTCCATACTGTTTGCAGTGAACAAAATTCTACTTTTAATAGCACCACCTGTGTAGATTTGCAGGCTTTGGACTCTTCCTTCCTTTGTTGTGAGCTACAGTTAATTAGATCAAGATTTTTTCCTTTTAGAAAATCTATTTTTACATTCTGTTTTTATGTTAAATTGCTTTCATGTTCCCTGTCCTCCCACTCAACCAGTTCTTCAGAAATGCAAGTATGTTTATCTCTCTTAACATTGCTTACAGATCTCATTTCTCAATCCTTTGATTATTTTAGATGACCCTCTCTGAATTCTAGCTTCCTGGTGCCAGTGGAAGAGAATTGCCTTAATACAGTTCTCCTCAGAATTTTCTAGCTCTGCGGCTGCCTTGCCTGTGGCATTCCTGGCAGCCCTTGCCATGGTGTGCTCTTGGAAAAGGAATCAAGGGGCATATTCCCAATGAACATATACCAAAAAGAATTATAAAAAAACCCACTACTAATACAGGATGATGTTGATATGCAAAACCCACACTAATCATAGCAGCTGCCGGTTTAGAACAAAGATCTAAGCTCACAGTCTCTTTATTTTAATAGAAATATGCCTATATGTGAGGCAGGAAGAGGCTCAGAGAAAGCTGCATGCACTAAAATTAGAAGGATTGTCCCCTACAGTAACCTCAATGATATTATTATTATTATTATATTTTATTATTATTATATCCTTGAATTGATGTGAATGTGCTGCTGTGAAGATGTCCTTCATAAGACATAGCTAGTAAGAGCTTTACAAATAAAGAATAATCTATTATGTTAGCCCTGTCTTGAATTCCCTCCTTTTTTTATTATTTATGTCATTAAAATTCTTCTTAGCCTTTTAAATGGACATCAATTTGCCAGCAGTCATAGAAATCACTCTGAAGAGCCAGACAAAAAGTTTTGTGCCCTAGAACATGGTGGGAAATCTACCTGAAATCTTGATCAATTGGAAACTGAAAAGAATTGGACTTCAGTTGCTACAGTCAGACTTTCACCTGTTGTATCACCTTTCTTGGAGACTTTTTCTAGCCTTTATCTTGAGACACACCTTACTGACAGACAGCAGGATTGCTCCTCCTCCACAGTAATAACCTTCCTCCTGCCAATATTAACATTAGCTTTCAGCTAATATATAATTATGACTAAATGAAAATAGTCCAACCACTTCTAGAGAAAATGTTTATTATTAAAACTTTTTCATGTGCATTATGAAAAAAATGTATATGAAATATTTGACTTCAAAGAACATTATAATGCGTGTGTAGCTGTGCAGCTCTTCTGTAATTTTATTTTAACATCAACAAAGATTTAGCATGACTTTTTCTTACCTAAGCAATGGAGGCACAATGACATAATAAAGTCGCTTATAGTAATTTTTAGTGGAGAAGCCCTGTTTTAACACATGCCATTGTCCATGGTCTTTTTCATTCTGTAGAGTAATGGATATATTAAGAGTTAAGCCACATATTATTTCTCTGTGATCAAACAATTCTTCTCTTTGATGAATTAAACCAATGACTAAATAATCTTCCATGCTAAAATAGAGAATGTTCTGTCTCCAGTTTTTTGTTTGTTTCTCAGTTTTGCATTAAAAAGCCATTGTACTTAAATCAAAATAAAAAGGAGAAAATTATTATTATTATGTAATTCCATAAGTTGAGACAGCTAAAAGATCTTATATTTCATCATTAATTCACCCCAATGATGAGTATTTGAAAACAGTCACTGTGTTTTATGTCGACTTCACTGCAGAGGATGCATGTGAAGAATCTTGGGCCAGTTGAGCCAGCACTGAGTTTGTCTCACAAGTACATTTAAGGCACAATGCAGACAAGCCTTTACCCAAGACAGTTCCACTTTGATCAGGAGGTCTTCTGGATCACATTCACAGATCCCATCGCATGCTCATTTCCATGACCCTGTAAGAACTTAAAATGGTGTAAAACTGTCATGGCACTAAGATCTATCTCATAATAATTTTAACTGATAGCATTTGCATGCCTAATGAGAGTTTACCATCTTCTTGGCTACTGATAAAGTCCATTTCTTGTTGAAATACACATTCTCATTTACACTGATCAACAAGTATTCATGATCAAGACCTCATTATCAAAGGCTGAAAAAAATTGTGGTTACTACTTAAAACTGGTATAAACAGCTGCAGAAAGAAAGTCAGAATGTCTGATGGACTATGAAAAACACCTGAAAAGGCAAACTGAATGTGTGCAGCATATTCTATGGTTCTAAGAAGATAAGAAATATTATGTTCAAAGAACAGCATCTCTAGTCATCATCAAGTAACCTAGCCGGATTTCATCTGTGAACACAATTTTTAAACTAGGATCTCTTTTCACTCTGTTAACTTTAAAATATCCATTTTCTCAGATTAAATGCCTTAATGAGGATACTGACAAAGTCTATAGACCCAAAAGCTTCAGTGCCACAGAACATAAATAATTATGCTTTTAGATGCCATTGGTAATTGAACCTTAAAACAAATGGCTGGTCCTCCTGTAAAATCTCAAGCATATTTCAGATAGAACTAGGAAGTTGGGGATATACACAAGGAGCAGATTCTTGCCTCTGTGACACTGTTTAATTCTAAAGTCATTTGCAGTCAGGATCTCCTGACTGCAAAAAATAGATTTAATGAGAGTAATAGCAATTTCTTAAACAAATTTTTTAATATTTCCTCTTCAGTGTGAAAAATTAATTTTGAAATATCTGAGTTTCTCAACTTAAAATGTTGCATTGATCATCATTGTTAATAAAAGGTTATTTTAAAAGAGTAAGACGTCCTTATCAAGGTCCTTCAAAATAGACAACTATAAATTTCAACTCAGCTGAACACCAATATGTACTTATCAGCTAACAACAGGAAAGACACCAAAAGAGACACAAACACACATAAAGCTCACTTAGATTTGCCAAGGATGGCTTCTCAGTTTATGTTTTTACCCTCGAATCCTGCAGTAAAGCTATGCTCCCCTTAGGAATGTTGCTTCAGGTTCCATGTGGTGAGGATTTTTCTCCTGTATTCTGTTATCTTTACATACTTATACTGTGCTGGCTTTATTTCAACAAGGCACTTAAGCATGTATGTAAATCCATTCCTTCCACAAATATATGTGACTTTGTCCTTAACTGTAAACGTATCCTCATGCTGAATTTCCTTTAGTGAAATGTAAGCATTTGTTGAGGTGCTGTTGTAGAACAAAGAACCAGTGAAGACATTGCTGGTCTTAGAGATTACAATCAGGGCCTTACCTAGGTTTTAAGAAATTAAAGTCAATAGAGTTTCTGAAATGAATGAAAGACACCAAGACCAAATTCTGCCTCAAAAATTGTAGTACTGTTACTGTGGTTTTCATACCTGAAGGAAGAAAAGTCAGACTGCTAAGTAAATAATTATAAATTAAGACTAAATTAGGATTACTGAGCTAGCCTTAAAAAATCCCATTCTGCATTGCAATAGGTATAACTCTGGGTAAAACTCAGTCTTTTCTTCTTCTGTGGCTCCAAATTTTGCCAGTACTCCAAATATTATTCATTCTTTTACTAATATTCATTTATGTACATTTCCAATCACATTTTCATCCTTCATTGCTCTTAGAATCAGCCCAGAGACTGGATATGTTTTTCAATAGAGTTCCATACACATGGTACAAAAATGCTCATGTTTTCATCACTGTTCCTACTCATGCTTCAAAATGCAGACTTGCTTACCTCCAGGGATTGCCAGAGAGCTTCAGCTCTTGTGGATGCATGATTTTCACAGCAGATATCCTGAAAACATTAGAGTTCATAGAAACCACAGAGATGCTATGATTCCTTGAAGAGATGTGGCCAAACCACATTCCTTTGAGTGAAAAGTGATTCCTGGTGAGACAAATATGGTCTCAGAATAACAAAACCAGTATTACAAAGTTTAAAAAAAAATTTTAAAAACCCCAAATCCCCAACTAAACAAAAACACAAAAACCCAGAAAACTGTTTCTAAAAGTTATGTCACACATTGATTTTCAAATCACTTAGAGGAAAAGAAATAAAATTAATTTTGCACAACACTGCCATTTATAACTTTTCAATAAGTAAATGAGTGGTCAATGAGAAATGCTGCCCATCTGCTCTCTGCTCCATTGGCATTTGCTAACTCAAGAGTGGAACCAGTTGCTCAGATGAAAAGATGGGGGAGGGGGAAAACATGAACAAATACAGCAAAAGGGAATTTCTGTTCCAAATTAAACTCTGTAGTTAAAGAGTTTGAAACATTTTTCAAAATATGGATGTTTCCTTTAATTCCTAGGATTCACTGGCTTGACCATACTGGAGAAATTTCAGCATGCTGAAATTTTTCTGTAGTTTTTGTAGTGTCTGGAATGACTTTCTACATTTTTAAAAGGATTCACTTCTGCATCTAGGATCAACATCCTTTTGTTTCCTGGAACAACTGCACCACAACCTGAACTGTCATTCACAAAGCTTATTTGGCTTCCCAGCCTAAGATTATTTTTGAACCCTTCTTTCACTAACATTTTTGTTCTTGATTCTTGCTCTATTATATTAAGAAATAGATGTTTGCCATGTTTAAAGGCTTCATCTGATTATGCCTCCTTTTTTATCCACCAATTGTGTCTGAGAGAGGATTAAAACCTATGAATGTCAGACCTCCTTGGACATGTTATTCATCATTGCAGTTATTTTTTGCATAGAAGTCTTCAAACTAGGATGTGCTTGTCTGTGTAAAGTGAGGTTTAGGACATATCCATTTCAGAGAAAACTTTTGAAAAGAAAATTACCTTTTCTTGAGCAGTGCAAAACCATTTGCACCCGTAATTTCTGTGATTCATTTCTTTCAGTATTTCTTAATAAATGAAAACATAAACAGTTATTGCCAAGATCACTAGGCATCAGAATAAAATGGGAGTCGTATTCTAATCCCAGAGGAAAACCTTGTTTACATGATGAAACCCTTGCAGTGGAAATCTTGGGAATCTTGGTGGGTTGAATCTCTCATTGTCAGAACTTTCAACAAAAGAGCAGCTGCAGCTACTGAAAGCATTAAATAAAAATTACCAACAAGCTGTCTTACCTGTGTGCACTCCACAGAAAGGAAGGGCAAACATGAGCAGGTAGTGCTTGTACATCAGTCAAAACTATGACAGCTACCGTGTAACATCTGACAACACTGACATGTGCTGCACTCCCTAAGATATTCCTCTAACTGAACCATAAAGAGACAAATAAATTAGTTACAGTACCTTTCCTGTCAATGTCCTATCTGGCAGGCTCCTCACACTGTTGATTAGCATTCTCTGAAGTGGTTCATCAATACATTTACTTTCAGAGGAAAAAAAAAGCATGCTGAATTATTTTAAGAAAAACCAGCAAAATAAGGAGTACCTGATTCCTCATGATCACATATACATTTCTAGGAAAAGGACAAACAAAAATCAGTATGATGCTTCTCTACTAGTCAAACAGATCAGATTTTGTCTTCATTCATCTGCTGTTTGGCAGATGAAGCTCTCTTAACCAAATCAGTATTCCCACATAAGAAAAAAAATAAGATGATCAGCCACTACCTGTGAGATTTTGCCCATCTGTCTGCTGTCTGACACTAAGCCAGCACAATATTTTCCTGTAATACTTTATTTTTTATAAAATATGTATTCTTGTTAGCGATTTTTCTTACTCTTTTTGCAGCCCGAGGCGTAATTATTATGAGAGAGGCGACTGGCAGTACCTGTCGGTGCTAATGAACACTAATGGTCCTGACAAGCCCCACCCAGAGCCTGCCCCCACAGCCTGGGCCCTGGGCTCCTTCTCATTTCAGCTGGGGCTGTGCGGATCAGAGAAGAGGAAATCTGTGCAAGTAGAGATGAATACTTGCACAAGCCTTAAGACCTTAATTGGTATTTAGTTTTGATGGGAAAAGAACTGAATAATCTGTGTTGGGGTTTTCAGTTTCATTCAAACCAAAATTTGTCTTTGTCCTGGTTTCACCTAGGGTAGAGGTAACTACTCCCCAGAAGAAGCTGCAGTGCTGTGTTTTGGACTCAGAATGGGAATGGTGTTGTTTTAGCTAAGTTATCTTTATCCTAAGTCAAAAACATTTTTTTCCCTTGTCTTGTGCTCTGCCAGGGAGAAAGTTCACAAAAGAAACTGGGAGGGAGCATAGCTGGGATGGGTGACCTGAACTGACCAAAGGGATATTCCACACCATAGAACTTCATGCTTAGTATATAAACTGGGGGACTGACCTGGAAGGGGGCCAATCTGTGTTTGGGAAGGGGAGTCTGCTGTAGACGCCAGGTGGTGGAAATTGTATTGATTTTTCACCTTTTAATTGTCTTTATTTTTATTTTTATTTACCATTACTACTGTATTTTAGAAAAAAAAAAAAAAATAGAAGAAAGGCCTTGAATGGATTGCTCTTTTCTCAGGGTATCTGCAAACATGGAGATACAGCCTTTCATTCAGACTGTAGCCCTAAAAATATAGTTTATTGGCTCAAATGCCATGCATGGAAACCAGGTGGTGAAGGCTTGGCTTTCAGCATAAAATACAGGGCTTGTGTCCTGGAATTGACATACAGCATGTTATATATACATGGTTTACAGACATCCAGTACTTACCAATGTTTTATATCTGTATATTATTCAGTGGCCCCAGGCCAACAGAAAAAATTCTAAATCCAGTGAGAATCCGAGTCAAAGATGTTGTTTCCACTTTTCTTTGTTCTACTCAGGAGCACCAAATATAGGCAATATTTACCCCTCTTCTTTTTTTTAAAGACCAAACTTCTTCAAAATATATTGTTTTTTCAATTATTTTTCTTCTATTATATATTCAGTATTTGGTACATATCAGTCTGTTTAATAATGAGTCAGCACACATAAGTAGCTTTCTGCTTTCAGTTTTTCTGTTACTCTGTGAATTACTTTATTACATTTGGACAAACCAAATAATCCTGATCTGCCTGGGTTATGCAGAAAATTTTAAATGTTATGATATATTCTAATTTCTATTCTGTTCTTTTATTTCTTAGATAAGGAATAGAAAATGTGATCACTAAGATTCAATATGTGAAAATGGGCTCTCCTTTCAAAGGAGTAACATTAAGGGATTTTGCATGTTGACCTTATGATCAGCATTTACAAGGTTTTTTTGCCTTTATAAAGACCTAAATAAACAATTTACAGAAATTAAAACAAACACAAAAATCCCAAACACATGAATGCACACATGTAAGAAATTCATTCTAGCCTACCTGCTAAGCACAGCTACTCCATATTTGAAAGTGGAAGTAAAAGCGAACAGATGTACTGTTGTGGTGACATGGCTACACCAGGCTTCTGCCCTTGCACTTCAGTTAACACTGGGGTTAGTAAGCAGACTTTATGTTGCAGTCCTATGAAAATGAAATGTTATAATATGTTCTTGTTGAAAGATCCTCATTGGAAACTATGCAACAAGCAGCCTCTATCTAGACCTTTTCTCCATCATATGCTTATCTCCGAATGTTTCATAAGCTACACCCTGCACAAAGGAATAAAACCATAGCCTTTTTAAAGTTATCAATTTAAAAATTTTCTTCTCTTTGAAGCCATTTTTCAGTATTGGGATATTTAATATTGAGGTTCTGAAAATTTTGAAATTATTTTACTTAGCAATTAAAACAATCATGAAAATATTTTGTAAGTGGATATGCAGTGGCTCAATATGTGTGACTTGTGTTTTATTTCTTAGATAGAATGGGCTTTATCTATCTCACCTGAACCTATACCATGGGATTTTGTATGGGCCAGAAATGAAGCAAAAGACCCATTCAAGTCAGCCATCACACTCACCTAGATAGAGTGTCTGGTGCCACAGCACTCAAGGAGAAAAATGAACTACTCATCAAAGAGTAAATAAAAGTTCTGTTTCTTTGCCAGAGAGATAATGCAGGTGTAAAAATTACTGGCCACCTAGCACATGTAATGAATTGTTGTGGTTTAACTCCAGCCAGTAACTAAGCCCCCAGAATTGCTCCCTCACCTCCCCCATGCAGGGCTGGGGGAGAGAACTGGAAGAGAAAAGTGAGAAAACCTGTGGGTTGGTATCAAGATGGCTTAATAAATAAAGCAAAGTCTGTACATGCAAGCAAAGCAAAACAAGAAATGAATTCATCACTTCCCGTGGGCAGGCAGGTGTTCAGCCATCTCACACATAAACACCACCACTTCAAGTGTGCCCCTGTTCATCACTCTTCCCCCAGCTCTATGTACTGAGCATGATGCCACACGTTTTGGAATGTCTCTTGGGTCATCTGCAGCCATCAATCCCAGCTCTTTCCCTGCTCAACTTCTTGTGCACCCCCAGCCTTCTTGCTGGTGTTGTGGAGCGAGAAGTTGAAATAGTCTTGAAGCTGTGCAAGCCCTGCTCAGGAGTAACTAAAGCATTCCTGAATTATTAGTGCTGCTTTGGTCATAAATCCGAAATATGGCCCTATGTTAGCTACTGTAAAGAAAATTAGCTCTATCTCAGCCAAATGCACTGCAAGAATGTAATGCATAATAATATGTCAGTGATATTTACTTTAGAAAGTGAGTTTATGATTGGGTATCACATTTATCTGCTGTTCTCTTCAACTCTGGAATATGGTGACAATTCCAAAAAAGAAATAAATTGAAAGGATAGTAGAACAAACATTGCACTCATTAGGCAGAAAGAGTAATTTCTAATGAAAATAACAACCAAAAAATTTTTGAGAGATGAAGCAAAGTGTAAACAGAAAGACTGAAAACTTCCTTTTCTTTTAACCTAATTTGTGATTTTTTTTTTCTGCCAAAATTTACAAAGATCAGACTCAAGAAACTGCTTGAAAGCCAATTCAAAAAAATGGCTCTGTTCAACTCATCTATGAATCTTTGCTTTATTTTATGAAGAATTGTTATTTATCAGACAAAACTGAAGAGGAGGAATTTGTGAATCTCATTTGATGGCCTTGCAGTTTCTTTGGATGGTATTGGAGGTTAGCCATTGTATCATACTAGTTAGGTAAATTATATTAAAACTCAACTATTTTACAGGACCAGTTTCATGCTGGTGGAACTCTATTTTTCATACTTGTTATGCGGAGTTTACATCCTCACATCAGAAAAAAAGCCAAAAAAACCCTGTCATTTATACTCCGCATTACAAATTAATCAATGATATATATATAGTGATGTCAGTAACCAAGAATTTGGTTTTAATAGTCTAGCTTTGATCCCATGATAAAACCAGACTGTCACTGATTGATTTCTGCTGTAAAAATATGAATGTTTAGGGGAAGAATTCAGAATAATTTTGGAAATAAAGATTCTGCTAGTAGATTTATATTCTTTTGCATCTGCTTGGGGGCATGCAGATATTTCTATGGTTTATTTATTTGATACTTCAAAATCAAATGAAAATGCATTCTCTGTATTCAGGCTTCCAGTTCTTCATTGCTAAAATGCATGAAATGTTCTCTAGTCTCTTTAGAACAGGTTTAAAAGAGAGGATGCTTAAATAATTTTCTAGTTTTTCTGTGTCTTTGTGAGAGAAACTTACTTATATCTGACTTAAAATCTAGAACCATTCAGTCTTGGACTGAATGAAGTGGACTTCTGTTACCTACTTGAATGTAGGAAAGGTAAATCAAATAGATTTCTTCCACAGTTATCCCTAATAATTTGAAAAATTTGGGCTCCTACTTCGGAAAAAAAGAAAATTTCTTTGCCATGGTCTCAACATTTCAAAAGAAATGCAGCTGTCCACTCTTTCAGGCATTCTCAAGTGCTAGAGAGCAACTCCGTGACATCTCAGTTCAGCTTCCTGTGTGACACAGCTTAGCTCCCCTCCATAACCCTCCCGACCTGTTTTTCATCATGAACAACCAGACAACAAAAGTTTAAACAAGAAACCACGAGTGCAAGATTTTCAGCCCTGCCAGCTGGGATTTTCACACGGTTTCCCCTGAAAACATGCTTAATATTTTGAAGAAGTTCTGGGCTCTGAGAATTTATCATAGTCTGGGTTGAAAAAATAATTTCCAGAGTCTGAATCTTTGTAGTTCCAGATCATGTTAGCAGCAAAAATGTTACTGGGTTTTGTCCTGTACAAAACACTGTTTTCTTCTTGTACGTTATGATATCAGCAGTTACCTCAGTAACCGTAGTGATGAATAATAATTTTTGGTACTTTTAAATGTATATTCCCATACTTCCTATGCATTACTTAACCATCAGATGTCTGTATCTGAGGCTGTCATTAGCAGATGAAAAATTGAAGCAATGAGGCATAGATTCACCCCTATTATATGTTGATGCAGTCATTTAAGTTAAAAACAGGTACCTGTTACAGAGAGCAGAGAACTGGATTCTTCTAGAGGTGATACAGTCCTTAACTTGCCCAAACTGCAGTTAAGTGCTTCAAACGCAAGGAAGGATGAAATGGAGTACTAAATATCAAGTCACTTGATTATCCTTTAATTCTCAAAGCACTACAGAAGATATGTAGCTAATCTCATTGTCTTCCTTTTTCTTCCACAGGTCATTCATTCAGAGGAAAAAGATTCAGATATGGATGGGACAGTCCTGTCAAAGCTGAGGCTTCCATATTGCAGGCAAGACATATTTTAATGATAGCCTCTCAAACCCCAAATTTGCAGAATCTAAAATGACAATACATCTGGTAGTGAAAAGTAAATCCCTCTTTACATCTAAAACTAATACCTAAGCAGCAAAAATAATTTTTAAAAGGGCCTTTTAATTATTCTCCATAGGAACCTTTTCTTTTAGGATCACCATATGTACCCCATTACACAGTGATCTCACTTTAAATTTGGATGACACGTTAAGGTCTTACTATTCTGGATCGCAAAGGGATGGATTAAAATGCCATGTGTTTTACTATTTATGTTTCCTTGGCAATTAAAAAAACAGCAACACACCGTGCCATTAACAGTGATTAGTACTAAGGTCACTTAAAATAAAATGCAGCTCAGAAGTATAACTGGATAGGAGTTTGCAAATTTCAGACCTGTTGGCTGCTGCCATCTTAGCATGAATTAAATGGTCACTTACTAAGACAATACCAGAAATTCTGTCTTCTGTTTGCCATTAGGTTCCTTCATCTTCCACTTAACTTGCAATTATAGGCTTTAATAGCTGACATTAGTTAAGATTTTGGTCAATCTATACAACACCAATACTTGAAGATAAGGTCCCTGGGTTAATCAGATGGAAATAATTTCTGGAAGTTCCAGATAATCAAATTTGTACATGCAATCCAGTGATTATATTGCCATAGTAAGTTTTAGAGCAGATGTCTGATGCCATAGAAACCTCTTTATAGCAGAATTTAAATCGCTCTTGTTCAGTAATGACATAGGTTATTAAAACACAATTTTTGTGGTGACCTAATTAAAGCATTCTATCAAAAACAATCAAAGCGACCACTCTTTCATTGATGAGATTTTCCAACCTCTAAATGCAGCCCTGATGAATGCACAGCATGAAAAATGGATAAAATTATGATTTCTGCTGAGAAATTAGCCTTCAGCACTTGTTAATAAAGGAAAATAGGAATTTACACACCAACACGTAAACTTTGTGAGTGTGGACTCTCTTCTATTGCCTTTTTCATCAGGTAAAGTACACTGTTATAACTATCACCCTGGGAATGTTATTAAACAATTCTAGGGTGAGAATTATAAGATATTTTCGTTTTGGAAGCCTAAGAGTTAGACCATGGGCTCTTACTAATCTAGCTATCTGTCCCCTGGGTAACTAACCTAGCCAAATGTCCCCTGGGTAACTAACCCAACCAAATGTCCCCTGGGTAACTAACCTAGCTGTCTGTCTCCTGGGTAAACTGTGATTCCCTGCAGCCCTGACAGAATTTTGTTAAACACACTCTTGGCTTTTCTGCAGGTACTGAGTGCAGTTCTGAATGCTGCTACTCAGTGGAAGATTCACTATGCATCTAGAAGCAGCAGTAATGTTTACTTGGTTCTTTCAGATTTGGATTTATTGCCCAGGCACAAAATAGGATTCTCCTCACAATGCTTCAACAGAAGAGATCCTAGTCAATCCAAAAAGATCACTGTAAGTTGACATTAACACTCTGCCTTCCAAACTATTTTCTGAAGCTGTATTTTCTTAAGTTGATCATTATTGCTAACAAGCCTAAGAGAAACTGTGGTACCCACATTACCTTGTGAATACAATTAACAAAATCTGTCAGAATATTTGAAAATTAATTTAGATTAAATTATTAATCTAAAGAAATTGCAAAATTCCAGTTCATGTAATGGATCTTACTTCACACAATTATGTGTAGGATATGCCACTGATTGTAGATAACACTGTTCTATATTTCTTTCCTAATTTTATTCCTAAATAAGATAGTGAGGAAAAGATTTCTCAAGGCCTATGACTAAATATTTTTAGGCTTTTAATAACACTTGCACTACAGCTGGTAAATCTTAGTTTAAAATATATTGTAGTTCTGAAAGTTATCTATTCCATCTAAAAGATGTGTAGGAAACCAAAAAGAAAAAAATAAACTAGTGATGAAAAAACTCCCATCATTATTCTTTTCTTAGAAAATGTACTCTGTTCTTACACTTCAAAGATCTCAGAGTAATTTTACAGTCCTTCCATCTCTCCTGTCTGATGCTGAGTGACACACCTCAGTTTTCCTGTACATATCTAAACTGGGGTGTAAATTTACCACTCAAAAGGCAGTAGTCTCACCCACACATCCCAGGAGGGATGGACAGTAACACAAACTGTACCCCAAGCCATGAGTTAACATTCTCTAGGAGAGCACTACCTGCCAAGGAGCAGGAACAGCCCAGTCTGTGTGCCCGTACTTGAAGAGCAGGGACTAATGATGGCCAATGCTCAGGCCTCTGCCTCATTGTGCTTTATCTGCTCATACAGACATAGCCACTAAGGCTATATGAGCCCTGGAAATATCGGAATGGAATCAACAGAATAATCTTTAAAGCTACAGGGATTCATTCACTCCCCAGAACACATGGTCTCTGGATATTTGCATCACAGTAACAAAAGAACAAGCAGGTTAGTCTAAGCCCAATGAGATTACTCCCACCTAATATTCTGAGCTAATTTTTACTCTTCTATTTTCTTTAATTTTTAACTTTTTATTTTGGTACAGCTCTTATATTAACATGCTATTCTCTTAGTATGATAAGAAGTGGGTCTATCTGGAACCTTGGGGAATAGAGCAACTATGAACCCCTGTAACTGAAATGCTAATCAACTCTTAAAGCATCTAATTTTTATTAAAATTAAAGAGAAGAGTAATTAATTTATTGGAAAATTAGAGCAATTGAAAAATTGGAACTAACATGGTTTTGAGAGAGGTGATAATTTTTCTGAGTTTATATTCAGCACTGGACCAAAAAAAAGTTGAACTTACTTGCACACAAAGAAAAATACAATTGATGTGGCTGCACCTGTATCTTACAGTAGGTGAACAGAGAGCAACTGAACAGATTGTGCATGCGCTGCATGTTTTCAAGATACTGCCATGTTGTTTAATTCTTCTATGACATCTTGTATAGATATTTCATACACCACCACATCAATTGCAAGCTAGCTAACATCTCATTGAGAGTTTTGTAAAAGGTTCAAGGTCAAAAAGAATTATTCTGCATATATTCATTTTTTTCTACAAGGTGGCTTCTCTCTGACATAGCTTTTTAAAAGCTGCTTGTAAAACATCAATGCAATGCTCAGGAGGCATTCAAAATGCCAACTGGCCAAAACTGTCTCTTTCCAACATCAGTTTTACATTAGACTTGAAAACTGGTTTAAGGGCATTTTTGTTTGTCCGGGGCTTGGTTTTCTTTGTTTCACAGAGAGGCAACCATACTGGTTCATGCTATAAATTAACAGAGAAGGCCTTGAGAATCCAAACAGCATTCCCACTCTGGACTAATGGGGAAAATGACAGCTAGAATAAAAATGTATGAACTTTCTGTCCATGTGTGCAAACTCAGTCCCTTTATGCCTTTGGTTAGTTCATAACATATTGCGGGGGGGCGGGGGGAAAGGTTGTTTTTGGAGGTAATTTTATTTGCATCCACTACCTCAGACACTTTTAGACCCACACATTGCAGTGTGCTGTATGACACCCCAAAGAGATAAAGTAGGTTTCCAGACCCTTGTACCTGCAATCTACTTAGTTATTTCTGAAAATAAAGCAGCTCCATATGAGCAGAGCACTCTTGGGAATAATCCATAATGAAGTCTATGTCTGACATCACCAGCTGCAGCTGACACACACACCTGAGCTGGAACAAGACAAGCAGCATGTAGCTCATTTGAAAAGCCCTCGGAAGGAGGTGATTGCCTTCCCTGATGTCTTTCCTTGTGTTTTCAGGAAAAAGGCTTGGATATCCCTGTGTTCTGAGCAAGCAACACAGAAAGAATGCACTAAGAGAAAAATGTTGCTGCACAGATATCCAAAACAATAAAGTATGTAATGGTTATATTGCCATGGAACAATGAGAAAAAAAATCTTTAAAAGTTTTCAGTATGGTTTTGTCATTTGACTTTTGGTCACTACTTTACTGCTGTCCTTTAGCCCAGGCATTTTATTCCAGTATATCATATTTTGTGATGTTTATCACTCTTAAAACTAACTTCTGTACATAGTTATTTTGAGGAGCAGTACATTTCATTAGCATATTATAGGAAAAAGCTGAATTTTAAAATTTTAAGGAAAAGTATGAAATAGAAACTTTAGACTTTTTTTTATCACTTTTCTTCAGAAAGAACCTTTAGACATTTATGGACTAAAATGGGAAGTAGAAGATGCAATATCTCAAAATTTATTCTCTGAAAACTCTGACCTTCCTTCCTCTCCTTTGCATATTTTTTACTAAAAAAATAAACATATAGTAGTTAATAATTATTAGCAATATGCATATAATTAAAACCCCCCCACATTTTGTTGAAATTTAAGGAGAAGATCACTATCAGTAAAGATACTATCAGTATCACTAAGTCTTGAAAGAACTAAAAAGTTTTGATGTCATACTTCTACACTTTGATGTATTACATTTCAATTTTCCAGTCCAAAACAAGTTTTTAGCTTTGAAATTTAAAACAGTCCATTAGATTAGAACAAATATCTTTGCAGTACTTTATGGAGTTCTTCCTTTTTTTTTCCCCATCCTTAAGTCCCATGCAAGGATATTAATGACCACAGGAGATATGAAGAACTGGGGAATCTCCTTCAAGGTCTCCAATTAGCACCCTGCATTTTAAAACTCTGTTAGTAGAACATCATGGTTTACTCATGGCTAATAATTATATGAAAAATTATTGTAGCTATCCTGTAAAATTACTTCAAAGGTTTTTATCTCTAGTGAACAGCATTTTCTCGAGATGGATTTTTATGCTCACTTTGCACATATATATATGGAAAAAAATCTAGAGCAAAATCTACTTTAGCTATTTAGCTTACAATAGTAAAATATTTGTATGATGCACAATATCTGTTTATCTGGGTGCAGAATAATCCTTCCTCATACTTGTTCTTAAGTCTTGCAAATTGTGCACGAGAAAAGGTGTGCAATTAAGCTGTTAGGCCCTCTTCCCTAATGTTATTAATTCAAGTTAGTTGAGAAGCAAATGGTGCATCTCTTTTTTTTTTTTCTCTGTCCACGTTACAAATGGTCTGTATAGCACCTGTGGGCAAGTTTGGCATATGTATCTATCTGCTGATACCCACATAACATGTGCCTTGCACTACATAAATTACTAATAAATAGTAGGTCAGGTTGACCAATAAATTCCAGCTGCTTTGTACTACTCTGTTCAATATAAACCAGCTGTATGCAAGTCTCATCTGGCTGATTCAGATGGATTTACAGTTATTTTGGCTTGGCAACACCACACAAATCAATCCATATATATTGATGAGACTTGGTCAATACCTCCTCTGAAACCACGCAAAATGCATACAAAAATCTAACCTTTCAACAATTATTTTAAACATCCACTTTAAGAATCTGAATCTGAAGAGATAAGGTCACATTAGTAAAGATAGCCAGTAAAGGTTAACCATTTAAATCATACATCTGTAAGAAGTTAAAATACACTACAGCAATTAAACTCATGAATATAGGTCAGCACTCTAATCCCATGTCTGGTTTAATCTGATCTACAGAAAGGACAACTTTTAAACATTTTTTTTCCAGTGCAAGTTCAATGGGAAATCAAAATATCTGAAAAAAGGATGAAATCTATTTTGCTAACAAAACAAACCTCATCAGAAACAATCTTGTAAATGATCTGTAGCTTAAAAACTTATTTCTGCCTATTCCTGGAAAGAATCTTCATAAGATCAGAGGCCTTTTAAAAAGCAGAAATGTCCAACATCTGTTTCTGTGTTTCATGAAGGCAAGACAAAGATAAATTAATGCCATATGTGGAGCAATATGATTCAAAAATCCAGATTTGTTGGAATTTCCAAAAATAGGTTTCCAGGTTTGTATAATAAATAAAATCAAAGATAAAGGATTTTTTTAGTACTTATCCTAAAAAATTAAGAAATTCCTCAATCAAAAAATAGAAAAGTATGGTTTATATATCATTCAAAATTTCTTTAACATTTAAGGAAGAGAACTGTGGTGTAACATAAAAGAGTCTTAAAAGAATCATGCAATGAAAGTATTTAGACTGAATGATGTCTTAGAAGAATCAAGACAAAGTAACATATGAATATTGCCATTTGCCTTTGGCATTTGTATTTTTGTTTGTTTTAGAAAGACCATAGTCTTTCAAAAACCTCTTCTGTCAGGAAAGATTATGTCCTAGAAAGGTTATGTCCTATGCTGTGGCTTGTAAAATTTTCTTTTCTTTTGCAGGGGAATCTTCGTTTGACTATTCCCATGAAGAAAGAAACAAACACATATCATGGGCTCCTGTCACTTTTCATGAACAATCAGGTTACAGGGTGCAGACAAAGCAAGGTGATGATGTCAAAGAGCCTCTTAAGTTCCATGCTGCAGTAGATACTGAATGTTTGAGATTGCTGATGGGCTGTTTTGTAGATCATTATCTTTGTAGCTTCAAACAATGTTTTGGTGTAGTGCTCCTTTCCAGATATTTTGCTTCAAAGATACCTCAACCATTTATTTTTTCTTAGCTTTAGGTTCTTCCTGGATTTGCATAGCCCCAGTATTCTCCCATTTGAATTTAGAGGTTAGAATTTGCTCCAAGATATTTGTGGAGTAGGTTTGTACTGAAGTGGAACCTCTTTTAATGGTAAAAGTAGCTCAGGCTTAATCTGTGGCTGAAAGAACAGCATGAGCATCAACGACCAGTGCTGATTCTATGTAATCCTAAATGTAATACCTCGTTGCTGTAAGGCAGAAGAGGTTCAGAAGAGATAGTTTTGTTTGATTTCTTTTAGCCACAGAGATTAAACAATCCAATTGAAAATGTTTATAGAATAAAGCAGTAACTAAAATGTTGCCAAATTAAGGGAATAGCCCAAGATTTTGTAGTAAGTTTCACTGATTTTGAAATCTGATGACATTCTAGGTAAAGAGAGTTTGGCTCTCAAAAAATATCATGGTTAATGGAAAAGCATCCCCCTATAAAAACAGTGTTCAAAAGCCAAAGTTCGCATAGAAAAGTAAAACAGAACCAAAACAAGCAATCTCCCAAAGAAACAAAACAAACAAACAACAACAACAAAAAAAATCCCACAATTTCCTCCCTAAAATAAACTTAAAAAATAACCCCCAGCCACAATCCTGTGATGTTGTTAACAGCCCCATGGGGTCACTGCCACTGTGTTTCAGCTTGACAAGTAAAAGATAAGTGGTTTTCACACCATATTGGACTTCAAGCAGTGTTGCTCACGGGCCAGGGCAGAATGGAGGTCACTGCTCTAGACTATACCTTGAGACTTCTGTAGGCCCAGACTAAGCCTTTTCACCAGAAATAGAGCTAATAAATCTTGCCCAAAAAGACTAGCGAGTTTCTAACATTTTACCTTCCCTTTTAAACACAAGATCATGAAAAACACCTAAAAATTCATTACAGGCAAGTGGATTTTAATAATTTGTGCAGTGCAAAATGTGGAGGAGATCTGTAAACTTCTTCCTTCCTACCACTGTTCATGTATTTGATGCATTTCTGTATCTGTCCCGAAGGGTCTGCACATTATCTATTGAGTGACCCCGAGACTGGCTCAGCTGGTTAGAACATGGTGCTAAAACCATCAAGGTCAGAGGTTTGGTCCCCATATGGGCCATTCACTTAAGAGCTGGACTCAGTGATGCTTATGGGTCCCTTCCAACTCAGAATATTCTGTGATTTGAGCAACTTGTATCATAATTTTGGACAAGAAGAGGTTAGGAGAGGGTGAGAAATTAGCATCAGAGAAGACGCTGGTGCCTTTCTCATTCGTTTCAAAGTGGATTCCCAACAATAAGTGAGAGGTGTCAGTTTGGACTTACTAACATAGATGTACCTGAGAGTGTTGCATGATTCTCCTTTTTGAGAACTTGACTAAACAAACCATTCTCAAAATGTTTAATGAAACACTTGGGAGCAGTGTGAACACACAGTATTAACAGAATTCACCTGCCATAATACTTGATGTTGCACTGAAAATTTATTTTGAAATTGTTTTTTTTTAGCAGGCATCAAAATGATACATTGAATTTTCATTTATGGGTGCTAGCTGACTTTAATTTCAAATAATGCAGAAGGTAATTGCAAACAAACTCTAGATTCAGAGCTTGAAGATCAGACTAGATCTTCAAAGAAAATTCATATGGTTTGGTTTACTGTCAATATATAGGTTTCAATGGATTTCTAAACTCTCATTTCGAGATGGAAGTGCCCTTACTGTGACCCTCTCTATCAGAAAAATGTTCATTTGCAGTGAAACATATGGTTTTCTGACTTTTGGAAACAAAATTAAAATTAAACTTTCTGTAGTCATATTTTATTTTAATTTTTGAACTTTAGAGATGTGGAAATTTCACAGGAAGTCCCCCTCAGAATTTATGATACTACCGATATTTGGGATATTTTTTTTTGTGTAGCTGCAAAATATTTAAAAAGATTCCCTATAAAAATCAGGAAAAATAAGTGGGGAAAGTCAGGTTTTATGTGCAAAGTATAGCATCAACGTCTCCTGATAGATCATATTAGGAATTTTTATCAGCATGTGGTGGACTTCAGAAAAGAAAATCTTAAGAAACAGCAAGAGAAGACATTATCATCCATTCAATATTTTGGAAGGCTGTATTATTTTTGTTTAGTTTACACTTCACATGTAAATAATAATACACTTACAATTTTTGCTGGCTGAGAAATGTTCCTCAGTGTCATCTGATTTTAAAACATTAAATCCTCATCAGCAGTTTGAGGAAGAAGTGAAATTTAAATCATTCAAATCAGAAGAGCAAAATATTTAAAACACCAATCATGTAAATGCATACCTTAAGTGTGCTGTTTATAATATCCTAATGTCACAATGGACATCAGCATTAAAAATTTGCCCCTCTATCACAGACCCTTACAAAAGTAGGACATAAGGCAGTGTGGCTGCAGTGAGCAGTTGAATACCACTGTGAGTTCTTTGCCTACATTTCTACCTTTCCTCATCTGGAGGCTCCAGACTGCATCTATTGGCATGATCTCTGAGACTAAAACAAGTGCTTTTCCAATTTAGAAAATATTATAAGGGGTTAAATGAGTGACCCTGTTTGCATCACAAGGGAAATGCTTGGAAAGGTGTCATATTTTATATAAAAACATTAGTCCTTCTTTATCAATTTGTGCTCCATTGTACCCTTGCAGCTTTGACTTAACCATCAAGTCTTTTCAAAAATAAAGACAGAAAAGAAAACCAAAATACTGAATAATCTCTTCTATTTTTTAGCTTTAAATAAAGAGCAGAAAAAATAGTGGCAAAACTATCAATTCTAAGGTAATCACAAAATGTTGTGATGACAAGCCCAAGTGCTTAGTAACAAAGGAACGCATAAGAATAGAATCATATACATGGTGTGTGTATATTTAAGAGTCTTGTATCAATCAAGGGATTGATTTCAGTGACTTCACTTCTCACTGAGGACCTGGACACTACCCTTCAGCTGGACAAAAGCTGCAGCACTGGATCTCATGCTGCTGCTGCATATCTGGACATCACAACATACGCTGGTTGCTCACTGTTATCCACAATTAAATAGCTGCAAAGCAGCTAATCTCACTCTACAGGGAGTAATTAATGTACATTAATGCCTAACCTTCATTATCCAGGATAACCATCTCCTTTCCTGACAGTTTATATGTGACAGTTTAGTCATCTGAGTTCCATTCATTCTCACAGCACACATTCAAGTTACAGTACTTGAAACTAAGTTGAATCCTAGGAATGATCCATAGATGGTTTGAATTCCTGCCAAAGATAATACATCTTATGAGGAAAAGAGGGAAAGAAAAAACCAGCACAGAAAAGCAATAAAAGAATAAGCTTTATGGGAAGAGCAGCCTCTTTTCCCATAAATGATGAATCAATCCCTTATATTTGTGATAATCAATACCATGGATCCTCTTCATGTCAAGGTAAAAAAACCTCCAAGTTGGTAAAGAGACAAATCATTATTAATTCATTCATTTCAATAACATTAATCATGACAAACTAATGTGATATTAATGTGGCTGTAATATGTACTTCCATAGATAGGAATTTCACTGTAATATAGGAATTAACTACTGTACCATGGTTTTAAAGAGTTATGTAAATTGATAAATAACACTGAAAAGCTTTTTAAATAGGGGTAGGCATGAATCTATTGACATACTCTGTTCTGGTGGAGACGGGAGGGTGCCCACATCCTGCTCCCATGCCCACACTTGCAAGTATGTTAACTCTCTGCTTTGCATTTTCCATGAGTTATTGCCTACAGCAACAGCCAGTCAGCTTTTCAATATTGTGGTCCTGTTCCAGGAAATATTGATGTGGGAGATTAGTAGTTCTGGGAATGGAATCAAAGCTGTGATGATGCTCACTGGTGCCTAGGAGGAGTTTGGGAGTCATGTGTGCAAATGGTTCTCTGAACACCCTTGCACAGAGAGGGAGGGGAGAGCTTCCCAGATATGCCTCCCATGAGAATCTTCAAAACTGACTTCTGCCATATCGTTATGACATGGGTAATCATTCAAAACAGACACATCCTATGTGACCAGTTCTTGAGTCTGGTCTGGGGGACTTAGACAATAGAGCAGTGTCTTCTCCTTCCAGAGCCTTTCTCACTCAGCACAGCACTGTGTTTAACAAGGATTTTCGGCCCTCTGCTGAGGCTGTCAGCAGTGCTGAGAACCAGGTGTTAATGGACAGCAGTCCAATGAAGGAAATGGAAAACTGTAATATCAGAATGCATAAGTAAAACAATGAAACAAACATAGTTAACGACCTTTCTACTTTAGCACTGTATAGATCCACTGTATCTCTAATCTCACCTAACATTTATATTCCATGGAAAGGTGTAAAACTCCAAGATGATGATGAAAATTCCACTTTGAACAGTGAATTGTACTAAACTTCCAGTAGTTCTTTTAAATCAATATTTCCATGAGTGTATGATTCAAATTACCTGTAGAAAAGATACAGTTTTCTAGTATAGTCCACGTTTTCTTTGAAAAAACATTGCCAAAAATGCAAAACTGCACATTGCCAAATATATTGAATGTATTTGGGCTACAATTAGTATTTTTCCCAAGAAAAAAATACTGCTATTATGCTAAAATACTCTATGTTCCATTAAAAATATTTATTTTTAATCTGTAGGGTTAATAAATTTAGTCTTCTAGAGATAGGCACTATCATAGCATTTCAGTGTTAGAAGTTAAGTTAGTTCTGTAACTGTGCTTGGAAACTCAAAACACCTGTTACTGTTTTACTAAAGATCCCATATTTATGCTTCCTTTGGATGAACAAGTTTCAGTGCAGTAATGAGCTCGGAGCAGCACAAACTCTATCTCTGGGTCTGCAGTTCTGCAGTCTTGGTTCATTTCTGTAGACACATTATGTAGACAGAGCACCCAGAGTGAACCAGTTTTTCTAGAGTGTATTAGTCTCAATGTTTTCTGTCCACCCCAATGTCTGTTGTAGACTAATCTGAAATATTTTCAGGGCAAACAAATACAACTATATCTAGTATGAACTATCAGATTTTGCATCTGACAGTTTGTTGCTCCATTCAATGCAGCAGTGAAGCAGTCTGATCTGCTTTGGTAACTGGAAGCAAAAATTATCATATTTTTAAAAATATTTTGGAAATTCTCTCTGCCCTCCTGTAATATGGGATCATTTTTCAGACCTCTGGATTTTTTTTTATTCTTTAAAATCCAAAAATGTACATAATTTGCAGATTTGTTTTATTTAATATGGGAAGGCAAGGGGGGAAACAATGATTGCACAAAGTTAAATGTCATTAATATAATTTGGAGCCATCAACAATATTTGTACCCAATTAAAGCCTATTACCACAAGAGATTCTTCCAACTGTACTTTTAATTAGCAAAACTATTAATGACTTCTGTACCTTAGCTGCTTATCGTAAAACCGGTCGGTTAAAACTTCCTGACTTCCATCTTTTGTCTGTCCTGTCTGATAACCCTCTGGGAAAGCACTTTTTATCAGTGCATAATACAATAGAACCTAGATCATGGCTGACATCTTTACTGAGATCCTATCAAATGGTCATAAGCAATTACTCAAAAGGAGCATCTTCAATGAATAAGATTTGTGATAAGCTGAGAAGGTTAATATTTCTGTCAAGAGCATAGATATCTATTCATTGCATAATCTGGATCACCACAGAAATACCTCAATATTATTCACAACAGAAAAAGAAGAGACTTTTGAAAGTATTTTTGTTAAAAATCTCTGGTAAATTATTTTCTTCAAGCTTCTGAATGGTTCTGTAACATTAGAGAAAGTTATTCACCTGAAGATAAAGGGGCACAGTAGACATGGGTTAAAATTTGGCTCGTCTTAAATATCATTTTAGCTTCAAGAAATGTCTCTTTCATATACCTGTGATATTAATTTAAAGTTATTTTGATTTACTCTATTACAAACCAGAAGAAAGAAGACATAGTAATTTTAAGAATGTTTGATGTTTTATCAGGGGCTATTTAAATTGATGGAGGTAGCTTGAAATAATTCATTAATATTATAATGTTGATTTTCTTTCTGTTAGCTGACTACTTCTCTTCTTCTTTTAAAACTATGACAGACACATGAAGATAATAATAACAATGGATCACTTATTGTTCTCTCACTTCCATTGTTTTGGTTTCAAGTATTTTAACAATAGACATGATTTTCAGTATGTTTCTGATACAATGCTGGAATTGAAAAAAAAGAGAGGATAAAGTGAAGGTCAGTAACTACTATTCTCATAATAAATCACAGGCATCTTATATTTTAACCATGTCTTGAATTTTCCTAGCAGATAAATTGGGAATTTTCTTTTTTTTTTTAGAAACAAGTCCAAAATATAACATTCCTGAAAGCACTCAGAAAGCCTCCAAATCTCTTGACGATACCCAGAAACATGGTGTTTCTTGGTTTGTTTTCTTTTTAGAAATGGAAAAATAATTATAAAGCATATTGTGCTAATAAATCAAAAAAGGCGCTTGAAATAATCTCATAAAATGTTATGGCTTAAATAATGCCCTTCATCAGTATTCTTTGTTTAACATTTTATGTTTATTGATAAATGAAGATGCATTTAAATAATTCAAACAAAACATTAGCTGCAAGCAAGGAATTAATAATTGATAGGACTGGAAGGGCTTTTTTTCACTTGGGAAATAGATAATATTAGCTTAATGTGGGGTTGTAGGAACAGAGGAAATGTAATGGATCTGCCTGCTTTAAACTGATGATTGTTATTGTGGTCTGAAAGTTGCTACAAAGGCAAAAGCAGGACAGCTCTGTACCGGCAATAGATTTCACTCATAGGAGCTGACAAGGCAAATTGTGGTTTGATATGCCAGATTTATACAGGGGAGGGGATCTCGTAAACTTAACATACGCTAAAGTAAAAAACATACATGTTGTTAAACTTGCGTTTGAGAATTTTCAAATGGCAAAACCAAACCAGTTTTGGAGTCTAAAAATGTTTGGGGTTTTATCACCTCCATTTCATTTCTTATGATTACCTCCATCCAGTGTTTTTTCTAAGTCAGGGATCCACTAATAAGGATATTGTATCACAGAAGCAAATGCATTCTAGAGGATCCTCAGAGGAAGACCATTTAGTCTAGAAACACTCATCGTAAGATTTTATTTATGTTTGCTTGCAAAGATGCCAAACTCTTTCAGCTGCGCATTTGAACAAGGAGATGTAGAAAAAGCTTTGTCAGGTCCTCTCTTAGGAAGGAAATTTCTGCTGGTGATCCTCAGGTGGTGTCTGTGATAGCAAAACCCACAGAGTTACCTTCAAATCAGTTGTACAACTCCCATTTCCATTTGCTCTTGGAGGTATAAGATTTATGGTGATTTGAAAATCTACCAAATGATATTTTAATTTCTATATGGCATTTGTGAATCTACAATCCAGACATTCATTTTACACTCTAGCAACCAGAATTTGCATTTGTGCATGTAACCGACTTTTGACTTCATTATAGTTTGATATGCAGGAGAAAATTTAAAATAAATTTTTAAAAATATTGTACCATAAATTATGATAATTTCATAGATGTTAATGGCCCAAAAACATAAAATTAGTATTCTTGAAATCAAAATATTTTTGACAGTCATAAACAAGAATATAAAAGTGTAATCTGATCTGAAAACCAATAGCATTTTTCAGGTTTCAAAAGTAAGTTCGAAAGATCCCAACCTTATTGATCATGACTACTAGATCATGACTACTAGAAACCATGCCATTATGATACCAGTGTTTTACTAACAGGTATTGCTAGAACAGCCAAACACTTCTAATAAAAGTATTAAATAGAACATTCTTCATTACTTAAACCGTTGTATCTTGTGTCATCACTTACTAAAGATGAATGTGCCATATTACTGAAAATGAACAGTTGTGTTTTCTACCTATTTTCTGCAGGGGTAAATGGTCATAAAGGGATCAAGGCAGTGAAGAATCAAGTTCTGTATCTCTAGTTATGTGTGCCAAGTTCATACCTGAACATCTCCCAGAATGGGTTTTCTGAAGCAGACAGATTGTAAGCCTGCACAAAATTGGTTTCAGAAATGCAAATGGGAGAAAGCAGCTTTGTTTTCCAGCCATTGCAACACTCGACATGACATTTAGATAGACTTGCTTGCATTGACAGTAGGCACATATGTCTACTATTTTGTTTTAAAATATATGTATTGCTTTTAATAACAACATTACAGCTGTTCACAAAATGACGCCTCTAGACAGAAGCACTACAATGAAAAAAGAGTATCAACAGAAGGACTGTATCTGCATGCAACTCTACAGTTGCCAAGAAATGAAGATATAACATATGGTCATTTTGTAAAGGTGAGCTGAACAAAAAACAAGCAGCAACCTAGCCAATTTTTGTCATTTGAATTCTCCTGTTCAAAACCCAATTTACTTTCATATGACTCTTGCTAATTTGAATGATACATTTATTAAAATATGATACACCGAGCCTTGCAACTGGGAAAACAATTTAAAAATGAATTTGTGGAATGGTACGTTGCCAATTTTTCACTTGTCTAGAGCTATCCTTTAAAAATTAATGTATAATTTTGCAGCAGAATAATCGAATGCTATTAACAGCTTGCTAGTGTGAAGAGAGGAAGTTGTAACTTATATTAAATATCCCACTGTTGATATGCCTATGAATGTCTTCCCTTGATTTATCTGTTTATTGAACTGCCTTGGAATGGCCACTTCTCATAGGAATGCATGGGGGAATGTTAACATAACCCAAGACTCTTTGATAATCTTTCTGGACATCACCCAAAAAATGACAAGATTTAGGGAAAAAACTGATAAGCTTGGAAATGTTTCATTTCCCACCGTAGCAATTTATAGACTCTGTAGGGAAAGTGTGGGCTCCAGACAAGCTGCTGTTTGAGGCAACATCACTGGTTTTGTACCCAAATAGCCAACAAAAATGCATAGTTGCGTGGGTTCTTTTCGTCAACAGAAAAAAACCCAACAGATCCGTGATCTAATTCTGCTTACTGATAATGAACATATATATCTTTGGCTCCCCGAGCGCCTTAGGAAAATGACAGGAAGGAAGCTTTTTTTCACTTACAGCACGATATCCCAAGCTGCTCTTTCCTTTCTTTTTTTGCTATTTCAGATTTCTTTGCAGATGCACTGAAAAGCCCCATTCATGCAAGGTATTTTCTCAACATTTCCTCTCCTATTATCTACTTCCGTATGTTCTACCTGTCCACAAAGGCAGAACCTTTACAAACAGTACCCTAAATTTATATATGTTTTAGGGACTATGAAATCTGCCTGTGCCTAGAATAGAAGGCATCACTTTTCCAACTGCCTTAAGACTTTTATTATTTAAACTATGTTATACAGAGAAGTTACAGGTACTTGCTTTGTTTTCAATGCATTTCAGCTCTGTCCTTACCAAGACTATAATGAAGGGCAAAAATACAATGCAAAATTTTTTAGTCACAGCTAAGAGTTATGGTGTTTGTTAGCAAGACCCAGGTGTTACTTGGCCAGCAGAGCTGGATTAATAAACTCCTCATGTCTTTATTGCACCTGAATTCTCAAATCTCCATTCCTGTAATACAGGTTTAAATTATTAAAACAATGTAGGAATTTAAAAGCAAAAAATCTATAGAACTAGAAGAACTGTACATTCCATTTCCCTAGCAAAACTGCTGCAGCCAGTGTTATTTGCACAGAAAACTTGAGCACAAAGGTTAACTTAACACATTAAACTGGAAAGAAATCTATCAGGCAGGAAAAATAATTGTCACCCCAGCTCTGTCTCAGTCCTGATGAAAGATGAGAACCTGTGAGAGACAAATGCCTGTCTGCATTTCAGAGCAAGCTAATTTCCATGAAATGTCAGTGGCTGTGGCAGGGTTTCTGCCCTAACTACTGTCACTGTTTCAGGCTCCAGAGCCAATGCCCATGTAAAACTCTAGATCATCACACTTGCTGATGGTCAGAGTGAGAATAAGATTTGTTAATACTGGTAAACACTTGAATCTGGGTCAATAGGACAAAGCAGTGGGAGGGCTGTGAAAAAACAGGACTCACTAATTAGGACAGTGCTCAGTTATCCCCATCTAAGAAGAATCTTTTGGTTTAGGATAGATGTTATGGGGAATATCAAACAAAACATCCAGCAGCATAATTTTTTGGTTGTTCAGGCTAGCCACCACATTTTCAGTCAGATCTGCAGGGGAATCAAATACCACAGTAGTTCCCCTACACACACTGCAGAGAGAACAATGAGATCCTCTGTCACTATTAAGATCTTCCTAGAAGAGATTTTCAGTTTAACTCACTGCTCTTTGTGGCTGTAGGTTGAAGAAAATACTGTTTGAGCTGCTAAATTTCAAATATTAAACCAAACTCATGGTACTTTCAGTCTATTTTCTAAGAAGAATATGAACCCCAGAGTCTGCTGTGCAGCCATTGCAGGCACAACTCTCTTTAATTCATAGCAACACCACTTTCCAGCCTGCCCACTCTAGTATAGTCACCAGTGAACATCTGATAATTAAGGGGAATGATGAGCCAGCCCTTTCTCTTTATGATAACAGGAAAAATAGCTCATGTAATACAACACTGTACATCGATCCTTTTTTGATCAAGGGAAAAAGATTTTGCAGAGGCATCAGATCATCAGGAAAAGAGGCGAGTGTGTATCTCTATACAGTCTTGATGAAACAGTCCCTTGTGCATTAGATGCAGCTCTAATCCCTTCAGTGCTCAAAAATATAGACAAATAAAAGTCAGTATAGCACAAGCTGAAGAAATGAAAATAATATTTAGAGCTGTGATCTCAATTTAAGAAAAGCTGAATGAAAAAATATATTACCTTGAGTGAGGATGAAGTGATAACATGATAATTATTTATAAAGATTGCTTGGGTTAAAAAAAAGTATTTGTGGGGCTACACCAGAAAAACATGATAAATTTTAGTAAGGGTAAATTTTTGCTGAATATCAGAAAATACTTGCTCAGCTTTCCATGGGCTATGAAATAGTGTTTCTCATGGGAAATGGAGAAAACCTGGGACTTTTCAGAACAAAGCTGGATAAAGAGCAGAAAGTTTTACTGAGGTGCTGTAGATGTGACCATCTTTTAGTTCTAGATTTGTGCAAATGTGTTACAAAATATTCGTTTGGGCATCCAGGTTCTACTTTAGCTATTTTATGGTTGCTTTGTATACTAGTTTCCTTATTATTTCCCTTTTTTTAAAAAAAAAACCTTCTCCTAGCAGATATTAGTTTTTTAATACAATCTTTTCTATTAGATTGTATTAGATTAGATTCTATTTCTGTTCTGGAATAATGAAAGAATATAAAAAAGTATTTCTTATTAATTATAAAAATAATTCATAGGTAATTATCAATCATAAGGATGCTCATTCATTGAAATGCATTTTTTCCATGTAATTTTAATTCAGTAGACAAGAAGGATCTCAACAGAACATTTAATCTTGAAAATCAAACCTGATGTTTCTTCTCAGAATTTAGATATAAAGTTACTTTAATTATTTTCTTTACATTTTGTCTAATTTTGTCCCTATCCCTAAACTTGTTAAACTTCCCAAGGAAGAAAATAAACATTTCCTCTGCAACTAAATAGAAGGATATTTAATTATTTTTCTTCATAAGGTGATGGTTACGTTATGTTGTGTTATGTTATGTTATGTTTTATGTTATGTTATGCTATGTTATGTTGTTCTGCTTCAGTGTATTCAGAGGCTTTCCAAGATACTCACTGTAGCTTCCTGATTTTGAAAGAACGTTCTGTTTCTCTGGTCTGCCTCCTTTCCAGCACTGAATAATGATAAACAGATCTTGCAAAAATCTTTTCACTGATGTTTAAACTGAGGAACAAAATTCAGAGAGAGATAAGGTATCACTTTTCACCAAACATGTTACTCTAGCTGTATATCCTACATCTTGACTTGCTGCAATGTTTATAACAACACATTTTATGTATAATGCCATGAAGTGATGACAATCTGCTCTACTGTCATGGTGTGATGTTGAATTAATAGGAAACAAGGTGAGGGCAGAGCAGGCAATCATTGTATGTGTTAACTTCATGATTAACCATTGGGTTCTTAATAAAGTCTTACTCTACTGAACAGACTGCCAAATATTTTTGTCACTTCTACAATATTTTGTCAAAATATATGACCTTGAAAGTCACCTTTGAAGTTATCTTAATATTTCATGCAACTGAGACTAATGCAGCTTTTATGAACTTCAGTGAGAACACACCTGATGTGTAAAATAATCCCTAATAGTGATTGAAATTCCTAAAAATAAATTATATGCAGTGAAGTGTGTTGCAGGAGAATGCACTACATTTCTCTCAATTTAACTAAACTTAGTTCATGTTATTCATTGTTATTCCATGCTAGAATATTTCTCCTTAAATAGAAAATAGAATAATTGGTAAGTAGCATTTCAATCACAGTTTGTGAAATCTGTTTGGCAGAATACAGAGATCAAAAGCTCTTGCTCAGTTTCAAGATCATCAGTTGCCTACTGCAGAATCATTAGTTGCTTGTCTGCCTGCACTAGTTCAAGAAGAACGTCACACATGCCCTCATTGCAGAGAAGACTTGTCATGACATCAGCTAGTCTGTCCTTATCTCTCAATGCAGCCACGTAGACCTTTTGCATCCATAGTGTATGAGATCATCAGCCTTTCTTGCCTACAGACCAGACTTTATCTAAAAAACTCAGGCTGATTTTCAGCACTTGCTGATATGAATTTTGTCTCCATGATAAGGGAACTAAAGTCAAAATACAATATCACACTATACCAGGTGAGATAAGGGATCATAGGATGTAAAAAATTCCTGCACCATGGAACTTATGTATGAACAAGAGACAGAAAATATATAAACATATAATAATACTGGTTGCTTAATAGTTAATCATGTCAACAAAAAATTATTAAGTTTTTATTAGACACAATGTAAAATAAAGTTGGAAGAACAGATTGACTGTAGACAGAAGAATAGTTTCAGAGATATTGTTTTCAAGCATAGAGATTAGCCAGAAGGAAAGAAATAAGGAGCTGACTTTAAATTTAACTAAATAAGAAATGAAGCTCTGAAAAGGAGGTTAGCTGGGAGCAGTTATTAATATATTGACAGTAATCCAAGGTGATAAAGTGGGATTAGGCTATGAAGAATCTGAAGAATCTCAATGGGCCATGCTCAGTGGGATAAGGCTTTGTTCAGGGCTCTTTTATCAAGAAAATATTGCCTGCTCATTCCTCCTGAATTTCGTTCGAAGACTGTTGAGGGAGCAACAAGTAAATGCACTCACCCTCAAAAAGGTGCAAGCAATACCTAAGCAAGCTGATCAATGTATAACTTCAATGCATGTTTGATAGGCTGCCCTAGATCAGAGTTATTGATGGCAACACAGTTTAGTGATACTAAAAGCCTTCAGTTTTGCACATTTGGCAGATGTTTGTGCCTTAGTATCTGCATTTGCATAATATGGCTGAGTGTAGTCTGTGTTAATCAGCATTAGGAATACAATATCTAGAAAGCAAATTATTTCAGATATATTTATTCTCAAGCCTCTCACATTCCTTTTTGTTAGCCCCAGAAATATATTATTTCAAAAATATGGAAGCTAAATTTGGCACAGCCCCGTTGCTATGGACCAAAGTTCCCCAGAATTGAATCAAACCAAACTTACGCCATTCTGAAAGAAAAGCTGCTAGTCATATGCAGGAGCCTACATTTTTAAAGGTTGCAAAGCATGTGATAAAAGTCAGATTTTCCTTGAGAAGGTTTTATTTTTATAAAGCCTTTATAGATATGTATATATATACACACAGATACAAATGAGACTCATGCTGATATTCTCTAGGAATTTACACTGAGAAAAAGTTTATAGTCAAGTTTTTAGCAGAGCTTACATAGCATAGATTGTGATTAACAGTCCACAGCTACAAAAGGAAGTTATTATCTTTTAACCACATCAAAAAAAGCTCTATTTCTTCTGTTTCAGCAGAGCCTAAGATGTAAACCTTAATATTGGAAACCTTCTTTTGGACATCATTTATTCAAAAAATGCCCCTAGATTTTCTACAGCATGATTATAATGCCTACACAAACTGCAGGAATCAAGGCCTTGAAATTCTGACTTCTCAAGTCCAGTGCTCAGCCACTGTCTCTCTGAAGTCGGTATCATAGATTGACTAGCATTTATCTATTGCAAATATTTATAGCATTGCAATAGTTTATTGATACTTGACCCTGCAAAACCACCACAGGTTTGTCTCACCTATTGCTTCTGTTGGCTGACAGATTGCTGATTTCAGGTGTGAGCAAGCAGATAACCAGCAAGAGAGGAGCAGCTGGGAAACTTTATAGAAACTATGAGAGTATGGGAGTCTGAAGGTTATTTGTCCTGCGTTATGTTCTCTCTATTTTACTGACAGCAATTTGATGTCAAGTTTCATTGTTTCTGTACAGTGAGGCCAGTTTTCGGCTATCTGGCAAATATAAATTATGCCAAGTTCTGCAAAGAATGTAATTTTTACTGCTTGAGAAATTGCTGGAGGTCTTGTGACGTATAAGCTGAGCATTAGTAAGGCTGAGAGATCCTGGAAAAGACAGACCTATGGTTACAAAAGAAAAAGGGAATTGACAAAAGATATTTGAAACTTTATATGTTGGATGATAGCTTGTTCAAATATTTTTGTTACAAGTGGAATTGAGGTAGGAAGCATTGTAATATCTTTTCTGAGGAAGTGGATGGTCAAAATCTCAGTTTAGAGTCTCAAAATTTTCAAAAGTTTGTCAGGACTTGTAAGCTCAGGCTCTGGCTGATGCTTCCATGAAAAACAATTAGTCTTATCTACCTCCTTCTTCGTGACTTTCTTACTCCCCATTTTCTTTTTATTCCAGGATCTTATAGTGATACTGGGTCTTGGGTTCTAAAATAATGGCTTTAATAGTACATACTCCTCTAATGAAATGAAATGTGCACTTAATAGACCACATTGGTCAAAAAAACACATTGTTATTAAATATTAAATATACCTGATTTTATTCTGATTTCAATTAATCTCAGTTTAATAGTTCTGAAATAAGCTGATTGGTCTATTTTGTGAGCAAGACATATGTTTTCATCAAAATCCATTTATATTCTCCACTAAAAAGTATTTACATAAGCATTAACTACTACTTAATTCCAAGGCTGAAAACAAAAAACAATACTAAGAAAATCCCAATCTCTGTATTTCTCTCACTTCCAGAACCTGTCTCTACCTTCTAGCTCCTTTTTTTAATGCTATAGAATATATTTATGTGTAAGAGAAAGCTGTAATAGTAAAAAAGCGCTGTCTGAGAAAACAAAGAACAATTAATGAAGAAAAAAAATGTACAATGGAATGCCTGTTATTTTCCCTTAAGTGATACATTAGGTACAGGAAATCACATTACAATTTGATGTATGTGTCACTTTAAGAGTGATTCTTGGATTGTGGAGGTAGCTTGTGTGTCGTATGATGTAAGTACTTTTATTGAGTAGGTAAATGTGTAATAGCTAAAAGCCTCATAAATCAGCTAAATGTTCTCCCAATTTATAGAGAATATTTGATCTGAGAACATTACTGTCTAGTGAGCCGCTGAGGAAAAGAGAAGACATGAAGAGTGATGGAGATGGATATCTTGGGTAATTTTTTGGATATATGGTATCTGGGGCTGCCTCTTCGTTTCTTGCATCTTTTGTACTCATTAACACCTGTGAAAGTGTAATATACTACCAAATTAAAGTTTGCTGCTTACTTACTTTAGCACTTTTATAGCTGCTTCCCGTAATAGTACAGTCACACAGACTGAAACACGGGGTAGGCTTTCAATCCTAAAATCTTTCTTCATAAACAACAGTAGCAGTGAACAAACTACTTGTTTGAGAAATTCATCTAGCCATTGTTTTCAGCATTTCAGTCCACCCCTATTAAAACAAAGTAAAACTTTTTCTAATTCCAAGTAAAATGACTAATGTTCAGTCTGTCTCTGCATATTAATTCTTAGTGGAAAAAGGGGGGGACTTTGAAAAACTTTATAAAAATATATATAAAAGAAACAATATCACATGTATTCACTTTGATTCTCCTTTACAGGATTCTTTATATAGTACTTAACAAGTACATTAAAAGTATTTCATATTTAGCAGCATCTGTCAGTAGTATCCTACTCTGTACACAATGATGAGTGCATGTATTGACTGAAGCTGAACTTTTGAACCTGTTGCAACATCTGACAGCAAAGAAGTGTTATTTATTTGCCATATTGCAGTTATAAAATTAAATAACTATTTTCTGTGGTTACTCAAGAACAGGTGTTGAACAAGTCTCTGATTGCTAAATGGATACTTCAATGTATTTTTGAAAATGTGATTTGTGAGGGCTCTGATGCTCTGAGGCATTACTCGTTGGATTGTTCACCTATTCATATTTTATACAGCTGAATACCTTCCACTTTAAGTCTCATCAGAGGCCTTTAAAAACCTTGCTTCACACAAAGTCATTTTTCATCAGGCAAGTATGGAAGCAGTGACAGTCTAAAGTTTCTTTTTCTTTTCCTTTCTGGGCCACACAAGTGCTTTATAAGGCATTAATCCCTGGAAACATAAGCTACGGTAGGATTTATATTCTGTGTGAAATGGTTAAAATTTCTCCTATTAGAAGCAATTGTTTTTGCATGTATAATCCTTTCTGGACTCTTTCCCCTGCAATTTAGGACTGGTTCATTGAATTTTTGGGGACTTAAGAGCAAAATATTGTCTGGCACACAGCTCCCTGATTAAAAAACCGCTGCATCAAGTATTTTACCTTAGAATGCCCGAAGTTATTAATACCACAAAACAAGTTCAAAACAGAAGTGTGTAGTTTGATGTATCTGTCCATAAAGAACCCAAGGCAAGGAAAAGATGCTAATCCTAACAGAGTTATAAGAATAGAGGCATCCTTTCTTCCTGATTCAACTCTTGTGGGCTCATGGACTGCTGTTCATTTGAGCTGTTTGGTGCAAAGATCATTTGGTGCACACCTAACTCTGCTGTGAGACAGGCTGGCTCGAGCATCAGCAGGCACAGCAGTGACACAGAGTTAAGGAATGTTTCTGTGTTTCTTTGCAAACTCTGTCTCTAGGCTCTAGCCCAGTCTTAAGAATTAGATCCAGGCTGCTAATGTGACACCCCAAGATACATTTCTATGTGCTATCCCACTTGAATTCTATCTGACCACTTTACTGGCTCTGAATGACACTTAAGTTCAATCTGTACTGGTATATGATCTGCTTAGTAAGGTCTATAAAACACTAACAAGGTTAGCAGTTTCTGTTGAAGAATGGTCCTGTTCAATTATCCTAATAATTCCTCTTTGACCTTAACCTCTCTAGAAAATAGAGCTCATACAATGAGCCTTAATTCTAACTGTCCCTCCTTCAGAATATAACCCAACTCTTCAAATTATATTTTTCCCTAGGGTTTTTCATGGTAAAACACACCTCCCTAAAAACACTTTTTTAGCCCTATTTGGCCAAACCAAACTGCCATTATTTTTTTCTCAAGAAATCTCCTTTACAGGCTGAAACAAACACACTGAAAACCACAACAAATTGAAGTGTGATTTCTAAAAGAAAGGAAAGGCTTTGATGTTCAAAGTTTACAGAATTAGGAAATAAAAGGAGAAATGTCTTCCTCTATAAATGTGATGTCAATTTCAAGAACTGTGATCAAGATAAAATTTCCTTTAAAATCAAATAAATATCAATGGCAGAATATTCCAATGAAAAAAAAATCTCTTTGGTCATGCTGCTGTTTTTCTTTGTTCTGTGTAGTCCTGATGAAAAATCTCCGACACTTGTTGTAAAAAAATGTAAAATGCTGAAATGCAGACTAATAACTGCAACTGTCATGATGATGCCAGCTATAAAAAGTGCTAGTGTGATCCTTCTAATCTAGAAATGAGCTTAATCATAGTATAGGTGTTTTGTCATCAGCCTGCTGTCGAGATAAATAATCTTTCTCTAGTGTATCTACATGACAAATGTCAGTCAAAGCAAGATGGAATCCTTTGAAGTGAAATTGTAATCTATAAAATAAACATCTTTGCGAAAGGATTGATTTGAACATCAAATGAAACCATTTGGCTTTGTACTGAAGCAGTAAATTTTTTCTAAGTGACACTCTTGGGCAGTTTTATATAACTATGGAACTTAAAGTTCTAGAAGTAACTATATGATTGGCCAATATAAGAGAAAAGATCATGCTTGGAGAAAAATCATAGCTATTTGTCCTTGCGTTTATGTCTTAGTTGTGCTCAGGGGTCCTCATCCAACTTTCAGTGAAATCAATGAGAGCTGGAAAAGGCCATCATAGCATAAACCTTGTGCCTGCAGGTTTTTTTCATCTTGATGTAAAAAGAATAGGCATATGGCTTTGAACATGTGAGAAGGAAAAAACTGCTGCTTCAGGAAAGGACTATGGGGATATTTTCTTAAGATGCAAAAGGAGTTAGGCACCTAACTGTGACTTGTGCCTTTGAAAATACTTGCCTTACCATCTAATATAGCAATATTAGCAAATAGAAGTATAGATTCTTTTTGATGAGCTGATCTTGAACAAAAGCTCCATTATTTTTTCACTAATAATTCCTCACCTATTTTTAGGAATTTTTTTCTATTTTTAGTACCTATTAAATATTCAGTCCTGCTAGAAGTCAAAATTTTTAAATGCTATTCTTATCTTAACAACTAAAGATAGGAACGACACTAAATAAATAAAAAAGGAAGAGAATGCTTTGGGACAGTTCACTGTGACAACTTTGAAGGCAACAGAATACCTAGCATGGCACAAAAAATCCTGTGGTAGCTTTTCATTTCTTCCTAAGTTCACCTCAGACATAACATATGGACAGTTTTTCTCCTTGTATACATCATTCTTAAGATAATAAATATAAACATTAAAATAATATAAACATTAAATAGTTTTGTATTTTTCATATCACTATTACTATGGACCTACTAAAGTCACCTATCTAGAAAAGATTTCATTACTTTCAAAGACTAAAAAAGCTCTGAGCCTATTTCAGTACTAAACATATTTCACAAGACCTCCACTTTTCAAGTCAATCCATTAATGCAAATTAGGACAACTGGTTTGTGCAAAGGTTTACAGTTTTCCAAAAGAAACAATTGATTTCTCTAATTTTCACATAAAGATGTTGATCGTTAATGAATTCTGACACACTGTCTGCTTTTTCAGATAAAGCCATCAAGCAATTCTGCTCAGATTCAACAAAAATAATATTACAAAGCTTCTAGATTATACATGGATTGAAAAATCTTACTGCAGTTTTGATGAAAGCAGCTATGTTGGAGAAAATAACTACCATTTAAATTGGCCTGTGTGAGAACTAACATCTAAAGATATAAATGAAACTGTAAGAAGAAACTGAATTTTTTGATAATTGCAAGTTATTTGGACTCCAAGAAAGCCTGATCAGCTCCATACAGAAAAGATTGCTTGGCACTTAGAATTCTGAATTCTATTGTCTGCTTTAAATTTTTCTTCCTAAGGTCAAGCTTACTGGTCACAAGTCATCCATTTGCTGAGGAACCTTCAAACCATTCACATGATTTCCTCCAGCTGTAGATGTTGAAAAACTGATGTGCACATGCCTGTATTTTTTGGCTGAATAAAGTGCCACCCTATATTTTGGTGACATTTCTACATTCATCTTTCAGGAAGCAAACGATCACAAAATATGGAAGGCAAACTCTGGCTGTGATTCCTTGTAGATCACTTTTACACAGATGGATTTCTATTGCATCAACAGAAATACTTAATGACTTTCAGCAATTATTTTTTATTGTGTGGTGTGGATTTGTTTAGTTTTTTGTTTAGTTTTTGGGATATTTTATTGTTAATTAGAGGTTGGTTTGTGGTAAAACTATGCAGCTAGGACATATAGTTGGATGCATATATGTACACCATTACTTAATACGTAAGTATTTCTCTTTTTAAATGGACCCTGAGATTTTAGGATGAATGCTGAAAGCCAGGTAGTGTTTTCTGTTTAGCCTTTGCCATCAGTATTTAGGTGGTCCTGCAATCATTGAGGAAGGGACCTTGCAAACAATTGTCCTGAATTTCATTTGAAAACTCTCATTGGGTGTGGTCCATCACGTGTTTAACATGCAAACAGCTCTGGCAGGAATGAGTTCCATGCAAGTTTTTAATCACAGCATTTATGCTACTCAAACTCCAGGGAAAACATGGATTAGCATCCAAATTGCATTTGATTCATAACTGCAATACTGTCCTCCTTATTCTGAAAATTATCTAGGGACAGTAACTCCATCTAGTCTGAAAATATCACATATTACTCATCAAAATATGGAAAATTACATATCATTATATATTCTTAACTCATCACAGATAATTTTTTCCCCATTTGATAGCAGACCATAAAAGTATAAAAGTTTCTAGGTTTATGCAACTTAGGTTCTTTCTAATATGCTCTCAAAAAGATACAGAAGAGAAATAAAACACTCGCATCCACTAAAAATTTGCTCCTTAAGGATTTTTAAATTATTTTTTAAATAAATAGAAATGAGGATGTAAATTCTCTCTGGAGAGGATTTGAACCAGCTTCTAAAATTTCAGTCACAATGTTCACAAGAGTAATACCTATAGTCACATAGACAAACAACTGTCTTAGTATTTGATATATCCATTTCTAGATTTTTAGTCTGTAAATCTAACAGCTACAGTGTTTAAGGTACATATGAAGTTGTGACTGTTAGACTGCAACTAACTTTTAATCCGCTGTTTCTATCACCTTTCTCCTTTACTGCTCAGCTGCTTTAAAGTATAGATTTTCTCAGTTCCTCCATTTTTTAAACTACCTGGATGTAGCAAAATAGTAGATTTGCTAGTTGTTTTTCTTATTACCTCATACTGCCTGTCATATGTTATTATACTCTCCTTCAGCTCTGACATCTACTTTGTAGCCTACATTAATGAAAATGACAATCGACCCAAGTCCTCTTTTCTTCCTTCAGCAGTCCTACAGGGGAAAATAGTTCTTCAGAATAGAAGACAAAAAAATAAAACAACAGGAAAACCTTCAGATTCACTATGAAATAGGTGGATTTAAAATCACTCATACACAAACAAAATATTTTTCTCTTCTATTTTTTTCTTAAGTTATACCACAGACAGGCCAGACAATGCAATTCTCTGACAACAGCAGCCCTGAAGAATAATTTTAACTTGTAATCTTCCATAAATAAAATCAAGCAGTGAAATCCAGCCTGTGTCTGCCAACACACGGAAACAAAGGCAATTCCCCACCAGAGCAGTCCAGTGCTCTGACTCGTAATGCCTGAAAAGCCACCCAGTTCACTATACTTGCAAGCTTCCTTTCCTAGCATGTTTTTTGATGGCATTTTTAACAGGTCTTTTGTCTTTCTTCATCCTGAGTCTTTTAGGTAATTCAAATTTTCTTGAAAATTTAGAGGAACATAGCATCAAAGCAGATTGACTTCTACAATGAATGAGTCCCTCTGAGGACCCATAGTAACATGACTTAATGAGCTTTGGCTATAGTTTATGTCAATTCAATGAGGAAAAAAGCCAGCTTATTTCATAGTTCTTATGTTTCATGGCATAAATGCTGTCCTTCTTAAAGGTCTCAGTGTCAGTGTATTGCCTGACATTGGTTTTCAATAAATAGTTTTCAGTTTTCTCTGTTCAGCAAGTAACAAGATCTAAATATTGATAAAATAGCAAGCTTACTAATGACTTGTGATGATTATAAAACAACTGTGGAATATTTCATTATTTTGTGGCAGGACTAACTTTTTTCTTTTGTTGTGTTTGACATTTCCAACTGAAAGCTCAGACTTCAAACACAGGTAAAGCTACAACACCGAGTGTGTACCAGTAGTTGTTCCCGAGTATCTCCTCTGTAACCAATTTCATCAACAGCATTCACAGATTGCTACTGTGATAACACCTTAAGCTGTTGGTCCAAATGGCCACATGAAAAGGTTTTTCTCACTTTGTTTGTAGTTGAGAACGAAGAATAGAAAGAAGAAACTTGTACAGTCACCCTTACTCATATGAATTTTATAGAGACACTAGTAGCTACTTTATGTTTCTGCTTTCTCTCTATTGAATTCTAAGAGCAACCAACGTGAGATGCCAGAGGAAACGGTCTGAATATCTCCCTTTTTACAGTCTTGTTTAAGACACCGACCACAGCTCATGCTGCTGTGTTTTGTACAGGTATCTCTTGGTATGAATTGCTTTCCTGAAGAGGACAATGCCAGTTTTTAATGGTGAAGACTGTCAAGACATTGGTTCTGTTCTTGTGATTTGGGCAGCATGGTTGACACCACAGGTGTGATGTGAATTATTCAGTATTTACTGCTGTGCCATTCAGTGGCAAGTTCCTTCTGACGGCCAACCAGCCCACACTGGTGGCATTGCCTCAGTTCTGGATACCTTCCTGTGATTGTGACATACTTTCAAAGGAAAATTCAGAAGTCAAAAAACATCACTTAAAGAGGCTTTCTACTGGTGGAACGAGGAAAAAAATTGCCCATCCACCCCTATATATTCAGATTTCAAAAAATACAATGAATGCTTTATCATGCAGACAGCTGGGAATTAAATGTTACGACAAACTCTTTCTGTCTTTCTCCCGCAGGGTCAGAGATCCATGCAGTGGATGTCTCTGAGGTCAGAATGGAAATCTTGGGAAACTGATGCACCCCCATCCCAGACCTTCTCCTGAAAATGTGTCCCATAATTTTGCTGGTAATTCCTACCATGTCTAACTGGAGCTTTGAAGTTCTCAACTGGGTTCCAAGCCCCTGAGTCTCCTTAGCTTTTTGAACTTTCTACATGACCAGTCTGAATGACATCTGGTAAGTTTAATACTTTGCATTAATCAGATACAAGGTGAATTTCCTGCATCATAATAGCTAGCATTTAGAATGGAGATCAAGTGCTAAAGAGTAGAGATTTTAATTCATACCAATCTGTTTGGGTTTTATACCCGTTGCTTGTTTTAATTTCAGCCAAATTTTCAGTCTCAATGTTTCTTGGCCTCAGTGATGTCACCTGCAATAATTTTTGTGTTAAAAGAAGTGCAATTTTGTGTTAAAGAAGTGCAATTTTGTGTTAAAGAAGTAAGGTGTTTTGGAGCAACAGTTTTTTAACGCTTCTTCCCATTTCTGAAGAACCTTGCTTTCATTTTTTCATGACAGAGAAACCCTCAATCTGTATTCTCCATGCTCTTTAATAAAATATACAACTTGATTACAGAAAAGTTTTTTCTTTCAAAAATTAAAGCCCCCAGATCAGTCTATTATTTTTTGTACAAGTATTTTGTGATTTCCAAATTTTGTTTCTTGATCAAATCATCTCCAAATTCTCTAACTTTATAGAAATCATTCGGCCAATATATGGACAATATTCTAGATATGAGAAAAAAGGTGACGTATATAAATGTGTTACATAGTTTCACATTATTCTCTTCCACTTCTCTCATCCAGCATTTCATTTGCTCTTCAAATGCAAATGCACGTTGAACTTATGTCTTCATTTAACTGTTTTCAATAATTCTGAGGTTCATTTCCTGAGCTGATATGATTAATTTAGAAGCATGTGAGTGGTATGATAGCTTAAGGTGTCTCCCTTCCTGTGTCAGCTCTTCTTCTCTATGGTATCACTGCTGATTTTCATCTATCACTCTGTTGCCTGTTCATTATATATATATATATATATATATATGTATTTTTTTTTTCCATGCAGTGTTTAAAAAAACATCTGAACATGCTTTATGCTGTATTCTAACCCTCCATTATAGAAGGCAATTTATTACTCAGAATCACTCAACAATTACCTGAGTAAACCCAAGGAGGAAATGTTTTTATGAATAGCCTCTGATTTCAGTGGAAATTTCATGTGGGTGAAGGGTGAGACCATCACAGCTCCTCCATGTGGAGATTCCCACTGCTGAACTACACGGACTAATGCTTTGCTACATACTACATACCAACTTATCATTCTGCACCATATTCATTGGTATCAAAGTATTACTTGACAAAAGGAAGTAAAAAACTAGTGTTTGTCTGGTAAGGTACTATTCAACATGTGTAAGGGGCAAATTTTTGCCCTTAGGTATCAGTTGCTTTTTAATCTTATGCAGGCACTATTGTAAAATTTAAATTAAGAAATAGAAGACAACGTTCAAAGCTGGATAGCAATAGATGAAGGAAAAGTCTCTTAGCTGACACTAGTCTTTGATGTGTGCTCATCTGAGAGAAAACTTGGTCCAGAACTGTATTTACATTTGTTCTGTAAGTATTACTGCAAGAGGGCTTATGAGTGTAGGGAACATATGGAGAGGCTGGCAGGCATGGATTCCCTGGTGTGGTGGTTAGAGTCTTTGCTCTGAAAAGGCAAGCTTTTAAAATTCATTTGAACACTATAAAATACACAACTTGTATGCCAAGTAAATCTGTATTTAAAGAAGTATTATAATTGTAAAAAGGAATTAAATATTTATAGATCTAATGCACCTTTAGACTTTAAATAATTATTCTGTAAATCTATATGATAATCTAACATTGCAAGCTAAATTAATTCTCAGCCCTGTCACACAATGACTATATCAAATCTAACAAGTTTCTTTGAATTATTTTTTTAGCATCTGGACTCCCACACCTTTACTGATTTATCAATTATTGTAGTACTTGGTCTTTAAAATTCTGAAAAATTTTCTGGTTTCATAGTGACAGCAATTTACTTCCTCAAGGGGTCTTTCCATTGCAAGATGTCCTTCAGTTAGGCCAAGCTACATCCACAATCCATCAAAATCACTGGGACAAATTTTAACAAATTTCAGTGGATGTTACAGCATGTGTTGGAAATGTGTAGCTAACTTCTAGCTCCTTTGTCCTGATCATATTTAAACCATCAGTACCACTTAAAATAGCACTTACACCTAAATACTTGATGAATCACAGAATGCGTGTGTCTAGCTTTCTTTATCAATGTAAAATACAAAATGACAGCTAAATATTTTTATTGAACTTGTCTAACATAGCAACTAATTCAGCTATTTGATATAAAAGTCAAGACTACTATCACTGTTAAACTTGGATTTATATGTTATGTATATATATACATATAAATATATGCATAAATATATAAATATATTGGTGTATATATGTGTGTGTGTGTGTGTGTGTGTGTGTGTGTCTACTAGTTTATATTATTACCAAAAGAGGTCTAAGAAGAACTTCCATCCTTAGAATCATAGAATCATTAAGGTTGGAAAAGAACTCCAAGATCATCAAGTCCAACCTTTGACCAAATAGCTTCATACACACTAGACTGTATCATGAAGTGCCACATCTACTCTTTGTTTGAATACTTCCAGGAATGATGACTCCACCACTTACTGAGGAGCCTGTTCCAATGCTTAACTACTCTTTCAGTGAATAAATATTCCCAATATTCAAACTGAATCTCCCTTAGTGCAACTTGAGGCCATTTCCCCTTCTACTACCTCTAGTTGCCTGAATAGTGATAAAGGATTAGCAGAATTCTCAGGAATTTAACACCTTCTTTGCCTCAGTCTTTAAGAGTAATACCAGTCATTCTTTTGATACCCAATGCCCTGAGATGGAAGAAGGGGTGGGGAGCACAATAAAACCCCCTGTAGTCCAAGGAATTAAGAGTGTCCAGAGAAGGGCAACAAAGCTAGTAGAGTGTCTTATGAGGACTGGCTGAGAGAGCTGGGGAAAAGAAGGCTCAGGGGAGACCTTAGCATGCTCTAGAACTACCTGAAAGAAGGTTGTAGCCAGGTGGGGGTTAGTCTCTTTTAGATGCTCTCAGAAAAAGTTATTTTATTCAGAAAAAATAAACTAGATGTAAGCTGCAAGCAAAATAATTGTTTTTAAAAGATTGATCTTTTGTTATATCAACTTTGCATTCCAAAATAAAGGATGAGCACGTTTATGAATATTAGACTTCTAGAAGAAAACCAAAGCAAATAAAGTCATTAGTCATTTGAATATGTATTTCAGTATGGGAGATCGGTTTATGCAAGCATGAGGAATATGTACATCACCTGGAGAAGCACTGTATCTAATGCTATGGTTTCCACCCAAGGATCATAAAGAAACTCCTGCATTTCAGTGTGATGGTGGCTCACAATGAAAGTAATGGACTGCACAGAAAGGACTATTACAAATTACTATTATAAATTATTAGAATGGTACTGCCCATAGGATTTCGCTTTTTGTATGTGTTCTATTTCTTCTTTAGCACTCTAGAAAACAATCACCATCTATCACCCCCTTGTTATCAGGAAGTTACTGTTCTTGGCTTTATTTTAGAACACTTGTTAAAAATGTTTGAAGTTAATTTTGGTCAGCTGACCAGTTTCCTCTTACCTAATTTTCTATTCTGTTCTGTTCTATTCTATGCTACTCTATTCTATTCTATTTGCACAACATCCTTTAAACAACTTTAGTATCTGACTGCCTTCCAAAAATGCACTAACTGATGTTACTAACATCTGTCATGTGTAGCTCATTTTCCCTCTCATCTTCTCTGCAGGGACAGGATGAGAAAGAAAATGAACCACACATTGTGTGTGCAATGTAGTGTTATATGCATATGCATCATGATAGAGTCTTTAATTACATGCTCTCATCTTGTTTTCCCGCAGGACCCCTGCCTCATACAGTGCACAGGACAGACATGTGAGAGATTTCAGATTGCATAGGCAACCACCAATTTAGCAGTTCCTGATGTGTTTTTTCATGTGATGTAGTACTTTTAACTGTATGTTTCTTCTTCTCTTTCTTTTTTTTCATCTTTGCATATTATTGATATTTTCTATAGAAAGAATAGCAGGAGAGTAATCATAAGAAAATTAAATACAAATGAGGTATTAATTAGACCTGAAAACAATACACACTTAATTCTTCAAGTCTCAGGACACCTTTACATATAATCCCAAAGTGGGATTCAGGAAGGAAAAACAGGGGATGTTTTTCCCACCTGCTCCACCCTGTGTGAAAATTGGGGTATGTAATCGTGAATCTGTGAAGCTGGAGGAAGCAAGAATGCTGCCAGTGTGGAGGCTTTGAGAGACACTCGTCTGTTTCCACTTGGCTTGAACTTTTATATGGTATGCAATCATACCTTTTGCAAGTGACCAGTTAGAGCTAATTTGGAGTCCTCTCTGTTATCATCTGCACATGATATGTGCAGCTCTTCACATTACATTGTATCATAAGCTTGCAAGTAAGTTATTCAAAGCACAGGTAATCTCTCAAAATGTTTATTATCTTGGAATCAAAATGCTAAGAATTATTATTTGTTATCTTGGAGTTTTTCCCCCAAAGAAAAACTTTTCAGTTATTCCTAATCGATGAGCTGATATTTTTATGGATTGCTTTTTTATTTTTCTTTTCTTTTTTTTTTTCCTTACAATGCATGAATGTGTAATGACAACACTGCAGATCAAACATATATATCATGATATATTCTTTTCCTTTTTCTACATACCATCTTAGTTCCAATTCCTTTTAAATAAAATATGCTGCCATATTTTATAGCAGGTAACTATTTTGTCATTTTGGAATGCCTTCAAAACCACTTTTGACTGGCTGTCATAAACATTTGTCTAAATGAAAGCACACATGGTTTTCTTTTAATGAAATAATACAAAAATTTTATTTTTATCTGTTGATAGAAACCTTGTAGTTTCATGGATCCTACTGCTGATTTATAAAGGTAAAAGTTTCCCCTCTGCTGCTGTGTGCAGTAGTTTCCTACAAAAATGGGCAGGGATGCTGCCTTGTGTGCATGTTCTGCAAGTAGTTGCCCACAGTAGTAGATTAACTCCATCTGTTAATCCACAGGCAAGGCCATTTGAATTTTGCCTGTGAAATCTGAACCCAGGCTAAAGAAGGAGTCTGAACTCAAATCTTTTTTTAACTTCAGATTGTCTGAGCCAATATAAATGTATTGCAGTATGGAAAGGAGCCCTTTTAAATCCATTTCAGACCAAACTTGGAAATGTTTGAATAGCTTAAAGCTTTTAACCTCAAATCTCGTAGCTTAATGGGGTGTTTTTGTTTGTTTGGGGATATTTTTATTCTTGGTGGGTGAGGAAGGTATCCAGATTTTTCTTTTCAGCTATGGATCTTTGATCTCTGCTTCTTTGCAGAGTAATTCCACTGCTTGTTCCAGCTGCAGTACAACTATCTTATATAACAAAGTGCAAAATTGCACTGCATGTACATGTGACTCACTATAAACAAATTTTTAAAACTTACATTTACACTGGAAGGTTTTCAGTTCATAAAAGGTGAAGTGTAAATTTATAAAGTCCCAACACATCTAAATCCAGGCCTTTGGGAGAAACATGTTTACTACCTGGATTGTATGTCTGTCTTCATACCAAGTCTGAGTGTCCATTCCAGAATGTTTGAATGCACTGCAAACAAGTATGAAAGCAAATATTGCATGTCTGCTAATGAACATTTTCAGAGCAGTTATGTGATGTTTGACAGGATTTTTCTCTTACTGAGTAAATCATCTCCAAATGTTCATAAGTGTTAGCTTAGAAGTATATGGTGACATACATTCCATAAACACAGCTGTTACAGGGAAAATGTATTTCACAGGTCCAACATTGAAGATTTCTGTTTGATATTTTTAAAAAGTTTTAAAAAACATTCATGATGCTATGAAGACCTCATTCCTGCTTTACGGAGAGTAAAGCTGCATGCCTGTTTGATGGTCATTTATCTGAGATGAGTGAAGAGGAATTTTGGCTAACTGTGAAGAGAACAGAGGAGCCCTTTCTGCCTTTTGATGTGGTGTATATAGTGTCTAGAAGGGGGGCAGGGCAGAAGGTAGGGAGAAGCTTTGCTCTCCAGCCCTCTTTTTCATTCCCCAAAGCAATTTGAGATTTTCTATTTCTGTCACCACTCTTATCAGCACGAATGTACACATATCAGCACTGTAACAAAAACTACAGACATGCATGCTCCCTGCCAATCCCACAATCTCCCTGACCAGTCTAATAATTACAAGGTATTCCAAAAAAATACCTGGATTACAAAGAAGTTGGTATATCATCCTATATTATCTCTTGCTGCAGGGTGTGAGTCTATAAGACAGCATTGCCATAGTTTTTGATACTTTATTACTTGCATTTATTTCAGCCTATTTCAAACATGGTATGTGTCAGTAGTGTGCTTACACTGTAGCTTTTACTGGAAGAGAACACTGCCATTGACAAGCATATCTGGTAGCACAATAGATTTTATGCTGAGTTTCTTTGCTTCCTTATTTCCTTTTAAAAATCCTTCTCTCTCAGTTTTGGTGACTTAAAGTTCATCTTCGCATAGAGAGTTAGAAATAATTTTGCTAAAACCATATTTCTTTTACACATATCCCACAGATGGGGGAAAACATACTGCATCCATTATTTTCAAGAAAATAGGATCTATTTCTACTGTACTCCTATTGTAGAAGTCTCCTTTGTTTTAAGAAAGCAAAGACTTGCAGGTAACAAGTTAGATTTTAAAATTATTTGTCTTCTGGATTATTCAATAGATTCACAATACTTAAATGCAATTTTTTGCTCAACAGTAGGGTCGTGTCATAGCACAGCCTTTTCAGCTCCTTTAGAATAAATTCTAAAATACCTCTCTATTACCTCTCAGTCTCATCATTCTAGTCAGTTTTTTGAGTTTAGCATCAGAAAAGGATAGAAAAGGAGAAAGTAAATTAAGTAGCACAGACAAGCTTAGCCAAGATTGCTGAAGTTACTGGAATTCCTGATACTTTAAACATGTTACACTGACAGGCATAAACCAACATCACACACATCTTATCATTTAAATCACTACTAAAATTGACAACGCCTGATATTGCTTCACCTGTTCAGATACGAGTGCATGTAGCACTAGGTAAATTCTAAACTCATCTCTTGTGTAGCACTTTTCCTTCACAGAGCACAAAGCCCACTGCACAAAATATGGTTGAGGTTTTTTTTTTGTTTCTTTTCTTTTTAGATGGGAATAATCTGGAGTAAGAAGATAACTGATTTGCTCTAGTGACCCAGCAAATCAGTGACATAAGATAGAATTGGACTTCAATTCAGACCCACAATGACCACATCAATTAATCTTACAGATTTGGTGGTATGAGAGTTCAGTAATATTTAAAAGCATTTTATAGTTTTTATGTTTCTGGTTTTACTGCCTTTGTAAAGACTTACATGACTGTGTGCCTTTTTTTGCCCCCCTTTTCTTTTAATTTGAGATAGAAAGAGAAACATACTTAGAGAGCCCATATTTAGCCAAAGAAATTTTTTAGTTTGGCGAGATTTTTGTAAAGTATTTTACTGCGTCTTTCAATAATTTCTCAATTATTTTCTATGCTACATCTTATCTGTTAACTTGAATTTTTATTTCTGGATATATATCTAAGGCATTGACTTACCATAGAAGTTTGGTTGTATTGATGAAAACATGTATAATACAACTCTAGGAAGAGGGTTGGTCATAAAATACTCCCCTTTCCAACAGCTGAGATTCAATGGCACTTGGGTTGAGGTTGCAAATATTAGAAAAAGAAATCATTAAAATAGGTTCAGCTGACAAACAATGCATTCAGATGAAAAATCCCATTTGCTGCAGAAGGAGAAAGTTTTCCACATACCTGTTTGCAGGACAAGGGCTTCTAGAAACATATAAGGAATAGAATGTAGTTTCTGCATTAAAATTAAGAAAGGGCATATTTTTCTTTCCTTAATCAGCCCTCTCATCACTGTACCTTAGCTGATATTTTTTTTACTGAATGCTGATGAAAAGATGTGCACACCGTACAGGAGTTTACTTCCTTATCTTAGAGTCTTCTGTCATCAAAGGATTGCAATCCACTGCATAGTATACATTGTAACATTATTTGTCAGCAACTTATCAAAAAAATATGAACACTGTTTTTTAGATGTAAATTCTAATTAGTTGCAGTTACAATCTGTCTCCTCTGCATTACAAGGATTTCCATGACAAGACAAGGAGCCACTGTTTCCAGAGGTATCCATGAGGCAGAACCTCCGTATATAATTAAATAAATATTTATTTAAGATATACAGTACGTTAAGTGGGGATGCCTTATAGTGCCTTGGTTTTTGGAGACAACATGGTGATGGAACTTTTCATTGTACTCAGCAACTAAGGAAGATTTCAGTAGTATAATAAAAGCAAGACCTCTTATAAACCCCATTGACTAAACAAATTACACATGGGATTTACTACTGCCAACCTGTCTAATGAAACAAAGAATGCTGTGGTCAGGGTTTGACAAATGAAAAAAAATTAAGCAGATAAGAATTCATAGCTAACTTGAATTTTATATTCTGAGCTAAATTAATTCTACAAGGAAACAAGTTTTCCAACTTTCCTAATGGAGTCTGAGGGGTAATAGGATATTGGGGCATTATATGTTACTCTCGAAATAATCCACCTCTAAAGAGTACAAAACCAGGATGCAACCTTAAACTTGAGATGTTATCTGTTTTGGGGCATGCTTAGCATTAATTTTAATGGAAATTGCACATATGCATGAAGAAAAATATAGACCCCCATCTCCTTCAGTTTCTCATTTTGTAACACAGTAAATGCTGAGCCATATGGTATTTTTTAATGGAATACACGTTTGATCATCTCTGCTCATTTATATCGATTTCCTAAGATGTAGTATAAAAATGAATACATCAGAATATATTTGTTAAAGAGAAAATTCACTACTAGTTCTAGTCATAAATGTAATGAATATTTTTAATTACTAAAACATTTGTAAACTGTGCTACACTTATTTTATATAGTGAAATAGTGTTTGTTGCTAGATTCTTACTATTAGAAAGACTACATTTTAGTAAAAACACTAAAAACACTTTTTTAGGTTTCAAGTTTATTCTAAACTGCTGTTTTGGACTGCCATCCTTCATAACAGGCATGAACTATAAAAGTCTTAGAAATATAGATATAGTCTTTGAGAAATTGCTTTTAAACAGATAGGATGTGTCATCAGGATGAAGTACCACATACCGTTAATTATACATGGTTCAAGTTCTAACATTTAATCAGATACAGATTTAAACTCATGTCTTGGTTTGTTATCACAAAAGGATACTTCATCGGTGAATATGCACCTTTCTTGTGCTTTTAAAGATATGCTTTGCATAGTTGCCTTCACTGTGGGAGCTTTTGTGACTATACAATGGCAATCATTTCTGCTTCACAGCAAAGTGAAAAAATATAGGGAAAGTTTAAGAGATCCTTCAGAAACAGACTCTGCTGCTGCTGACAGAGATCACAGCATATGCTGTTTGCTACAGAAAGAAACAATAATAAGACTATTATTCTCATAACAGTCATAAAGTGCCTTTAGCTCTGGGGAACACTGAAGCCATTGCAAATGGTCTGAGAAAACAGCTAATGGAAACTTCCACAGAAATTTAGAGTCAGAATCCATGTAGCTTTCCTAGTGAGCCAAAATCTCTCAAAAAACTTCCAAAATTGCTTAGAAACCAACCCTTACATGTTTATGAATTATATCATCAAACTTTAGATGTGAAATACCTTACCAAATTTCCAGTGTATAACCTATGTATTGCAAGCAAGATACTACTTTTCATTCAAAGACCCTGATTTGTCTCTGATTCAGTAAATCTTACTGAGATTAATGGATTCTGTCTAATGTCCTAAAGACAACCCCAGAAAAAACAAAACTGCACAATCTCTAAGAGGATATGTTGAAGTATAAAGGCTGAACACTGGATTGCACACACCTCTCAGTCTCTGTCAATGATCAGGGACAAAGATATCTGATCCCTAGGAGCTGTGCTTCTCTCAGGGTGGGAATATTAGACAATGTACATCTATTTTTCAAAAACAAGGAGCCTTTTTCACTACCAAAACTGACTCATCAACTTTTTTGAAAATATGATTTATCTTATTATCAAACACAGCTCATATTTAAAAATTGTAGCTGTGCTTCATTTAAAGGAAGGAAATATCTATTAGAGAAAAAAAAATTACCACGGTTATTTGAAAACAGCAGATTAATGATGTATGCCCCTTAGGATCACCTCATTTCTAGCACAAAAATTAACGGGTTTTGGCAAACTACTGGACTGAAATCATAATCAAAATATCATTCAGAAGACAAGGTTTTCTGTGAAATAGGTGGAGACATTTGGCAGAGAGCCACCTACAAAACCATAATATCAATACCGAAACATACAGCGAGCAAACTCAGACAATAATTTACAGGAATTCTTTTTAGTGTCTCATATATGAATAGTGTGTGTATATAACTCTGCATGTTACAAACACATTGGTATTTTTTTCAGTATTGAAACCAATCTAAGATTTTAAGAACACCAGCACAGTGAGGACTATGTGCAATAAGGGGAACCACCCTGATGGCTTCTGCAATGGATCACCTGAAGAATGGTAAGAGAAGACATGTAGAAGAAGCAGTTTCAAAAAGGTGTGGCCACAACCTTATTCTTAAAAAAGCCTCCCAAACCAAACACTTTATGGATTCCTTGTTTCTTACTCTAACAGTTTCTGCTCCTCCTGTTTCATTGCAACATTAGTACAATCATAGAATAATTTAGGTTCAAAAATACCCTTTAAATCATCAAATGCAACCATAGATCCTATACTGAAAACACACCTCTAAACCATGTCCCTGACCATCACATCTACATGTCTTTTAAATACCTCCAGGGATGGTGACTCAACCATGTCCCTGGCAGCCTTTTTCCAATGCTTGATTCCCCTTTCAGTGAAGAAATTTTTCCTATGTTCCAGTCTTTACCTCCCCTGGTCCAACTTGAGGATATTTCTCCTTTTCATTCACTTGCTGCTTAGAAGACACCCACCTCAGTACAACCTCAAAAATATTGGCAGGAAACACCACACAGAGCTAGGTCATGAATTTCTGCCTCAGTTTTCCGTTTACATGACTGAAATGCAGTCTGATTCCTAGTTAAGAAAATGCATCCAAATTACATACTAATAAAATTTTCAGTCAAAGTATACTGAAAAATCTAAGATGAAAATCTGACCCACAGCTTTCCTGGCTAATAAGAAGAGTTCAGACACCTACAGTATATCTCCTCCACAGCAACAAAAAAAGTGACTGAGAGCATGATAAGCAATTGGAAAATATTAGCGTGGTTAAAAACTCTCAGATAAAGTCATGTGAATTAGAGAAAGCTCAAAGGGAGTTGTACTAGTAAAGATAAAATCCAATCAAACTCCAAGTAAGAGTTTCAGCTACGGATAAAATGAAAATGGACTTTCAGGCATGGACTAGAGAAAAAAACAAACACATAATGGGTAATCTGAGATTAGGAAGGACAGGAAAAAACCCAAGAGGTACATGGACAATGACATGTATAGAAATAGTCAATTTATGAAACTCTCTCATTCAGTAAGGTGGTGAAAGTGGCAGTGCCCACTACTGTGTATTCCTTGGCTGAATTTTACAGGCAACTCTGATTAACAGCAGTTTGACATGGTGATTTCTATAGTATGAAAATACTTTTGGTAGAACAACAGATTTATGTTCTAAAAAACTTCTATTCAAAGCAAGCTATCGTATATGAAAAAGAGAAAGAAATTTTATTATGGGAATGTTTTTTTATTGTCTTGCTGGATGCTTAATCATAAAAAGTTAGCACAGTCTGAGTGTAAATCTACCCCTTTTCTTTTTTTTTTTTGAGTTAACATTTAAATTGCCAATCTCACAATTTCATGTATTTTAAAGCACTATTGTGATCAATCAGAAGTATGAACATACACTATTTAACATTGCACAAACTACTTCATATTTGCAATCAGTATTTTTAGGACAAAAATTAAGAGATCCAGGAATAGACTATAATGAAACAAAATGCTCAGTGAAAACTAGGAGTGTTTTACTTCTTGATTTACAGGTTTTGGTACAGGCCTGCAAATGTTAGACATCTGTACTATGTTATTTTCCAAAGAAGTAACTAAAATTGTTGATGAAGTTGAACTTCACATTCACTTTAAATTTCCCAAAGCAGTGAAACTCTGCCAGTTTCTGAATTTTAGCCAGATGTGATATGTGGCTTGCCCCCAGGATCTGATGGATTTCCCACTGGCTGGTTTAATACAGCCAAGAACCTATTTCTGTTACGTGTTTGGAGACTCCAACATGTTCCAATCCAGAACTGCAGCTGTAACTGGACAATTTATTGCTTGTATTATCTTTATCCTGCTCCTTACTCAGATAGAAGGATGAGTGGGACAAGAAGAATGCCATCTCTCCTTACTGAAAGTAAAAAGGAAGGTGAAAGTGGGAGTAGGTTAGATCAGAACACACTTGGTATGCTACCTCATTCATGGCTAAAATGACAAGTTTATTATTGTGTCACATTTCAGCAGCAAAACACCTCAGCCTTTCTACTTGAAAGTACCTTGCAGTGCTGAAAGAGAGACAAACCAAAACACTCAGTGCTTCCTGAGGGGGTAAGGACATGGAAGGAGCCAAGTGTTACAGCTTGAGGAAAAAAAAATATGTTCTCTCCTTTTAAAATGTTGTATGTGGTAAAGCTACTGGCCTGATACTGGCATTGTTCAAAACTTTTCTTATAGTCTTACCAGTCATGGTAAGAGCTGGCTTGAAATATTTATATTTTATTTGTGTGCTGTAACATCTAAGGGCAGTAATCACAGAAAAGATTTGTTGTGCTAGGCACCATTCTAGCATGGAACAAATGTGTAAAATGTTGTTTTCCAGACTGTGATTCCTTTTGTTCCAAATCCTGATATACTGGCAAGTGATAACAAATCAACACAAACATACTACAACCCTCACTAGCATATAAAATTTCATTTTTAGGATGATACACAGCCTTAAAATTGAATAAATAGAAACCAAAGACTTAGGAAAATTAATCCTTTATATCGATAGAAGTCCTACATGCATTTTAAGAAGAAGACCGAAACTATACATACCAGTTCAAATCCATGTTACTATTAGCATTCTCTCTAGAGTCAGACCTATTGCAGCAGCATTAAAATGTTTTCATGCATGTCATGAGGTTATAGCCCAAAGATAATATTTTACTGGGAGCCAGGAGGCAGAGGTTCTGTGACTCGGTGTTATCCTTGTGAGGCCTTTTGCCAGAGGAGGGAGAAATTGGCTGGAGTGATCCTATGAGAGATAACATCATTCCAAACGGGGAGACAGCTTCTTGGGAAAGTAGGGAGGTTTTGTAAGAGCTGTTAGAGGGGCACAGAGGGGATGAAAAGGAAAGCAAAAGTAACAGTGCATTCATGACTGTTTTCTGCCGGTAAAGAGTGGCTTAGTCAGCCATTGTCACGTCTGCTGAAGGTGAACTTCATGGTCCTTCCCTGCATCATTCTTCCAGCTGGTGACAAAAACTTTTCCCAGAAAAGGAAAGACACAGAGTTCAGGCAATATGCTGATGACAAAAAGAGCAAGTGAAGAGGCAGACTCAGTTACAGCTCATCAAGAGCATTCTCTGTTTTCTCCTCTTCTTCTTAATATCATTCTGAAAGCAGACCACAGACATGGTAGTTTGCATGGTTTAGCTCTGCATGAGAAATTGTAGGCTCTTTGATTCTGTTACATAAAACAAACCATATGTTAGAGAAAGTAGTAAGAAAGGGAGGGAAGGCACCATAGAAAGCAGGCCAGACTCACTCAGCAATGTGCATTCCCTGAAAGACTTGCATCGGGAATGACAGAAAAGCTTACGTTAATCTGCAAACCTCTCTCACTATGAGGTCTAAAAAGCAACTTATTCTCCCTCAAAATAACATAATTCAAGGTCTAAAAGAAATAGACTTGGTAGATTACGAACCACAAATATTTATATATACATAAGTCTGGTCTGACAAAATATCATGGAAATTGTATATGATGAAAATCATTTTATAGACAGACAAAATTAGTTTTGTGGTGCAGGGTTGCCATAATTACGCTTTATGGCAGTGGAAGTGCTGTTTCGGTAATTGGCAGTAAGGACTAAATACTTGATAATCTTAAGCTAAAAACAAGTTGTTCAAAGAGAAGTGCCTCAGTGGATACTGCCCATGCCAGCAACATTTGCTAAAATATTAAAATAATCTCTGCCAAAAAGAAAGATCATCTAATGGAAAGCCTGTTTGGACTTAATACAAGAGCTGCAATTCATATCTTGACTAAGAATCAGAAATGAATTTTCATTCTGAAGCATTTTGCAAATTAGGCTCTAGCTATTCAGCTAGAAAACACCAAATGTTCTGTTCCTTGACATAAATGGCTTTATATTATTTCAATGTACTTATATTGACTGTTACCTTAATAACAAGTAACTTTAAAAATAGCTGAATTTTTAAAACTAAGGGAAAAATTCTGTTTATGTAGTGATGAATAAATAAGAAGCAGGACACTGAATGTAAGAACCACGCTGGCTTTTGCAAGTGGAAGACATGTAAGCCACAAAATCATAGAACAGCACAGGCTGGAAGGGATCTTGAAGGATCCTCTGGTCTAACCTTTCACAGGAAACAGAGTCTAGATGAGATTCTCATCTAGATGAGATGGCAACTCTACCATGTCTCTAGGGATTTTCTTGCAGGGAATGACTCTTATCACTGTAAAAATGTTTTTCTTGTATTGAGATGAAACCTCTCCCGATGCAACTTGTACCCATTGCGCCTTGTCTTCTCCTCTGTCCTCTCTGTAGCTGTCCTTTACATTCCAGGATACTGTGATGAGGTGTTCCCAAACTTTCTCCTCTCCAGGGTGACATGATGTAACTCCTTCAGCCTTTCCTCAAAGGGCAGGTTCTCCAGCCCTTTGGCCATCTTTAGGAACTCCATTGGACCCTTTCCAGTCTGTCCATGCCTTTCTTGAATTGTGGGGACCAGGACTGGACACAGAGCTCCAGGTGTGGCATGACAAGTACTCAACAGAGTGGGAACACAAAGTTAGCAGTTTTAGAAATTTGCATCATCATTCCAGCAGACAGAACTGGGACACAAAATGCACAGAGTTCAGTATAGAGGTGGACATACACACATCTCCTAGATTCAGTCCTTCAAGTCACAAGGTCCATGAACAGACTCAGTTGAATAATAATCAAAATATATTCTTCCTTCCTATATAGGACAGCTCCTGCTCAGTATACTTTGAATGAACCTGTTCATCAAAATGCATCTTCACTGTGCAGGGAAGCAAAACCATCTCAAAGGTGCCTTCATGACAGCCAAAATTACAGATTACCTGTGTTGCCTAATACACAATTTACACTTGCTTGATTTGTTTATAAATTTTAAAACTTTAAAAAATCTTTTCTACTTTACCAGTAAGTGTAAAATTAATTATCTATTTCATCTTTTCCTGAAAAGTAAATTTCTATTTTGCACTTTGGCATATTAGGGCTTTTTTATTGTTATTTCTTGCTTTTACTAGCTTTAAAGTGCTGCCATTCACCAAACTTGGAAATTATCACAACAATCTAAACTTTCACATAGTAAAAATATTTATGCTCTGAGGCACAAAATATTTTGTCATTTGTTCAAAATCTCATTTAAATGATAAATATGATCATCATTTAATCATTTCTTTAGAAAATAACATTAAGACATGCCAAATTTTCAGTGAACTTATTCATACTGATTCTAATAAGCTGAACAACTTGTTTTGGCTGCAGCTATCTTTTTTCCATATGGAAGTGCTTCTACTAGCTTTCTTCCAGATTATGTGGTTGAGAGGAGGATTGTGCAGAAAAGTCCTATGTTGTTTTTTGTGGCACAAATTCATTTTGAGGACTGAAACATGCAATGTAAATTGCTCTCAGTAAGCCTGTACCCCGAGGGCACATTTTGGCACTATCACAACCGGATCTGTACCTTAACAGTCTGTGCCTAAATTCATGAAGGATTATAGCAGGTTTAAAGATGCAGACAGCTCACACTAAGCATGTGTCTGCAGAGGCAGCATGCACTTCCTCTTAGGTGCACTGCACTAGTGCCACTTCTTCAGTGGCGTGCAGACAGGCAATTTTAGCATGTTCAGCATGGAAGACAAAGGTGAAACAGCAAAGAGACCACACAGAGCAGTGCAATGAAAAGAAAAATTACTGTCAAAGAAAGAAAACACTTGTTTTCTAATTACCTAAATGAGGAGGAAAAAATAGCTTTTCTATAAAGTAACAATAAAATTATTACCAAGAAAGATCCATAGTTAAGGTGCAATATCACAAGCAGAATTTAAGTTCTTCTAAGGTTCAGCTCTAGAAAAAGAATATTCCTTAATTCCCCATAGCTTTAAACACAAATTTCTGCAATCCATTCTGTACTAAACCAATGATATTATTGTGCACTCAACTGTCAGCCTGAATGAGCACAGTGCTACTGCCTCTGTTCTCACCTTCCATCCAGGATATTGGTCCTCCCTTCACAGACTCAATGCACGATGGAGAAATTAGGACAGAAAATTTCCACTAAGAAAAATTTGTTGTTGAACAAAGACTTTTCTGTCCTATAAGATGACATTTGCACAGACATCAGAAGAAATTGAGATTGGATAAGACAAAAAGTAAATAATTTGCTTCCATAGCCATCCTGGAATATGCCATTACTGTGTCACGTCTGTGTTCTCTTCTTTAGATTTTGAATTATCAACTGTCACACTATAGGGAGCAGAGTAAGCATCAGTAAATGAAGGAGATCATCTGGAAAAGGCCAATGCTAAACATAATAAATCTTTGTGGAACAGAGATCTGTAAGGAATAGAACATCTTCCATATGACCATGTTATATCTGGTATGCACAAATTTCTGACACATATATGGGAAAAATAGTTGTGGAACTAGGTAAGAGAAGAAAGCAATGAAGAAATGAAATTACTTTCCTAAATGTCCCAAGGTATCTCAAGAGATATTGTCATTGTGATAATAGTTATCTCAATGTATGGAATTGTCCAGATTACACTGTAGAATTGTTTTAACACAATGAATACAAAAATGAAGTAATTTTCAAGAACTGGAACAGACTTATTAAAAGTTTATGTGTATTGAGCCACAAAATGGAATATGAAAGAAATAGAAAAAATTAATAACAGACACAAAACCCAGTCTACTGAAGGAATAAACTTTTACAGACAAGAAGAAAAAGCAAAGGAAAAAAAAAAGACAAACCACCCTTGCTAAAAATTAATTCTTTTAAGTATTTTTCATGTGCATCACATCAAATTATACTTAACAGAATAGCATTCATATGTTTATATGGAACAGAAATAGCTGTGTAACTAATGGTGGTAGAAGTGCAAAATCTTCAAAGGCTAAGAACAATTTCCTAAGCATTTGAACATTAGCAAAAGCTTATCTGAGTTATTTTGAGTTACTTTCAGATCTGTAACACTGATCAGGAAACCTCTGAAGAACCACCTTTCTTGTGAGAATATCATACTTTTTTTTTGGTCAGCTTAAAACACTGGGATGGTTTTTCAAATGTCTTAATTGCTGTCCTGACCTCCTGAACCTGGAAAGATCAATGGAAAAAGCTCTCCTATTGACTTCAGTAGGAGGGACTGAGATCTTGTAGCAAACATTTTAGAAAAGTTCTATGCATGGTGAGAATGTCTTTAAGGAATTTTGGCACTCTTTATAGCACTGGCCTTTTCTCTTCAGGTTTGAGTTATTTTCCAAAGATACTAGAGGCACAGAACTTTTCACTTGATCTAGGTCCCAGTCTGCTGAAAGCATTTTCCCAGTTTTCAAGCAGGGTAAGGATGACCCTAGAAATTACAGGCCTGTCAGTCTCACTTCAACGACTGGTAAAATTATGGGATATGTTGAAAGACACCTGAAGGACTCAGTTTTTGGTCACATGAGGTTCATGAGAGGAAAGTCCTGCTTGTCAAATCTGATTTTCTTTTACAGTAACCCACCTAGGTAACCCACATAGCTGACCTAGGAAAGCCAGTAATCTTTCTGTATTTCAATAAAGCTGTTGATGCTGTCTCTCACAGTATCCTTCTGGGAAAAATGTCCAGCACACAGCTGGATAAACACATTATGTGATGGATGAGCAGCTGGCTCACAGACAGGTGCAAAGGGTTGTAGTGAATGGGGTGACATCAGACTGGGGACCTGTCACTAGTGGGGTTCTGCAGGGCTCTATCCTAGGCCCTCTGCTCTTCAACATTTTCCTTGACAACTTGGATGCAGGACTGAAAGGGATGCTAAGTTTGCAGGTACTAAATTGGGAGGAGTTGTTGACTAACTCAAAGGCAGAGAGCCCCTGCAGTGAGACCTGAACAAATGAGAGGGCTGGGCAATCACCTATGGTATGAAATTGAACAATCAAGTGCCAGATTCTGCACCTGGGATGGGACAACCCTGGATGTACACACAGACTGGGGAATGAAACTCTGGAAAGCAGTGCCATGGCAAGGGATCTGGGGGTCTTGACCAGTGGCAAGTTGAACATGGGTCAACAGTGCCCTGGTAGCCACGAGGGCCAACCCTGTCCTGGGGGACATCAGGCACAGCATCGCCAGCCGGGGAAGGGAGGGGATTCTCCCACTCTGCTCTGCTCACCTTCAGTCCTGGGTTCTTTCCTCTTTCTCTTTAAGGTCAGAAAAATAGTACAGAAAAATGTGTTGGTTTACAGTGTACGTGCAAAAAAAGTACACCCACCAGAACCCACAAGTAAATGGATTTTTTAGGGAAAAAAAATTTCAAATATCATGATCTAATCTCCTAAGTTACTGCCATTTGTCTATGAACATTCCTCTGTTTCCTTTTAAAACCTTTCATTCAGTAAAACATGGGATCAATTCCATGTAGGGAACTTGGCAAATACATAAGTATTATATGTCATTTTATGGCATAGGTCTTACTTTCTTCAAATAGGATGTCAGACACAGCTTAGGCTGTATGAGCTGAGCTGTCTGCAGCTATGATACAGAAGCAGATTCAGGCAGAATATGCACAGCTGAACCTGTATGTATTTCCAATCCAGCAGAGTTGTGGCTGAATGCCAAAGAGGCAAATAACATCAAAGCTTTTTACAAGTACAGTGAGGTGAATGATAATGATTTACAACAGTGTTTTCCCCATTATAGTCCAGGAGACAGCCCAGTCCCTACAAGCAGCAGGAGTCAGCAAGGCCCAAGAAACACTCTGGTGGTGGTGCCTCCTGTTGGCTATTTTGGAATGGGTTGTGCTGGTGACAGATACAACAGAGATGTCCTGTTATGGGTTAACCCCAGGAGGCCTCTAAGGACCACACAACTGCTTGCTCACTCTTCCCAAGAGTGATGGGGAGAGACTTGGAAGGGCAAAAATGAGAAAACTCATGGATTGAGATAAAGACAGGTTCATAGGAAAAGCAAAAGCCATGCATGCAAACAAAGTAAAACAAGGAATTAATTAATGGCTTCCCATGTCCAGGCAGGTGTTCAGCCATTCCTAGGAAAGCAGAGCTTCAGGAAATGGAACCACAGCTTGAAAAGACAAACACCACCACTTCAAACATCATTCCTTCTTTCTGCCAAATTCTATTGTGTATCATGCCATAAAATGCAGAACATCCTTTTGGTCACTCAGGGTCAGTGGTCCTAGCTTGTCCCCTCCCAAATTCTTGTGCATCCCCCAGTCTACTCACTGGCAGGGAGGTATGAGAAACACAAAATACCTGGGTGCTGTGCAAGTGCTGCTCAACAATAGCTAAAACATCCCCATCTTATCAACACTGTTTTGGTCACAAATCCAAAGCACAGCACTATATGGTCTATATAACTATAACACTGAAAGTAATTTACTAAAACTTAGTAAATTAAACTTAACACATTTAATTAAACTTAACTTTATTCCAGCCCAAACCAGCACATATCCCCAGTTTTCAAAGGTAATGCACCAAGAGGAGTTGTCTTGTGGGTCCAAATAAAGGCAAGAAGATCACTTGCCAACTACAGTTTAAAGTAAAGCAGATTTTTGAGAATTTGATTTATTGCAAATTAATGTATATATTTTTGAACATGGCCTTGGGAAACAAAAAAACCCCAAACCCAAAATCAACAGCAAAAGGAAATGAACATTTACACCCTTAGTGAAAACACCTTTACTCCCTCTTTCCCTGGCTCAATTTTACTATCTTGCTCAGCTTATCTCCAAGTATCTCTCCTCCCCATTCATAATCAGCCTCAATTTTTTGTTATAGACACCTGTCTTCCACCCCTTGATCCCACCACAGGTTACACTCAGTCCCTTTAGCAAGACAGTGAACAATCAGGGCATAGTAGTTTCATTCTGCTGCTGCTTTCTTCCTACTTCTTTTCTAATGCTTCAGTGTGGGTCCTGCACACTGCATTCCCTTCAGGGAATTCTGTGTCCTGGTGTGTTCATCCATGGGCCTCAGTCCCTTTGGGGATCTATCTGTGCCAGAAGCTTGGGTGATGGACTCAGCCTTGGCTTGCAATGGGCCTGTTGTGGAGCTGACTGGAGCCAGCCCTGTCCATCAGTCTGCAGGCCACGAGCTCCTCCGACAGCAGCCAGCCCTGAAATCCTCCCTCCGTCCCCAAACCCTGCCACCTACACCCACAACAGTTATGTGTCACAAAGCTACGTGGTTTGTCCGTTCCTGTTTGCCGGGTTCCCTTAGCCCAAAAAGACAGGGGAAAGAGAAATGCTCTCCAACACTTCTGAACCCTATCAGGAACTGGACTGTCCAGAATCATGAGTATTCAGTTTCGTAATTTCCAAATGTAGTACCCATGCACAGATGGAAATTTCACCTAGAAATCATAGTGTTCCTGCAGGGAAAGTTCCAACCCATCTGACGTACCACTGTATTTTCTGATTTCTTTAACCTGTCATAACTGCAATAAAAAATAATTTTCTCTGAAGGTTTTGAGGCTTCCCTGCACCATTAGTCTAATGCTGTAAAACTCCGCTTAGTTTTACTATTGGCATTATCATAAACAATGTCACATCCCAGAGCATTCCAAATTCAAATCAGGGACTTATAAGAATGTTCTTACCATATGAAGTAATGGAAAAAGTCTTCCAAACAACCCTGATTTTAACAAGCTGAATCACAGTTATCCAAATCTCTGGACTTTTGAGATTCTGCCATCAATAAAAGCCAATTTCTCTAACACCTCTTACAGTGATTCTTGGTTATTTAAATATATGTTTAAATTGCTACTGAGTTGCTGTATCTTGTATGCATTTTTGTATTTAATCTTTTCTTTTAGAGGAATTTACTTCTATTGTAATATAGATAAAGGCCAATCAAAATCTTTAAGGACAGTGAATACTATTGCCATTCTAAGACACAATACAGTTTATTGATTCAAAATATTAGAAATGTCCCACTCTGCATTTTCCTTCATGTCTGACTTCTCTAGGAAATCAGAGGATATTTCATAATCTTCCAACCAAACACTGTGATCCAACAGTTTTTGTGTTATTGCCAGAACAAGTTTCCTCTGAGAAAAATGTTCATAGTGTGTAGACAGTCCTGTCTGACAAGGTCATAAATAGAAAAGTTCTACTTTATACGAATAAGGAAGAATTCCATTTCATTGTTGACTCTGATATTTAAAATACAGGGAAGGATTAGTACTCAAGAATTTTGTTTCTGTCCTGATCACATTCTCAAACACTTATAATTTAAGCCACAATTAGATTTAACGTGCAGACAGAGTTTTAGTTTAATATAAGCACACAGTTTGGCATAGCAGAAGAGAATGCACCATATTTCAGCAACCAGTGCTTACTATTGAGAAAGTGATACAAATTACTGTTATATGACATTATACAAATACAAAAATGTATTGCCTTGAAAATTACTAAAAATATAATTGATAAAATGGACAAAAGACAACATTGTCTTCTAATATAGACTTCCCAATCTCAGAGAAAAGACACAACACAAGAATGGGCTTGTGGTCATTTCAGGTCTAGAAATAACAGGGCACAGTTCTGCTGTTTCCTCACAGTTCTTTTTAGATTACAGGGCAGTCACAAAAGGCAGAATTTTCAAAACTAACTAGTGAGTTTTGCCTGTTCAACTAGAGTTTCCTGATATTATCAGGCTTCATATTACAGTGATGTCAGAAAACCAAGTCCCTGAGAAGTATCTCAGCTACTGAAATACTCCATATCAATCACTGGAGAGTGCATTCTTCAGATCATTATCATGTGAATAGTATAAATTCCATTTTTCCTGCTTGTCAGCATCATCTTCCTAGTCTATAAACTCCTTGGAGAGGAGTTATTTCTTACTGTATATTTTGCACAGTTCTTGACACAGTGGGATCCTGACCTTGCCTAGGTTTTGGCTTTCTTCCATATGATTAATTACAATTAGCAGTTGGAACAATAATAGAAGCACTTTGATGCTCCATTCAAGACAGATAGGCATTTTCATTTGGATTTGTAATGTGGGGTTTGGTCAGTTAAAAAGTAATCTACAAAAATCCATCTGGAGGGTAAAATAAATTGGTTGCACATTTCTCCTGTCACATAAAACTGCTGTCATGTGAAAAACAGTCCACACTTGTGTTAATTTCTGATCTGGCATAAGGCACCATTGGTTAGTCTTGATGATGGCATCTGAAAATTTTACACTACGAGATCACTAATTTAAGACATTTGTGAGCTCTGAACCATAGAAAGGTACTCAGAAATTAGATGTCATTTTATGCAGTTCATATCCTGGATTCCTTTAAAATAACCATTCAAAAACATCTATTTTTATTCAATAATAAATGAAGCCATTTTAAGGTGTATATTTTATCATCTGTTAGAATGGCAATAAAATCTGCATTAGTCTGAGGAAATATATATACTACTAAGAACTTCCTATGAACCATGGCATCTTCTCTGACTTCCTCCAAAAATATTTTGTATGAAAAATCTCAAACATTTTTAGACAGAATAGGACAAATCATGCAAATACTACAGTCTGTTCACCTATATATACACTGTATCTAACAGACACGGAATTTAATTTTGTCTCATGGGATTTTGTACCACTGACTTCAATGAGAACAATCTTCTATTATCATGAAGATATATCATTGTATAAACTATCTTGATTAATTAATTAGATTAGTAATAACTTTGACAGCAATTTTGAGGGGAAGCAAAAAAGTCTGAGGCATATAACCATAAGAAATATTCACATAGAGAAATTCCTTCCATGTTACTTTCTGCACTGTGTCAGTAAAGTGCAGTAATTTATAAACTGGAGTATCTCAATCTCCAATGTAATTCCTTTTAAAATGATAACTACGGGTAAATAAGACAAACCAGTCTTTACTTTCCAGGAACATTTATTGCAAATAACAAGGCTTTAAAAAATAATCAAAAATCCCCTAAAGAAGTTTACAAATTTATTTGGCAAAGTATACATGTTAAAGCAAAAGAATATTTTTTCCTATGTAAGAAGCAAGTTCAAAGTGTTGCTTACAGTAGCCTGTAAAAGGACACGATTCCTAACATATGTTTTCTGTGAGCTACCTCTAATAAAATATTAACATTGCAGCTCATTGCAGCATCTTGTCATCATCCATTACAATATTCATCTCAACATTTTAAATCCACGTTTTTCAAGCAATCTTCTACAGAGGGTTTTGCTGTGATATCTCATCAAAACCAAAAAAGAAAGAGCTAAATACATGTTATGGTTTGTCTGTATGACTCCAGCTCAAATAAAATGTCATTGTAGATAGTACAAATCACTATGAACAAATGCAGTCTTCAAGCCTGGTGTAAAACATCCCCAGATAAGGCTCTAAGACTATCAAATGCAGCTTTGGGACACGCTTTTGTCCCCTTCATCTTTAAGCTCATAGCTCAATCCAATTATCCACAATTTAGACTCTGCCAGCGATTTGTGTACACTTGTGTTGCAGAGGAGGTTTTTTTTTGTATGACTCAAGTGTAAAACTTCAGCTTACAAGCCAAAAACATCTTCAAAAGAAACCCATGAAATGAAACAGTAAAAGCATGAGACAGGACTGTATAATACAAAAAAAATTACAACCCCCCACTTTCTAATCATATATTAACTATCACCTCAATACCTTCTTTTAAATTAAATCTTCAAAACACAATTTCCTTATTTTATTCATCAGTTAAAGAAAAAAAGAGAAAAAGATAAAAGGATTGAATGTAAAAATTTTCTTCCAAATATAACAAGACTGAGGGATATTTGGGGTAGAGCTACATAAAGTTCTGAATTCCAAGACAAAAATCACTTGGACTTAAAACAAGTCAGCATTTCTCCAGAAGTTAAGTACTTGTTTGTGTATTACTTTTTGATATTATTATGGAGTGGAGCTAGAAACACAGAATCAGATCTTTGGTTCTATCTGACTAAAGCTTTCTAGAATATTAGTCTTGTCCATTGGATATAAATATTTTCCGATTTTCATTAAATATATTATAACAAAAAATTATTCTGGCAGCTGAAGACTGAGTGACCAAGAATCTTTCTCTAGCCCTCTGTTTACTCTAAATGTCCACAAAAAGAGAGAAGGCCAAGTGAGTTTCTGTCTGCTAGATTCTGTGCGAGGATTCATCAAAATACATGGGCCTTAAATATCTGCAGACCACCATTAGAGCAAGACTATCTTGTTTAGCTGTTGGAATCCTTTTGGAATTAATTTCAAGTACTTACTTGCCACATGATTTTAGTCACATGGTACCGTAAGCATTTTGAAGTCACATTTATTCTAACAATTTATTTGATGGAAAAAATTTCCTGAGAAATATCAGAGGATTTTCTGCTAGCAATTATTCTACTTTTCAGTGTCATGCGTCTGAGCAGAGGTTGAAATCTCATTTTGAGACAGAAATAATGTGCAAGATTTTATTAATAACATTTAATCTTGCATAGGATTTGAATACATAGGCAGCAAAAGGAGGTTTCTAGCAAAAAATTCTGATTTCAACTAAAGTACTAAGTTATTTGATAAGACAACACTTAAGGGGCTAAATTATTTTGTTAGGATCACCTGTGTAAAAGAAATAAAATTAGTGGACTTCAACAGCAATATCTTAGTATTCTATTACTACTTCAGGGAAAAAATGCAACTCTGTCTAGGAAAAGGGACCCAAAAAAGATTACAGTGTCACATTAACCTCTGGCTGATGTCAGAGTATATCAAAGCTGTTAAAAACTTGGCATATTAGAGTATACAAGTATACAGTATATCCAATGGCCTTAACCTGGCACTGGACACCACAAAAAGGACACCATATGGAAAAACGTTTAAATCACAATTCACAGCGATAAAATCCCAGCACACATCACATGATCTGTTCCACTGATCTGTTTATGTGGGGTAACAAGTCTGTTTCTATTCTAATCAGTTTGAGAAGTTAACTTTTAACAGTGCATGACAAAACCACAGTGTTTTAGAGTAAAAATCAGGAGTAATATTTATTTAAGTAAAAGTTATTCTGTTTAGTGTGACATCTATCAAAATGATAGGCTATACTCATCCCTTATATTACACATCCCATTCCTGAATTAAAGAACTCATACTCCTAAATCCTAAATACCTAACAAACATAATGCATGTAGAACCTTCAGATCCAAGATAAAATGTAGTATCTTAACACAACAGAAATATTCCTATAGTTCTCCCAGCTGAGTGCCTCCCATCAACTTGTTAAACATTTACCATCTCTGAGTTACCATTGTGAAATGATTTCATGACTTATCAAGTCATGGTCATGCATGTTTGCCAGCTTTCAGATATGTAGTACAAATGGTAATTATAACCATTGCAAATGATACATCTTCCCAGTGCTTCAGATTCAGTGAGTTAACCTTAAATGCAAGGCAGATTTAAAGATGAACAATTTACTTAGATAAAGGAAAACAGAAAATATAATTAATCATTTGCCTATCCTTCAACCCTAGTTTACAAAACCATGGTGCAACTTTATTGAGCTCAAAATTGAAGGGTGACAAGGTTAATGCATAGCTTTAGACCTCATGGTTTCATTAGCAAACACATTACAGACTGCAAAGCTGAACTGACAGTAATGCTAGGCCCAAACAAAGTAAATAATTATTGGCTTGGCAAATGAGGAAGCACTTGCAGAGTTTGTTTACATTTAGGTTTTGGAAAATTCATGTTGGCAACAAGTCAAATACAGTTTGACTAGTAACTGTGACAATTGCTCACAGATGCAGCTGGAAGAACAACAAAAGAATGGATTTATGGTTCTTTTCTCCCCTGCATTTTTCCCCTTTGTTGCCTTTTTTCTTGTGCTGTTTCTTCTTTCTCTTTTTTCTCTCTCTCTTTTTTTTTTTTCCCTTTTCTTTTCTTTACCATTTTGGATCAATAACAAACTTGTAGCCACAAAGATAAGTGGGTTTTCATGGCAGATGGGCCTTGGAATGTATAAAAATCTCATGTTGCATTTTGTCTTTCGGCCATATATTGGAAAAGACACAGCTGTGCTCAAGCTGTACTCATAAAAGCCTTGCTCCCTGACAAAACGTATGAGTGCCTTCAATTCTTGTAGGTCTGCACTGGATTTTCAGGAGAAATACATCACTTCGGTGCTGGTGCACTGTTAACAAACTTTATCAGATGCCAAAGTTATGGAATTATGCCTCACCTCAATTCCTTTTACACAATTCATTGTTTGGTTATGGAGAACATATTGCTGAAATTCAACTAACAAGGCAATCTATGAAAATTAAAATAATTCAATATCCTGTAGCTGATATAGAGAAATTGTGAAACTGTAGCTTCCTTTCCAATATTTTATACAGATTGCAACTATTATAAACAATTAGTATTTTCAACATCCACAGATGCAGCAGTATCACAGGATAAAGAACCAGTAAGAATCAAGCATTAGAAAAGAAAGTTCACGTAGAATCAGACAACTATGCCAATTATAGTTAACAAATTATACATAGGATAGGATTTTTCATTTAAACTCAAGAAAAGTTTGCAGTAGAAAGCAGTATTTGCTAAAGCTCACTTTCAGTCAATGAGCTAAAAGAGTTTGGCCAATTCTTGTCAGATTAGCTCATTTAGTTTATTTCACATAGGAAATTTGAGATTCCTAGTCTGATCAACAGAAACCTATTTTATCTTCCCCAGCCTAGTAAACTATCAAACTCAAGTCTCATTAACCCACTCTTCTGAAAACCAGTAACACAACCAAAATATTTTGAAATCAGTCATACAAACTAGAAACAGAAACTTTAGTATATTTTGTTGTTTACAATGCACTGTTTATATTATGCTAATGTCACTACATTTTTATTAGTTTTAAAATAATTAGAATACAAAATGATAGATTATATTTTTGCATTTCACAGAGCAACCATAAAATAACATAATAGTTTTAAATGCTCATTTCAATTGTCTCAGGAAAGGAGAATGAGCAGGAATCGTCCTCCCTGAAGAATGATCAGTCCAGGATATACTAGGCATAAATACTCCTCCAAGATCCTGGGTAGATGACAAGATTTTCTCAGCTTGCTGGCTTTCACTGATTAAGGATCAAAAAGGGCCATATATGCTGTCTTTCCAAGCTGTAGATGCATTGACATGGCAATATTGCATAAGAGATTGTTCTGTGCTGAAGATGCAGAAGTATTTTTGTTTAACTGATCTTTATTCTCTGTGCAGCAGGGAGTGTGTATGAGGAGAGACAAAATATCTTTTGAAAGTCACAACAGATAACTATTCTCAATTGAAATAAATTAAATTATTCAGTAAAACCGAGCACTGTTAATTGATATCATCATCACTAGGTTTTCTGGTAAAAAGTTGGAAGTGAGATAAAAAAGGTTCAGAGAGATTAAATTCTCAATAGATGCAGAAGACAGAATATTTGTAAATACAAATCTCACAGGGGAAAAATCCATAATAAGAAAAAAACAGTGTGAAAATGGCATGGTAGAAAGTACTTCCAGCGGGTATATAAACAGAGAGCAATATTGATTAAGGTATATTCTAATCAATACGCAGATACTTCAATGCTTTAAATGCAGTGGCTTTGATGACCCGAAGAGAACATTGTTCCACTGAGTGCAAAGGTTAGATACCTATGCTCTAACAGCTGTGGAGATGTGATACTGTCTGTGTAAGAATCAGATTCTTACACAAAATACTGAAAGTTCTAAGCATCAAGAAGGTAGGCAACACTGGCAGAAATGTGTTGTTTGTTTGATTTTAACATTTGAGTAAACCTTATAATGACACTTCAACCACAGGGCATTTTTCATCTTGATATTAGCAAGCGTCCTCTAAATTTATCTCTGCAAATATCAGTGAACAGTAGAGAATATTGGTTAACTACATGGAAGTCTGAATTTCTTTGCACTATCATTTTTTTACACCATCATTACACTCAGCATATTTTATAAAAAATGCTTGATTTTCCTTACCTTTTGTCCAAACTCCATCAATATTGTTTGGATGTCAAAAGGTTTGCCTTACCATGAGCACCTTATTGAGGAAAAAAAGCTCCTCCAGTGTTCTGCTGATGCCCAACAGAAGATTTCTGCATAGAATAAGTGACTGACTCAGTGAATGACACCTGCATCAGCTTTACCTTTCCTCTTCTTTGGCATAGGGAATGAATTTGAAACAGCACTTTCTAAATCTGCACATTTCTTAAAAAACATGCCTGCCACGAGCTAAATTACCTTTCATAGTTTGCAACTGACTCTCCAGGTTGATGCCAGTCTGAGCAATTTGGCAGAAAGGTGATGCCAGTTTTCACAACCAGTGTCAACGTTCAGGAATTTGCAGCTGCCCTATTCTCTTTGAGAATAAATTCTCTTGAGACCAAAACTTGTTTGATCTCAGTCTCTGCCATCTGCTGCTGCTATCTCATAACCAAACCAGAGGAGTCATTTCCCAAACTAAGTGATCATCATCCACAATAACACAGGTCTGGGTTGGTACACCCCAAGAGCATTTTAATCTTCCCAAAGATCTGAAGATATACTGCATGATAGATAAAAAAGGTTTTGTAGCTTATTCTTCTACACTGGCTTTATTTTCAGGAAGATGAAAACTGAAATATCTTGGTATAAACAAAAGCCTCTAGAGCTCTATCTGCTCTATATATAATCTGAACAGAGTTTAAAGTGGTCATCAACATCACTTCCGTATCACTTTGTGCTGTGCAGACTCCATTGGTTGAATTCAGTGGTAAGTAAAGATGTTCAACATCTCTTACTAACAGACACATAAAAATAGATCTTCTGAACAAGCTGTGCATACAAATATATACACCTGATAGAAATATAAGATTGCCTCAATAACGTAAAATGTGTTAAACTAATCCTGTCATGTGATAGATCTCAGCAAACAATAATAAACAACTTTAGGTGTGAATAACAACATAATTTTTCATTTCTTAGAACAGTCATTAGGTTTTTTCCCAAATTGAAAAATATTCACAAGAAATGCTTTAGAGTAAATCTGAGCAGTTTGTGTGCTCATAAGCAATTGATAGATGCAGCTGCATGGAAAACAGTTTTTCAGGACTGGAATCTGATTTCATAGACTTACCTGGAGATGTCAGATAAATACACTGTATTAGAAGATCAAAATTCAAGTTGCAAGTTCAAACAGGCAAAAGATAATTAAGAATGACTAAAAGCAATATCACTGTCTTTGCTAATATAATGCATCAGTTCAGTGTAACAAAATACTAACAAAAACACTGTCATGGCACTGATGGACAGATTTCACATTTACTCCAGGATTACACTAACAATTATCACCAAGGTACACGCTGAACATGCCCTGAATGATCTGGAATGCCTGGCTGTTTGAAGCTTTGCATACCAGAAGATTTTCCTAACCAGAATAAAAAAATTGCTTTAGGATGGTAAGAGACTGTTAATTGTTTTTATACATCAGGATGGTCCTAGAGCTATTCTGCCTGACATTCTGGGGCTGCCTATACACAAAGTATTGAGACCTGGAGTAAAGCCCACTGGTCTAAGTGAAGTGTAGTGGAAATAAATGCTTTGCTCAAGGGAAAAAAGAATGACATTTGATCCCACGTCTCTGTTTTGAAGGCCTCACAAAGAACATTTCCAAAAGAGAGCAAGTAGCAAAGATACTTTTTGTGCCTTAGTGAAACCTTAGTAGAGTTTATCTGATATTAGTTCATTTGAAGATGAATGGAAATGAAAATATACAAAATATTCATGTATGTAGTACTGCTTGGAGACAGAATAATAAGTGCTGTTGCCTGTGTGTGTTTTGTAGATTGGTTTGTTGCTTTAAATATTTTTTTAATGGGCTTCAGAAAATAGGTCTGAGCTTAATCAAATTTAGCACAGACTACTTTCCAAGAAACAGAACATATGAATTAAAATTAATATTTGAGAATTCTGTACAGATGCAGCTAACTACTAAACCCACAAAACACCTAGAAAGTTAAGCAAATAATTAGGATCTAGACTGCTGAATTTTTAGGCACTGAAGTTTAAGTCTGCAGCCTATGACGCTGCCAGTCAAAGCAGAAAACAACCTGACAAAGAAAGAAAAATTATTGAATTTGTCCATTTTTTAAACTTAAAATGTAGTTTAATATGTCCCTCTAATGGGATCCCATCTTTGCACATTTATAGTACTCATCAGTATTTTTAAGTCAAATTTGAATTTTCAGTTGTATATTTAAATAATATAAAAACTCAAGCAATGTGAACTTAAAATACTAATTTCTCTTTCAAATATATTTTCAAAGCCTAAAACATAAGAACAACAGTTTTGTTTCTTCTTGCTAGGGAAATACACCAAATGGAATAAGTTCAAACTGCTATTTTATACCAAAATACAGACAAAAAATATCCTGACACACACAAAACTAAACTAATTCACTGCTATCAAGATCCACTTTTGCTGTGACTCTTGCATGTTCTCAGTGAGTAAGTCAATACTCTTACTTTAATATCATCACCACTCTCCCTTCTTTGGCTTTTTGTTTTCCTGTTGCTTCTGCATTTTCCTATGAAGGATTAGACCAAAATATCTTTGAGATAGGGACCTCACACTGCTTCTGAATACAATAAGCTGCCTTGGCCAAACAGGAGGAAGTGTGAAATAATAAACAAGCCAGCCAACCAGCCCTCACACTTCATCATCTCACAGTGGCTTACAATATTTGAATGCATTGTTCCATCTCATAAAATCTAGCCATAATATAGGACTTTGGGGAATCAGGAAATAATGAAATTTCTGTCACCGTTGGCTCTCCCTACATTATACTGGGGCTGAGTCTGATGTGGCTAATGGACACAGATGCCATGACTGCTGTGTTTCCTCAAATAAAAGCAGAAGAGGCAGGTCACAGCTGATATTTCTCACAGACCTCTGTGATCTTAACTCTTACCCTTCAGCAGACTAAAGGTCTACCTAGCCAGTCAACCAGATTTTTACATTTTCTTGGTTTCTTGTCAGAATAGAAAAAAACAAACTGAGCAGAAATTCTGATTTCAAGGACATTTCATTTAATAGCTAAGATTTAGCAAGGAATAATATTGGGCATGGGTTTAGAGCACCTGTAGCATGCTGCTGCACATTGAATGGAGAAATCATAAGTAACAAACTGGTTATTAATTCATTAATTCAGCTTTTATTAGGCTTCTATTTATTTTATATAGACTTTATTAATTCAGCTGTTAACTTGGGGTTTTTTTACAAAAACACCCTGGGCAGAGAGTTGGTAGATGTCCTATACCTGGACCTGTTCAAAGTGAGGTTAGACAAGATTCTGAGCAACTTGACCTAGTTGAAGATGTCCCTGCTTGCCTACATTTAAAGGTCCCCTCCAAACCAAACTATGATATTATTCTACAAAAATGAAGTTAAGAAGCACATCTGTAGCAAAATATACAGTCTTATAGAAAATATACACACTGGAAGGGCTGTGGGCAGAATAGTAATAATCCATGAATAGTGTCTTTAGAAAAGATGTGATGTTTTTATAAGCTTTGAAAGCCATAGGCTTTCCTTCATATAACCAAAAGTTGCTCAAGAACTCTGGCAAATCTATTGTAAGGATTACACTCTTTCAATTGAAAAAGAAGGAGAAGAAAAAAAAGAAGTAGAAAATAATAACAAAATCTCCACTCAAACAGTCTTTCTCCCTCTCTCTCAAGTTATGCCTCAATAATTTTTCCTTGTTTCTTCCTTAGTAATTTCCTCCTTCTTTCTTAAAGCAGTAATAAATCACAATATTTATTGATTTATTTTCCTCACATAGAGGAGTTTCTGAGCATACTTTTAAGTGGCATATTTTTAAAGAAACCTGTCTTCATAATCTTGTACTTTTCTAACCATATCAGAGGCATCAGTGGAGTTACTCGTTTCTTAAGAGCCCAGTTTGGGTTCCACCAGACAAGACGGAAAACTTTATTTCAGTCATACCATGTTTCTTTTTTTCTTTGTAGTCCCTCTGGGCTGCTTAGAGACACAGCAGAATCCTGTGCTGCCTCTTTGCCCTCATGTGCATCCTGGAAGACTAAAACACAGACATATAAATGGCACACACTTTGACTTCCTAATGAGCAAATTTATCTAACAGAAATGTCTGCAAATACAACATTAAAGAATGAAGAGCACCTAATACATAAATAAACAATAGGTTTCACTTGATATAATCATGTAATTATGCATGTAGGAATCAAAATACAAATATAGCAAAGCTAGCAAACATGAACAAAAATATGTCATCAAAATCTTCCCAGCCTCCCCTCCTCCAGTTTTTTAAATATAGGCAAAGCTGATTTATGAGCAAAAGCTTTTTCATAGTATTTTAATTCTCCTTGTATTGGACACCAGATCTTAGTTTGCATTTCAGTGTTTCTGGCCCATATTTCAGTTTTTACATGACAACACACCCAATTTTCCATAGTACTGATAGCTTCAACTTGTTTACCCAGATTACAGCATTTGCATATTTCACTTATGTGAGTATGCAAGTCTGATTTTCACAATCTTGCCATTTATATTTAAAATTGTTGGAAGCACATAATTTAAATGTTTATATGTAGTTCTACGTTACATATGGATTCTGTGTACCTCTGGATTCCATCTGTGAACATACTGAGACTAGCCATTTATTATGAAAACTCTCACCTACTGGAATATTAGGAGCCCTAGAACATACATCAAGAGCAAGACTGTACTGGCTTATTATTTCTTTATATAAAGACAAGAATTTTAATGTCTTCTTACAGGCATTCACCTAGATGAATTTTTTGCCAAAATCAGTAGATTTTTCTCAGTTCCATAAAGAAAGTAAAGAATTGCAAACAACCTTAGTGCAAATTTTAATCACTCTGCTATCAACTATTTTGAAGATGAGAAGCCAAAATTTCAGCCTTAATTAATCTCTCTTATTCGTTAATCTCTCTTATTCATTGTGACGGATCACTTTGACAGAAAAATGTATACTTTTGCCAATAAAGGTACCCAAAGCCATGTCACAACATAATACACCAAAATTCATGTTTGGATTCAAGATTAGGCATAGCTAGCAAAATACTTGTGTAACAATATCACACCTGAGTTATGTTTAAGGTCAGCTACGGTCTGTTCCTAAAGAAGAAAATCAGTTGTAGACTCTTGTTTCTCAATATGCTGAGCTATGAACCTTCAGCCAGACAGGATCAAAGCACAATTTTGCTCTGCAGGTACAGAGTAGCCTTTTATGGAACACTGATATTATTCACTTCTTTCTTTAAATACAACAGGAACAATCTAGCAAGCTTCTAATCTGTTTACTGGACTCCAAATGCAGAGGTTTTATTTAACATTTATCTTTAAGCTGACCTGCCTTATAATGACACATCATGTTGTAGGAAATGAAAAAATTGTATTCCCCTCCTTTTTCCTGTGAAAATAGAAATTTATGTTCAAAGATTCTACTTTTCTCTACTTTCTAGATGTAAATATGTCAGAGACACATTAAAATGGCATCTAATATAGACTACTCTTTTTAAAACAAACTTGTCATTCTTCTGCTGAATTGCTCATAAATTCAAGTATGAATAAAGATATCAGATTACATTAAATGCATTTTGGTATCTGTAACTTTCTACAATGAATTAAAACTGGCTGATCATGTCTCAAGTGCATTTCATTTTCTGTTGATTCATGTACTGCAATATAACCTTCAAAATTCCCTTATGCCAACAAACTCATTCAGATATGCTGAGTGCAGGAGCAGATTAAAGTGGCTATAAGATTGAACACTGCATCAAGACATCAGAGAATGCAGTAGAGGTATAATGAAAGCATAAACAAAACCTGTAAATATACAAATTGCCTTTCATGTAATCCACTATTGAATTCAGTGGAGAGTTTAGGTGTAAGAAGAAGACATATTAAACCAGAACAAATTGGTATCATCACTATATTGAGACTGTTTCATTCTGCTCCATTTAAGAATTTTTGCTTCAGGACTCAGCACTGAAAAATATTTACTCTTTTGCTATCTGAAGATAAGCTTTATACCAAAGTAAAATTTAAAGCTAAGGTGTTTTAAAGGTAGAACAAAGAGAGCATTGCATATTTGTCACCTGATTGTTTTTGAACTTACTTTCAAAAATAACCTTTTTTATTTTCCTTGTATATGAACCTTTTGCTGCTGAGTTGTGAAATCCAATCTATCCTTTAAAGGCTTTTTAAGCAAAAGTGCATTATTACTGATTAGCAGCTTCTATTTTTTCAGTGGTAGCTATGGTTATGGATGAATGCTTTCAACAGAAGTTAAAAGAGAAAATGAGTCATTAATGATACCAAATCACAGCCTGGTGTGCTTAGTGAAGCCTGACATAATCTTCAGGTTTCAGTTAGCATAGAGAGCTTACACAGTATCTTAGTTTTCCACAATGAAAATATCCACAAAAATGTTTTCTTGCATAATTTTATCTCCAAGATTCCATCAACAGAAGTTACCTATGACACTAAACAGTTAAACGACAGAAATGGGGGGTGGGTGGAGAAGAGAAGAAAAAAAAAAAAAAAAAGACACATCTGGCAGCAAGGAAAATAAAACTGTTTTTGTAATTCAGTATCTCTGTTTATGGATCTTTTGTTGTCATTCTCCTCATTTCCCCTGGACTTCTCCTCCCTGAAGACTGCACTCATCTAACACACCCAGACAGCAATACTTACACACCTAGTAAAGGATATGTTTAAAGAAGGTAGTTCTTAATCTGTGCATTCATTGTAAACTGTGATAAAATACCTTTGCCTTGTAGCTGTGTGGACCCTTTGATTTTTAACTGGATTGGTTTCACATGCATGGACATGATTTGCAACAGGGAGACTGGGTATTCAGAACAATGCATCTGCACCAACTGCTGGGTCAGGGCAACTCCAATTCCCATGCATTTGACCAGTTTGATGCCACTGTATTTCTGAATTTGTATAGTAATGTGTTGAATCAAATCCACCATGAAAGGCACAGGATCAAAGGAGGAAATACTTGTACCACTCACCCAAGTTCTTGCCCTTTATATAGCTTATCTCTTGCACCAAGTAGGCTGATAAATAGCTGGAGTGCAGTTTCAGTGCTAGCAACATGCTAGGAAAACATCTTGCATTCAGTGGCTAATCCAGACTTCTCCCTTCTCTGCCAGACCACAAACCTTTCATCATAAACTTCTCCATTCATCTTACACTGGCATGAAGAGGAGACCCATATTGGATACATCTACAGATGTTTTATTAGTAGCACATGTTTTGGATGCTGGAATTATATGAGAACATACTGTGATCCAGCTGCAGGTGCTTACTAAATAGGAAATAAGTAGAAATATCATGGAGGCACTCTAGGAATGAAGCAATTCAATATTAATTTAATTTACTCAGTGTTTATGTTAGCTGATTTAAATCTAAATCTGCTGCTCTTCTGAGTTTATTCCTATTCCCAAGACACACATTTCCCTAGACATGATTAGCTCAGTCCCCTGATCACCCCTTCTGAAGCATCGTTGTAAGTAAGGAGATGCCAGCTCCACACAGAAGGGGTGCTGACATGGGGGGTCCTGGGAGCCCCAGGGGAGGCCAGTGACAGTCATGGCTGTACACATCCTCATGGCATGGCAGATGTTGTGCAAAAGTTTAGATGAGTCTATATTTAGATTTATGTAAGTAATATCCGTTTCCTGATTTTTTTTTCTTATAAATGGTATCTACATGCTACATAGAAAGATAAAATTGAGTGAGGTGGTGTAGGGGGAGAGGGGAATGAAAAGAAGAGTTTTAATGCCATTAACAGCTTATTGAATTGTGGTTGTTTCTGTTTCAAAAACCCAAGTGATAGAACAAGTCAGGTAATTAGTTCAGAGAAGTGTTCATTTCCTCTTATCACTCATAGTTGTAACAGATTTATCCTTTCTTTTGTAACTTTTGTCTTCTAAAACACAGCTGTTATCCTGCAGGAAGAATAAAACAGAACCTTTGTAAATTTAATAACAAAAAGACATGAATAACTATCACATCTCTTCTGGAATGGATACTTAATTTAAGAAAGACAACTATAAGCTCTTTAATAGCTGGTGTCTGAGGTAACTACATAGGATACAGTGAAGAAACAAATACTATATTCAGACTCAGAGCCATGTTCAGATACAGCACAAGGAAATCCACAGATAAATCAAAGGATGAAAGACAGCATTTCCTTTTATTTAATAATTTTGAACTTGAAAATCAGGTTATTTGCAACAACTAAAGGTTTTTGGCCCTTAATTGTTAGCAAAAGGAAAACATTTTCTTAATACGCTCATAATAGAGGGTTTATGTTTTCATCCTTCAAGAACACAGTTAAAGACACAGTTAATTTCTGTCACCCTGCAAATTCAAGGAACATATATTAAGCAAAGTAGGCAATTTAAAATTAGACTTACTCTTATTAGAAGGTGCATCCTGTAAGCTGTCAAGACTTGTAAAAATGTGACAAAACATACATCAGTGCAAGGAGATATGTCAGAAGTTTAGCAAAAACAATTTTCCTAGGGTTAAGAAGTGTTTTAACTGCTGTTATTAATAATAACTTCTGATTATTTTATGAACACGTAATAAGCACCTGTACTATGATTTCTGAGAATGTGGTGGAAGTGCACACATGATTCAAAACATGGATGTACCAATTATTCTATGGTAATGATTTTTGGGGTTTATTTCTATTAAGATCATTTACAACAGTCTGTTTACCTTTTTTACACCATGAACTGAGCTGATGTAGCTGAGAAACAACTCTAGAACATCTAGAGGTGCAACAAGTATTTTATATTCTATCACTTTTACCCACAATTAGGTTATATATTTTTATGTGAACTGCTTTTCACACAATTATTTTGAAATTCTTCTGCAGCTCTTTGAAGATTTATCAAGAACTGTCTGGCTTGCCTAGTTTTATATCCATTTGTCTCTTTTAGCATACTTTTTCTCAGTTATAAGCAAAAAAATTAAACACAGCAAATCTTGGGAAACTTTTTTTCATTTTGAACTGCTAATGAATTCCTAGCCTCTGCTTCCTAAATTTAGTATGTTGTCAATCTGGAATATGACCTTCCTTCTTATGACAACTTATTTTCTGCAAAAATTTGTAGTGAGAGATTTTACCTAAAGGTGTTTGGATTTTTTAAAACAAAACAAAACTTTAGCAGTCCTGTTATTCTTAACCGCTTTCTTGTTTCTTCAAACATTTAATGATAGATGATAGGCTAAGGTGTGACCCCTCTTTACAAAAGCTATGTTGGCCTTTTACTGGCACATATTAATCAATGTATTTTAATCCTTTTCCAATTATGCTCTCCGTATTTTACCTATGGCCAAAGATTTGTTAGCCAATATTTCATTTCATTGTCTTGTAATGCTGTTTAAGATCATTTGCCATCCCCTATTCCTCTCATAAGGTACAGGAAACAAAGTCACATATCATCACAGAGCAACTTTAACAATGCCTAAAGGCTTTGGGATTCAAAGGGAATATTCCATTCACATTGTTCTCCATGCAGAAAAATATTTAACTATTCAGCAAGGTAGTTACACACTGCTCTTTTGAGGACATCACCTGTACATACTGTCAGAAACACAGAACATTATCTGCCATAAATATTTTGCAAATCTCAGTATATGTGCAGTTCAAGACTGAACAAAGTATTTTTAATACCAAAGTAAAGACACTGTGTCTATTTCAGGTGGGCTTCTCTTGACTATATTTTCAGGCGACCAATTAAAAACTACTTCCAAAGTATCAATATTTTTGGTTGATGAACATCATGTAACTTTTTATTCATAAAAACAGTGGACCAACTTCCATAGTGATATTTCTTACACTAATTGAGAGCTATAATGTATTACACAAGAGTGTTCACACAGGCTAATTTTATGTGTCTAATGTGCAGTATTAGATTGCACAGCAATTGCAGATTGGTGCACACTAGTAGCCTCATGTTAGGAAACAGTCTCAGGTAAAATGCAGAAGCCAAGAGTTTCTACTTTCTAAAATCCAAATATGTGTCAAACAAGCCCTTTGTTCTACAACAAATAAAACTCTTGACTTTGCTCTTCTACATGACTCTCACTACATTTTATGGTCTTCATTTCATTATTTCTAATAAATCAAAGAAGAGACTGACTCATCATGGAAAATTGTGTAAAAATAGGACAAAGAAAGAGATAAATCCAGGAGATGTGGATGAAGAAAAGAAAATTGATTTATTTGCAGAAAGTTTTCTTTGGAGTAAGACTGGAAATGAGAATGTGTTGTGAAATGTGAAGGGCATTAAATCATGTCTAAACCTAAGTTAAAACATCCAGTGCACTGAATTGTTTTAAGTGAATCACAAAAATTATAGATGAAATTACAGTGCTAAAAAATACAGGCAAAATTAATGTGTGAAGATCAAATATATAACTGCACTAGAGTAGGAATGGTACTACTTCAAACCCTTTTGTCTTTAATTATTTCCCAAATTCTACAACTGACTTGTATAGCTAGAAAAAATATTGACATCCTGCAAATGTCTACTGCAGTCTGTAGGGTAAATCCAAGGAAAATATGTATTGTGCCATTTAACAAAATTTTATAAAGTCAATATTTTGGGGGGAAAATGCTCTAAAATCTTCCTGTCCAGGATAGGTAGGTAGGTAGGTAGGTAGACAGATAGATAGATAGATAGATAGATAGATAGATAATTGGAACAGATTCCAATGCTTTACTTACCTTTTGATACCCCTTCCGTATTGAAATTACAAAAGTATTCCTCTTTCTTCTTTCTTTTCTCTTTCTGGTCAATGGAAACTTGTTTGCAAAGGCACATTTTAATGCTGCTCCTGATATCTCCATTCCAACAATATCTAAATTTAAATGGAGAAATGGCGTAGGTAACTGAGAAGCAAAAGTCATGCAGTGGTAGATATGAAATAATTAATGGTCATGGAAGATAGCAGAAGTGATTCAAACAGGGTGGGAGCCTCAACTGACTTCATTTGCATTAAAAAAACCAAATTGAGCAAATTATGCAATTGAGGCAAATTGTACTGTTTGTAAAGAGACTTGGATTGAGGACACATGATGCATGGGAGCTGAAATGAAATGTCAAGGGTCAAGAAAAACGGGTAACTTTAAAGTAATTCAGCCTTATCTCTGGAATCAGATCTCTTTTTCCTAGACATGTGCAGAAAACCTGTGATCTATGTTGATATGTAGTTTGAAAGCTCCAGGTTTTTTCTTTTTTGTTGTTAAAAATATTACTTTAAAGAAAGACAAACTCTGCTTCTGAAGAATGATCCTGGCCTATTATGAGAGGACCCTAAAAAGGCTGGACTTTTGGGCTTTTTATAATACTGACCTAAATATTGCCCATGTTGTATTAAGACATATTACAGTGCCTAGCTTTTGTTCAGCAAGAATTATTCTAGACGCTTTGCTTGATAATAGCTATAAAAACTTACTCGGTGTAGAATTTGAACTGCTAATACTTAAATGATGAAACAAAACTTGAAATACCTTCTTAGAATAGGCTATTTTTACAAATCTGGCATTGAGACATTTCCAACTGATACCATAAATTAATAGTTGTCAAAGATTTGCCAAAGATTTGGAACAAACATCAATAGCAGTATTTATTAACCACTTATGAGTCTTAAAACAGTAACCATTCTGTGACAGTGTAAAAGCCTTTTTAGATCTTCAGGTTTGCCTTATAAAACTGAAAACTCACTTTTAGAGTACATATGTAGTATGTATAAAAAGGGCTTAAATTAAGCTGCACAAGCTCTCACAGGTGACTGGATATGCAAAGGGACTGTTAGCCACTTCACCTGATCTCCACTTAGTTTCATGATGTCTGCAAATTAATCATGCACCTGTACCATTTAGCAAGTGATGATGAAACAATTGATTTGTAGAGTTAGTCAACAGGTAATGCATTTGTCACATGTGTCAATGCAAACAGTAATAATGTGTTCAAAGTGAGAATGCAGGTCTATGGAAAATTTTCTAGTTTTCTGGATTTTTTGTGAGTTCAGATCAGGTCAGGAGAGACAATCCTGTGACCAAAAAGCAGCTCAGTCTGTCAAAGGAGGTTGACTAGAACTAGGCTAGCTCCATTTCCAGGTCCCACTGATTTTCTACAGGCTCAGTGTGGTTGGTTCTCCCTGCTGGTAAAGCCCAGAAGTCAAAGTAACGAATTCTCTGTTTGTCAGTTCTGATTCTGTGAACACTGAAGAACTAATTGGTAACAATTCTGCAATAGTGACTACACACAAAATTCTGTTGGTGTAAAAGAATACCTATATGCATACTTGTACAACACTCTGGATTGTGCCAGCAGGTACATTCACTAGTTTAGAATTTTAGACATTTTCAGTCCATTTGAATTATTGAGCCTAGGAGCAGGATGTGACATCTAAATTTAACATGAAATCAAAGTTTCCTTTATGAGTGATGGCAAAGTGCTCTGAAATAGCCGTGGTATCAGAAATAATATTAGGAATCCTTGTACTTGACCTCCCTTATGACAAAAATGGGCAGCATTAAACAATAGTACTTTACACCAGAAAGTCTGCAGATCTCTGAAACTGTAACATAATTTCACAGGCTTTTCAAATAAATTATAGGATATGTAAGAACTGCTTTAGATTACCAATAGTCCCAAGATTTTTGTCCATTCCTTTCCATCACTGCTCCATCTTGTAGTGACTGCTTATGAAAGAGTCACAAGCTTCTACATTACCTGAAAACCGTAAATATAATATTTGCACTTGTTCAAAATGTAATTGGTAATGTTTCTGCCTAGAGAAGATTTTCAGAAGTTAAACAGTTGAATATGAGCTGTAAAGGGCCATATTTCAAGTAAAAGTCAAAATATTTAAAATTGAAGAAGGACTTTGTCTATATGTACTAAATACTGAATTCTTTTGGGAAAATGTGAAGTAATTATGAAGTTTAAGACAAATATGTAAAAAGAGAGCTGGCAAAAAATAGCACATGTCAAATTTCACAAAAAATTAGGGTAAGATAGGTTGAAGCTTTCTTCCCAGAGGAAAAGTAACCAAGAAAATGCGACTAAGAACCATAGAAAACTATAGGAAAAGACCACTGAGAGACATTTAGACTTGTGCTATTTTTGTACAAGTTATGGAAAAGTGAAGCATGGGAAGAAGGCAGAGCTACATATTTTTAGCATTTATTACCCTATTGCTCTGTCTGCCACTGCAATGTGTGCATACATATTTTTAAATCATGTATGGGCATCATAGGTAGGTTTGGGGCAAAATGGAAGCTTTACATGCTGTATAGAATGGAAAATTATTAAAAAAAATTTCCTTATGTGATCTTTTTATAATGTCCAGTGGGTCAGGAAGAGCATTTCCATGAGTTTTCTCACCTTCAACAAGATAGTTCCTGGAGAAAAAAAACCACATCATACATAGTTTTGAAGTTATCTATTTGAAAATGTACACAAATGGAGACATAGGGTTTAATAACAACAAACACTGTAATCTCTGGTGCTTGCAATAACCACTCCAGCTGTGCAATTCTGTTCCAACTTAAATAAAATCAGGAATACATTCTGTCCATTGATCTGTGTCTGAAGTTCTGCAAAGACACTAACATTTTATGCTAGTCTATAACCTTTACATTTGAATTTTTCTCCCTAGGTGTTGACATTATGTATCCAGGTAAAATGGCACCACTTGATCTCAATGAAATAGCTACTTCTGAAATTGTAAATGTACAAGGAGAGAATTGTATCACTTATTTCTTTCTGAAATATCTCTCATTAGCTTAGGTTAGGAAACAGTCAAATTACAACAGCGTCCTCGTTCAGGCAAAACTGTTTTCCTGTGAAACAAGTGAGATTCCTTGCGACGGAAAACCCCAAAATTTTGCACCTGTGGTACAAAAAGTCTTTGCTCTTTGAATGCCATACATCCTCATGCCTCCACAAAATACAGGCAATGCATCCCACAGTACTCTTGTACACTCTGGTATCTTCTTACATTATTTCAGGCATTTTCAAGTGTGTGAAAAATTTTGCATTATTTCTTCAGCAAACTGTTTAGATGCAAAGAAGATATAGAATCAGAAATACTGTATCAGTGATGAGCTGTTTTCTGTTCTTAGAGTTAAATTTTTGCCAATTGTTGGTTTTGAAAAAAAAATAGAACATATTAGCACTGCATATATTCACTTAAATCTTGTCATGTACTCTCCAGTTCTCACTGTTCCCAATCCCCAGCACTTTAAGTTTGCAAATATTTCTGTTGTAGGAGGATTTATAATAAACTGAATGAAGATTTTTATTCAAGGAGCAGCATTTTTATTAGTTTTATCTAAACCTTATAATAAGAGCTCACAGTGTCTTTTAAGGGATTGAAATGTGAAGTGAAAATGCTTGATTTTTGTCACACATTAATGTGGCCTGCTTATCTAGAACCATTACTGTAATTATTAGCATAACTAAAAGCCTCTCCTTTGAGGTTCATGTTTCTCCATGTGTAGCAGCTGTAAACCACAAGTGAAGTTTCTTATGTTAGACAAGGTGTAGCCATTAGTTCCGCTGTAAAGCCCCAGCCACCAGTGCTCATTGATTTCTAGTTTCATATATCTTTAATGAGGAGATTAAATACTTGTTTAGGAAGCAGAGTCTGGCTTAAGTGGTGTTTGCTCATATAGCATGGACAGTCAAAGATGTCCCTAATATTTCCCTTTGGTAATAGAACTGAAAAAACCTTTATTGCCCCAAATATAAACCATTTAGCTTGTTCTGCAGCAGCATGGGATGGAAAAAATAGTGGAAAAATATTATGGAAAAAATAATTAGAGATTAAATGCTGCCGAAAAATAAAAGCACTTTCTAATTGATAATAGACCTTTTCTCCTTGTTCTTTTAATTCTTTATGAACACCAGAGAGTATGCTAAATTACCATTTTAAATCAATAATGGTTAAAAAAAAAGGACAGAAAAAAAATCTCAGGTAAGTTTCATTTTCTGGTCAATCATTAAAAAAATATAAAGGCTCTGTCTCAGCAAATTAAGTTTAATGCAGTTAAAGAAGTGTGGAGATGCATCAACTGGCTCTCACTGAGTACTTAGAGTGAGAAGAATAAGGAAAAGTGGGACAGACACTGCAGTAGCAAATACTTCCAGAACGAGTGCCAAATGATAAGACTTGAAAAAAGCACAGAATCTCACTCTGTAGAAAAAAACAGTGAAAACACTCAGAATCTGATAGAGATGCATGGAGAAAAAAAGTAGGGCTGTCCTTCTGTTTGGTCTTCCTCACTAAATTCACGTAAAGTTCCTTTGCTTAGGGTATCAAAAAGCTTTGGTAGTGACAAAAAAACCCCAACAAAATACCAGAATACAAAAATTCCTTTTGTCAGTATTATTTGCCCCATATCACAGCAATTTTCAAATAGGATCAAGAGGTAGAAAATTGATAGGGGAGAGGATGAATCTTGGAGATCAGCATGCCACTAAATTGATACCATGTAAACACCATATAGTATTGGAAAACCACTGCTGGGGGTAAATGAAATGAATTCACTGGGGCATCTAATCCTATTTCTGGAACACTTAAAGTGTTTAAATGCACTGGAAAGCAAACAAACTTCAAAGTGATCATTATACCCCTGACACTAGTACTTGTGTGGCTGAAATCTTTATGAGATTAAACCCCTACAGAGAAAGGAGTTGAACACAGTCAAAACCACTTTGAAACTGTCAGGAGGATACCAGTTTGAAAGCTCAGTGTTAGTCAGAAATGAAGCTAAATGTTGAATATTAAAGACAGTTCAATACACTGCGTGGAACTCCCTAATACACCTACAAGAGCCACAGACATGAAGTGAGTCACCTCCATGTCCACATTTTGTTCCTTACTGGTTCTGTAAATGCTAACATCAACAAAGGCTGATCTAACATCAACAATTTCCTGCTAAGAGAGAAGCTGGGTGACTCAATCACAGTTCAGACTAAACACATGCATGAGCTACCCAATTGCAGTTCAACACTCTTTCTGTGATGAAAAAGCTCAAAAATGTACAGCCACCCCAGCTGAAAAGAAACTACTAAAATACTTAAAAAACTTTCCACAACACTAGAATTTCAATGCTAAAAACATTTCCACTGAAGGCACAAATAAATTTATATATTGAGTGTGTGGATTATATATTTTTAGTGTGTGTACACATGTGTGTATGTGTTAAAAAAATCTACCACAGTTGTGAATAAAAGATTTGTTTGCACCTTGAAAAACAACAAAACACTAGTTTATTTATTACTAGAAATCATGCTTCACACATTTTTTCCAGCCTTTTAATGAACTGCACTTAATGTTCCTTTTGTTTTGAAGAGAGTGCTCTTTTTTGCTTTTCAGTCTGAAATCTTATCAATATTTGCCACTCCAGCAAAAAGTTTTACACAAATGAACTGGTGAAATGGAATGTTAGCCTATAATAAAAGTCTGACACAAAACAGTCACACTAGAGGAGACCTACCATTGATTTTTCAATAAATACAGTGAACAGCAGAAAATACAGCACACATTCCTCAGCAGTAAATATCTTGGTGACTATTTTTCTTTTCTGCTATTTTCGGTTCTTTTGTCTTCTGGCAATATTTAATAAAATACAGTTTCTTTAAATATAACTTCTGCAATGTGACAACCATTTGGGAGCTGTATGGCAAGAGGATAATTACCAATCTACTAGTACTGCAGGGATGTTTTGCACTTTCACTCATTGGCAAAGCAAAAAATAACAGATTGTTGGTGATGGGGATGGAATGCAAAAACAGAAAAATCACATTAACTATTCTAAAAAGGTAATTTAATTGTGAATAAGACTGAAAAATTTTTTACTCTGATATAACAGATTTATACTTCTGAAAACTGCATATATTTATTTTTAAACATTTGTGACTATCTCCACTTATATACTATAGAAATAGCTATACATGTGTTTTTTCATTTCCTATTGCACTGATTGCTGAGATTTTGAGGCCCAGATCCAAAACTCATTGAATCAATGAAAGATGGACTTAGACACCTCACTGAGCTGCAGGTGTTGCTGCAGGCAGCCCCTAGTCCAGCCCCCAAAGCTTGGCCTTATAATCTGTCTGACTGCCCCTCGCCTCTCAGTGTCTCCTACAGCCTTGAAGAATTCAGGAGCTCTAGAGGGTTTCTCCTGTCCCTTAAACCCATACTGTCAATGCAAATCCTAAATTTCACAGGATGCCTCTGGCCCTGATTATTTTCAAGGTGTAAATATTTCTGTAGATAAAGTGCATGGTGGGGCCACAGCAAAACTCTTTTAAAGTAACAACTCCATCCCTCTGTATGCATGCATAACCACCTGTGTACACACTGCTCTTGTACACACTACTCCACAAATCCTCAGTAATCATACAGTTGAAGCTTATTTGAAAGCCTTCTAAAGTGCACAAAAAAGCAATTCTTCTAAAATATATATAAATCCGTAATTAGCGTGTATTATTAAAGGTCCCAGTGTATGCAACGGTGTAATGCTGCTTGAAGTATAAGAATTTTGTTAGGTAATTTCCCTTAACAAGCAACACTTCTTTAAACTACACTTTAAGTGCATAAAGTTTCAGTAGAAGCATTCATTGCACAGGACATGTTTTTCTATATGAAGAGGAAATATACTCTTTTAACAGGTTTGCTCTTCTGTAGCCTACTTGTTTAAGAGATGTCCCATGGCATTCATTTAGCTACAATGCTTCATCATAAAAACACATGAAAACTGAGCCTCTTATTTACAACAAGGCCCCAGAGAGAGAAAACAAAACACAAGGGAACTACCATTAAGAACACTTCTTATCACCATGGCACAAATAAACATTAAGAGTTGGCATCTCTTGGCAGACTTTGAAAATTAAGAGATGATTGATCAGAAGCTATGTATGTTGTCTGCAATTTAATTTCCTCAATATTCGCTGTATCTTCCAATTCAGTTGCGCATCATTTGTTTGTAATGATTAATTAAGATGAGTAGCAGTAGTAAGTGACATGACATGGAAATCTAATTAATGACATGGAAAAAATACAGTTCTTTCAAAATTTCTGTAGTTACCTTTTCTTGGAAAAACACTGATATACACAGGCTCTTTCTTCAAATACAGTGGCCTCAGTCATTATTTCATCTCTTGAAATTATTTAATCCACATAATAAATACCATGGTACTCTATGCCAAGCATTGCTTTGCAGTTGGATTATTCCATAGTATATTTTGTAGTATAACATGTTTAGGGAAAGAGTAAATTGACATAACTGGTTTTGAAGTGATCCTCGCTGCTATGACTATTCCCAAAGGCTAACCTTTGCCTAGAAAGGACAATCTCTCCAGGCTCCCTCTAGTATAAATAGGGAGAGATCACTTGCCTTAGAAGAAATAGTGCAGGAGCTTGTATTTTAAATCATTTTCTAGAATAATCTGTCTGTCACCACTGACTGGAGGCTGAGGCTAGGCAGACTAGCAGCAGCACGCTGACTTGCGTCAGCATGATCATTTTAGCACTTGTGAATATGACTTCCTTTCTCCTGCCTCCCAAAGGGTAATTAAAAGAATATGAAATCTATCTTTATGTAAACTGGCAAACCTACACACACTTGTAGGCTTCAGAAGATAAGAACGTGGTGCTGACAGAAAGCTTCACTGTTCAAAATCATGTAAAATTTTCCTTGCCTAGGGCATCCATCACTACTAGAATGGAAATCATGGGCAAGCCACCTGCCTGCTAAACAAATAAGAAAACCAGCTTGTCCCAACTCATTGTTCTATACCTGAATGTAAAAGAAATGAAAGACAGCCTTTTAATATCAAGATAAGAAGTGAAAAATCAAATCTCCTTAAAATTTGCACCTCTATAGGTGTTTTGTTGCTTCTAGCCTCTAGTTTATTTGGGTAGAGGAGACTTGGAAGCAGACTTCAGTATTGGATGACCACAGTTCTTCAGCATGAAATCATGTTTGGAGCTAACTGCCTAAGCTCTAACGCTTTTAATTGGAAGAATTGTGTTACAAGACACATTTGTAACACTGGTTATAAATGGTGGGCGGCAAATGAAAGCAAATGCTCTCTATTTCATCTCTGGCTGTGCAGCACGATGTTCAAGCGTCCAGCTCAAGCACACAGCCAGATAACCTGGTAGTGGCTTTCACTATTGTCATGCCTCACACACCACACAAGTCACCTTCTCTGCTATGCTGTCAAGCTATCTGCAGGTTTATTGTATGTCTTTTAATGCTGCAGGATTATTTCCAGAAGGTAGGCTCAAGCCCAGAAGCCCATCGTAGGAAGACATGGTATTAATCAGAAAAAGAGTACCACTGGCCTGGTGTTCTGCTTCTGCAGTCATCACAATTTTCTATTAATTCTGTAAGATTACTTTTATAGAATAACCTCTTTTTCAAAATCTGACATTACTTAGAATTAGATCCAAGAACTCATTCTGAAGCCCTCCCATTACTACATTATCTATGCATATACAAATTAAGAATCCTACTAAGTTAAAGACGGTTCCTCACGAAAATGAGTTTCACAGAGCTTAGCATTTCACTATATTTAGAAAAGAACTTCCACAAAAATTACTAAATGTATAAATTTAGGAAACAAAACCTGACAAAAGGAATATTTTTAAGGGTTTTTCAAATCCTCTTGTTACAGGTACTGATACATTCCCAACTGAAAATTTAAATCACTGGAAGGCCTTCATTTTTTTAAAGGAAACATTATTCTTAATATACTCTATCAAAAAAGACAGTTTAGAATTTTCAATATTTTGATGCTCCTTAAATTCATTGTTATTTAATTTGCAGATCACCAGCTCACAGTTTTAGCTTTATTGGTTTTAATGCAGGTAGACTTTAGTAAATATCCACAAAGAATATATAAATGAATCTCTAATTTACATCTATATTCAAATTTTTATTTTGATACAGTTGTGTCACTGGTATTAGGGAGTTCCTGCTTCCAGGGAAGAATTATTTACTTTTAAGTGTTAAGAAACTGGAGGAAATTATTAACCTAAAGATGAGTCTGGACTTCCAAAAGAAAATTAGTTTGTGTTTTGCCATCCATAATATTCAGTATCCTTTTAATTTTCGAGCTGCAATGAATTATGCATTCACCTAACAAACCAAAATGTCATTCTAGCAAGTTGAACATATTTTATGAGTCCTTGGACAAAAAATGGACCCACAGGTTTGTATGGACACATCAGGGTTTTCTTTAGTCCAAAGGTGTTGCAGAAGCTCAGCTTGCACTTTTACTTTGGGGCAAAAGGGAGAAGAGCCATTGTGAAAATAGTTATGCTCAAAACTGTTACTCACAGCAGGGGAAAAAACAATTGCTGGTTTTCCAATTTCTGGTGACTGACCATATGTGCAGATCACAGATCATAGTACCATGGTGTAAACCCAAAATTACACATTCAACATGGCTTCCTTATGTTATTACTGGTTTCCAAAAACCAAGCCAAATTAAAGAAATTACCAAATACCAGAATCCTCTAAACTACAGCAAGACATTGAAATGCTGCCTTTAATACATGCCCCACTAAAACTTTCACCCAGTTGATATTCTCTAGGCACAAGTCTAGTGTTAGCTTGCAGTATCAAAAAGATTCAGGAGTTCAGAAGTATCACTAAGAAAAGCTTAGTTTTTCAGGAGACATCATATGGAAGAATGTAGTACAGTTTTTACTGCACATTTTGGAATTGTGGCATTAGATAAAAAGTGGCAGTTTTGCATTCTTTGCTTTTCATCTCCATTGTTTACTATCTAGAACAAATTAGACAAGTCACTCATCATTTGCAGGACAGGTGACAAGGAAGACTGAGAGAGGTTTATTAATATTTGTTTGTAGAGAGATGTTATTTGGATTAACTTCTATCTTCCAATTTAAATAGGATTAAAAGGATTAGCTTGAATAATGGAAGCATACAGCACATTATAAATACTTATGCTTCTTTTAATTAATAGGTTTGGATATGAATATAAGATACATCAAATTATTCCAGAATAGTCCACAATTACATTATTTTTAAATAACAGAAAAGAAACTCATGAGTCACTAATAAGAAGATGACTTTGGAAAATGATGAACACATTCAGCAAATATAATGTTTTACAAGTCATATTTTCTATTTATATGTATAGTTAATAACATCTGTTATGAAGTCTTCAACTTAGAAGCCTGTGTTTGCTGAGAAAAGTACTTTAAAACAGAGATTTAATTACATGGTGTGAGACTCCTTTTGGCAACATCAAGAGGAAGAAAGTAATTTTTGTTTTAATGAAATGTTCTGAAGGAAAGAAACAACTTTAGTTAAATACTCCATAAGTTTCAAGCTGTAGGAAAAGCATTTGGATTTCAGTTTGCTATTCCTGACAAACACCAGCATAAAAATGACTAAAAACTATGCTAGATTTACCATATTATGAAAGATGACTGCACAATTCTTGTCTTCTTTACTCTTCACTTCTTTTTTTTTCATAATGGAAAGAGTAATGGCATCCTGAAAGTGTGCTGGAGGGAGGAAAATGTTCATTTTAAACAATCTCTACAATGCTTTTACAGAGATTTTGTTAAACAAAGCAAGTGTAAAAAGAATATAGGAACCTGAGACAAGGATGTAAGATGGACATACCCATCTGTATTTTACTTCTTGTTAAAAAATTTGCAGATATGAGACTGATGCAGTCGGTATGTTGTTATCTTGGATAAAGTCATCCTAATCTTGATTCCTCAATTAATAATACTGCAGTTGGCATTTGAAAACAATGTGATGGCTATAATATGAAAGGCTACAGTGAATTTTCCATGGTAGTGTCCATGTAGGATTCTATTCTCTCTTCTGTTGCTCACAGAAGAAATAATAGACACTCTTGACAAACCATATTGCAGAGTGCTTCTCATTTCTAGCAGTCCTTTGCAGAGTATCACTTTGAAATGGCAAACACCTGTATTAATGAACTTATGAAAGTAAAACCTGTGTAAAAAAGTGCATTTAGCTTAGCATAGCAGGACTTTCCTCCATTGACTCACCATACCATCTTTCTTTTCCTTGATATCAGCTTTAATTATCCTAAGAGATGTTGGAATAAGAGGCCTACTGTGAGTTAAGTGGGAGCAGCAGCAATATAAATTTTTTACACCATCCAAACCATCTGTTTCAATTCTGCTCTGGCAACACTAGGGGATCAAGGGAAGGATTAGTCCATTCTTCATGTTCTCCTATCTTCTGAAATTTCAAAGTTGTCACTTAGTGTTAGCTCTGGAGGATGTTCGTGGTGTGGTGAACTGTGCAGTAGTAAATGCATCAACATCAGAAGATTTCATGAAACAACCAGAACAGATGGAAACAATTTTCAATCACTACTGATCTACATTGGTTTTGAATCACTGAGTTAAAAATAGAAGGAACTCAGTTTCCTTAACTATTTAGCCCCCTTTAACATCCTTTTCCGCCATTTTTGTCTGTATTTTTACTATGAAGAATAGTTGGGTTTAAAAATGTGATTACAACAGCTGCCAATAAAAGTAGTTGTAAGAAACTGGCTTACCTTTTTTTCTCACACCATTACCTCTTTCTCCACTCTTGTGCTGTGCAGCCCTTCATAAGGACCCTGACAGGTTGGAGACATGAGCAGAGAATCACAGAATGGTTTGAGTGGGAAAGGATTTTAAAGGTTATCCAGCTTCAACCCTCCTGCCATGGGCAGGGACACCTTTCACTAGAACAAGTTTCTCAGAGCCCCATCCAGCCTGGCCTTGAACATTTCCAGGGATGAGGCATCAACAACTTTTCTGAAAAAAGAACTTCCTTCCAATCTAAGCTCACTTTCTTTTAGTTTCAATCCACTCCCCCTTGTCCTGTCACTACACACTCTTGTAAAAAGTCCCTTTCTTCTAGGCTTCCTTCAGGTATTGAAAGGCCACAGTGAGGTAACGCTGAAGCCTTCTCTTTTCCAGGCTGAACAGGCCCAATTTTCTCAGCCTTTCTTTGTAGGAGAGGATCACCATTCCTCAATCATCTTGGTGGCCTTCTCCGGGCTCACCCCAACAGGTCCATGTCCTTCGTGTGCTGGGCACCCCAGAGCTGGATGCAGCACTGCAGGTGGGGTCTCATGTCATGTGTGTATGCAATAGTGTCCAATTAATTTCACTAAGAGTTCATTAGCTGTTGAGTCTTCCTTTGAAACACAGCACTCAATAAAATGCTGTGGAAAAATGCAAGACTGTGTGGCCATGCACAGATGCTCACATGCACACATGTGCATGCATACATACATACAGACTGTCCATTTTGCATTTCTAGTATTTAATTGATTCTCAGATCACACTGCCATGCATTTTTGCATTAAGTAATAAATACCTTTTGAAATTTCTTGGATTCGGGTGGAAGAAGTTTATTTTAAAATTATAAGCAAATGGTTGTGGTGTTCCCATCTGCTTTAAACATAGTCTAAAAAGTGGAGAGTGTATGGGGGGAAAAATTCTCTGCTGGAAAAAAGATCTACTATGATTTTGCCAAGTTTTAACCCAGAGGGAATTTCTAGCCCTAAGTTATAAATTCCAGAAAACAGGGGCCTATAATAGAAACACTGACAGAACCTTAACTATAGCATTGCTAAAGGCAACACTGCAATAAAACAGAATGACCTGTGAGATAAAATGTTTAATCTTTTGAGTGAGATGTGGCCTAATAACTCAGAAGCAGAGATGGGGGAGGATTCAGGCTCTTCCTTGCAGCCTCTTATATGCCCTTTATGAAATTCACTGTCACTCTCAGATGCTTTTCCCTTTCAGGCTGAATCTTGTTTCACTCCATAACCAAATGGACTAGAAGGGTCATAAAGAACCAATTTATGGTCCCTAACTTTGCAGCAAAAACTATTTTTCAGAATGTAAATTAATGGCAACAGAAGCAGAAGGATCAGGAAAAACACCTTCACACATGACACAAATAATAGAGAGAGAAATGGAAGGTACAGATGTGGGTTTGCAATTCTCTACTATTTCTCAATAGTGTTTTTCCAAGAGAGAAAATTAGCATATGAAGCTTTCTTTATTGCAATGCAAACAGTTCTGTGAAACTTTCTTCTCAAGATCTAACTCTTGTTTTCGTGCTATTTTTATATCACAAGGAGGGTAAATAAAACCCGTACATATTAAAAGATTTTTTAATTACATGATTGATGTTAATTTTATATGACATATTTGCCTGTGCTAGCAAGTGGAACTGGGCATAATGATCTAGGAGGTCTTTTCAAATTCTATGTCTCATCAAATAAAGAAAGATGTAATCACTAGGCCTGTGGTGCTCTCTGTCTGGTCAAAAATCTCAAATTAGTTAGAATTTTGCTTATTCAAACAGTGCCCTAGGCCAGGATAAGAGAATGCCACCAACATTACAGTGGCAGAGTCAGATTTTAATTTTTTTTCTGTTCTAGGAGTAGGTAAAAAAGACCTACTTTGTCTTGGTTGCTTCTAATTCATTGAATGTTTCTATCTGAAGAAGCAAGGTCATATGAAAGTAAATGCTTTGAAAGTTTGTGGGTAATTTTTCAACTGGGTACATAAGGAATCGTTACTATAATAATGATTCCATCCCATTAAGAACAGCTGGAATTATGTATGTAATTCCTTACATACCACCCAGAAAATTTACCCAGAGCCTCTAGTCACTTCTGTTCCCCAAAGTTTCCTGAGGCTAAAATCACTATGAAGAACATCTGGGCTCTGTTCTTTGGGGATTTCTATTTTATTCTATCAATATTTTCTCTCGTTTTAACAAATGAAAATTGTAATCAGATATTCCCATATTAGGTATATAGGAACATTCATTGCAGATGATGCTCCCAGGAAAAACTGGTTTGTGAATCTGCTGTGCTGGCCATTATTATATCTGTCATTTCTGATTCAGTAGCATTTTGCACCTGTCAGTCATAGCTAAATGAGGCACTACATATTGAGGATGCATTTGGTTGCTGTCCCAATGCTTACATGCTGCAGGGTTGCACAGAACTCCACAGGGGTGACTTACAAACTCCCAAAATATTTAACTCTCCAAATACTCTCAAATATTTAAAGCAAAAATAAAACCAACCAACCAACCAACCAAAAGCAACAACAAAATCACCCAGTGGTATCTGTAAATGGGGAATAGAGTGAGGCTAAAGATGTTAAAAACTAAAGATTATAGTCATAATTTTGCATTAACTACAAGAATAAATTTATTCAAAAAATAACAAAAAGAAGTGAAAAATTTGAGGATTCATAAGTAGTCAATAAGAGTTCCTAAATATTCATATACATGGAAGCATATTTGAATATATATTTGCAAGCATATATATGCATACATGTTAAAATATATTTTTTTATCTGAGCCCCTTTATTTTAACTGACCTGTAATTAACTCTCATTGGAGACTGATTTATTACTATCATACTAATTTCTTCTGCTACTTGGTTAGAAGACTCTGCTAGATAGAATGTCAGTGGAAGGAGCTCAGGTTTTACCCTACATTCACTCAGAAAAAGAATTGGGTCTTATTATAGACAAGCAAAGGTAAAATTTTAGCTGTCTGAAAAGGAAATTTTTTCTAAGGGGAACAGACACATTGCAGCTGAATATATGCTAAAATTTGCCAGTCCCTCAAATTTGCGTAAGATACTTTCTAGTGTTGGAATTATGATTTAAAAGAAGTAGATGGACCGTTTTTTGTCAGTATTCTATGTTTTCTTGGTTTGTGTACTTAAAAAAAAAAAATAATGCCAAAAGACAGTTCTAATTTATGTCAAAGTTTTTATTTCTCAGTTATGCAGACCACTGTGCTATTCCTCTGTGAAGATCTGTTTGGAAGTGATTTCTGATTTTACCTGATGCAAAGGAAAAAAAATACATAATTTATTTTCTTTCAGATTACAGCTTTCAGATCAGTTGTTGCTTTGCCTCTTGTTTTCAAATTTAAAAATACGTACATTTTGAAATTGTGATTTTAAAGCATTCAAAAATTATATTTAGAATTTTATCATAGTTGACCTTGGAACCAAATTTAATCATTTTACAACTAGACAGTTTGCACTAATGGACATCTAATAAAAAATTTCATTGTTGTCTGAAATAAGATTGGGTGTTTTCAGTCAATCAATGTTGAGTTATCATACTTGAACCTCAAAGTTCACCTCCAAACTTATATGCTATCCAAATTCTCTCAAAGTGTTGTAGAAGTAAATATAACATGCATACATATTGGTGTTAGGTGGAAAGAGATTATTAAAATTGACTTCTACATCTAGTGACACTTTTTTTGATATGCATTACTCTAAAAAGAATACAGAAAAATACCAAACTGTGGAAATAGATCATAACCATGTCAGTCACAGCAGAAAATCTTGTAACTATATTTTGCAAAATTCCTCTGTTCAGCAAAGAGCTTGTGCAAGTGCAGCTCAATATAGTCTCTACTCCAGAAAGCAGTTTTTTATTAAGGTTACATGGAATCTTCTGAAATGAACGGTGTATGTTTGTATGCATACATTTGTGTGCTACACAGACAGGTTTTTGTATGAGCTTGGCATATTGCTTGTGGCAAGCTGCTGAAACATGAATAAAGACAGCAGGAAAAAGGCAATGCACATCCTCCTGGTAACCTAGGGAAGGGATTGCTGCACACTTATCTTGTGCCAAATCTCAAGGTTCACCCAGAAACTCCCAAGATCATTTCTCAGCCCCTAGATTTTCATGTTGAATTATCTGTCTTGTTTGCTAAATGAACCTACGTCTTATTTTATTTAAACCACATGAGGTAGGTGTATTTGACTTCCTAGTAGGGAATGCAATATTTAAGTAATTTTAGTATGCACAGCTGTGAAAAGGTGAAGTATATTTTGTGAACATAATTTGGGGGTAATTTTATATGGCATACCTTTTCCTCCAACTCCTTTTCACAGCCTGAAGCTGGAAACATAAAGTGTAGCTCATATGCTCTTTACAATTTACTCCTGAGAAACACTGACCACAAAAGTCAGTAAACATTCATCATGAGCTTTAGGCTACTTTCCTTGGATTTGGCCTCAGGCTAAGCTGAAGGCTAAAAACATTTCATGAGGGGGTTATGGTTTTAAGAAAAATAAATATATTGCTAGTACAGCATGGTTACTCAGCTTGGCCTCATGCTGTAAAAATTCCTTCTCCCAATAAATACGCAAGATTTTATGTTATCCATCCATCACCTTATAACTGATACTGTGGTTTTAAATCACCAGTATGCTAATCAACAGAGCTGTTGTGACCTACTTACCACATATTTCTGCCAGAGCTTCCCATAACATGTCACATTGAATCCCCTCTGAGAAGTACAAACCAAATCTACTTCAACCCATTTAGCACAAAGATTCTGGGGAAGGGGAAAAAAAAATGGAAAAAAAAGAGGAGCACAGCAAAGCAAAAAAAGCTAGGTCAAGTTCTCTTGTTTATCTTGGGCCTCTGTGACATAAAGCCATGTTTGCCACCATCTACTGTCATAAGTAATGACATGATTTCTCATGAAAAGGGCTACAAATAGAGAGGACAAAGCCCCCATTTAATTCCATTTCCAATATTGAAGAGCAAATTTGGAAGATTCCTCATTAAATGGTTGGTTGTCTTAGTGCAGTTACTGATCTCTTCAGTTAAACAACACTTGTAATAAAAGGATTCATGTTTTAAAAATGTCATCTTACTATTCTTGTTTAGCAAAAAAAAAACCTATCTAAGGAAGGTCTCTCTTACTTGAACAAAAAAAAAAAAATCAGAAAGAATGATGAAATTATATCCTTTTAACTTTTCTAAATATTTTAATAATATGTCCATAAGGTATTTTAATTGTTCTGGGAGGAGTTTAAAATTGCTTTTTTATTCTTAAGTCTAATATATTTTGGTTTCATAATGTATTATTGATATAGGAAATTAATATGTCATGGAATATATTGATCAATAATTACTTTACTGTTAATATTTGGTTTAGACAGTAACATCAGTACACTGACCTTACATCATGAAGAAAATGAGCTGAAAGAAATTATAAAACCAAGTGCTACATCCGATCACCCAACTGATGTTGCTGGGGACCCTCACATTGTTCTGTTTTCAACCACTATCTAGGATATTACAGATGTCTAGGATAGAATACTATTATGCTAGATGAAATGAAAGAAGAATTTTAAAGTTTCTATCTGCAGGAAAGATTTCCTAATCCATTTTTATAGGACTTGTCTTTAAACCTGCTTCCCTCAACAAATTCTAGCCTAGAGAGCTACAGCCTCCTTTCCTGAGTTCTGAGTTTCCTTTGCACTCATGAAAGAAGTGCAGAATAGACTGTACTTAGACAAAATTTTATAGAACTGGAAATGCTGTTATTGGGTGAAGACTGCAAAAGAATATCTGAGAATACTGATTGCAGCTTAAAGCTCACTCTGTCTTAAAAAAGAGAACTAACTGATGCACAGTTCCTCTCCAAGTAATTTCTTGTTCTGGCCCTGATGGTCAGCCTCAATGTTGTGGGGTCAAATACTGTTTGCTACTGCATACGTACGACTTCTTGTGAAAAGAAAGAGAGATTTACTTAGGCAGCCAAAAGCAGAACTTGTCTCTCTGTCTCAAACTGAGTGCTTTAAACTACACTGCAATAATCACAGATGCTCTGCTCTTGGCACAATGAGAAAAGCTTGATACAGATTCACAAAATAGCTCCATTAAATAAAGACGCCATCAGTCTTTATTACCACTATTATCATAAAGCAAATTTCACCTAACACAATATCGAATTAAACTTACAAAAAGAATGAAGAGGAAGATATGAATTAATATAAAATGACTAAGAACTGAGGCCCAGGGAGCTTAAACCCTAATCAACACCAAAGCAAAGACAGGAATCAAAGATGTAGAGCACCATGGTAATTTGTTCCTGTGTTGACTAGAGCAGCAAAAGTAACAGTCTATCATGTCAGCATCTGCTAGCAAGTTTAAATGCCTGTAAGCATAGTTTATAGTTGACATTTACTCAAAGTAGCTTTTTTTAAGGAGATAGTTTAATACTTCAACTTTGCCCTCCTATCTTTATTTAATTTCACAGGCTATATCCAACTTCATCAGACTTTTTTTCCCTCTGGTTTAAAGACAAAACTCTATGGTATATTACTTTCAAAAGCTCTAGTTATTTTTACAGTTAAATAAAATCGTTGGTTTTTGGAAAGACCATTTTTTTTCACTCCAATGGTCATTATCATAAGATAATTTCCCATGTGGCCTAAAATAATGTCCTAGGATTTTCTGAACTATGGGACATTTTCCTGTCTCACCCTATTTTCTGAAAAGCACGTAGCATGCCTTATATCTGTTGTGATAGGGAATGGAAGATCATTTGAAAGTGGAGGCAACACAAAATCATTTGTGAAACACTGCCTTAAGATTGCACCATTTTCAGCTGCCATTAAACAACCTCAATTAATGAAAGTAAGTAATTGCAAGAATACAAGTCTTCCCTCAGGATTCAGATTCCTAAACAACACTTGTAATTTTTTTTTTAATTCATTTATTTAAAACAGAGAAAAATAATTAACATTTTTCCCTGAAAAAAATCACTTACAAACTCAAATACCTTGCCTAGAAGCAAACATCAGAAGAAAAAGAATTCATATTCTACTCAAGATCTTCCCAGGAATCCTACTTTTTCCTTTTCTGTATCTCTCAAAGCTGCTATAATGGTAGCATGACCAAAAGAAGCAATCTTGAATACTTTAAATTCTGTTTTCTACTTACAGCCCAAATGATGTGCCAGCATCTTGAAAGTGTTAGTCCTCCATCACAAGAAACTTTCATGAAGAAGAAAATATATAGTTTGATCTGAACATCTCAGAATACAATCCACTGTTCTATATCAACTCCTGTTTCCAGTTACACCCTGGCCATGTGCTTACCAAGGCACAATTATTTAAACAGGTCTTATTGCTGAATTTCCACTCATGAAAAATAAGGTGAAGCAAATTTTCAAGTGGTGGTAATTAACAGGTGAACTTCCAAAAGTGTAAATGGTGCAAAGTTTATTTTTGCTAGCTGAGGCTGCAAGGACCTGAGGAACAGTACTTGCTTTGCAGAGTCCACTAGCTGACTGAAAATCTTCTGACATAAAGTCTTTGGATAAATTCAAACAGGGGGGTAGTGACGAACATTCCCATGGGATCTATCACACACTTTATATTTCGAATGGTGCACCTAGTCATACCAAAGCTCACACACAGCGTTCCTGAGTCTGTGTATGTGATGGAGTACCATTACTCTCATGGGAAAACAGCTCTAATGATTTCGAGATTGCTCAGAGTCTTACTAGACATATCGTATAAAATAATGCCTCTGAGCCTTGGGGTATGATTTTACTCATTCCTACCTCCATTACTAAGAATGAACTCTGGCAATCTTCCTTTGAAGATAAACAGATATTACAGGGAACATACTACATGCCAGAAAAATAGCCTTAGATTAAAATCCTGCCAGATTAATATATTTCCTTTCATGGATCTGAAATGTATTTTAAATCCACAGCACCAGATTACAATCTCATGAAAGTAACCATGGACTGGGACCACATAAGTAGTATTACCACTATGTCTTATCAATACTAAATCTACCAAGACTGAGATAGAAAAGTAAGGGATTGCAGAGTGTAGAAGTACTACATTGAAAAGCTTTACTATACTGTCCAAAATTCAGACCTTTAGTAGAAAGAATGATGAGATTAAAGAAAAAGATATCTACACGTTTTCCTCAGGTAATAAATTATAAACACAAACATCTATTTATTTAACAAAAATGCTATAGGGATGCAAACCTTGACCTTCTTTTGTTTAATTGAATTTGAATCTTCCAGTGGCTTGTTTTCATTTGCTTTGTTTTCTGAAAATGAAAAAGGCAGATAGAAGGGCAAAAACAATCTTTATCTCCCTGTAAATCATCTCTGTGAGGAGAAAACACCTTTTCTCTAAAAGAAAAGGTATAATTACTTGTTCCCAGTAGTTCAATCCCAGAGAACAGAGGTGCCTGCAATACTGAATACATACAACAGATTGGTTTCCCAACCAGTGATGCTATCATATCATAATCCAATGCTAGAAAGTACCTACAGTGATAGGCTTAGCCCAGGCCCCCAGGGCAATAAACCTCACCACAGCAAGTAAGGCATTATGGGTCATCCAGGACATAACCCTGAGAACAAATACAACTGTGAGAGCAAAGAAATCAACACCATAACCAACACTGGTCTATTAAACCAATATAATGAATGCTTATAAAAAAACTGTTTTAACACATTCTGGTCAGACCTGTAGTTATTTCAACCCTTCTGCCTAAGCACTACACAACTGCTCACTAAATCCAAACTCCACACCCTCTCTCAGTGGAATGGGGAGGAGAAGGAAAAGCAAAACTTCCAGGTTAACAGTTAAATAACTGAAACAAAAAAAACCCCTATAATAACGGTAAATTAAAAGAGAGAGAACATTCAAGAAAAACAACTTATCAAGCAATGCACAATGTAATTGCTGACTACCTGCTGACCAACGGCAAACGCTGATTGATTTATTACTCACTTCCATGTACCAATGCTTTAAATAGACAACTTTCACTGAGTATAAAAATTTTTCTAAGGTTTTGAAGGATAACTTGGCTTTTGGGAAGAAGGTTGGACAGACTGCAGTTCCATGGTACCTGTCAATCAAAGGGGCCAACACCTCTATTTTAGAAACCCTTTAACATTTTCACTGTCCAATTATAACAAGGAACTGAAGCTGTTGTCTGTGAGTGATTTGTGACAAATAACTGAAGTACTGTTGTGTTCTTCAGTTGTGACAATTGTTATTTTTAGGGCTAAAGGAAGGAAGAGAAGGCGTTGCAGTTATTTTAAGACAGATTTAGTTTAAACAGTGGAGCTGTAGTTGTATATGGATAATACATTTTGCAGGTCTAAAAATAGTAAGGTCACATTAACCAGGTATTTTTAATTAATGTACTTCAGTACAAAGAGCAGAAATTTATAGACAATCCCATTCTTTGAAGAATGAAGGAGTCATTCAAAGAATGTGTCCATACCTGTGCACACACTTTTTAAAAAGATGTTCCCAGACTGGCCCAGGATTGGAACACAACCTTGAGAAATTTGAAAAATGTGTGTTTTGTTAGCCAAGATTAATAGACTGCTTTGAGATATTTACACCATGGTACTGTGACACTTGATGTAGAATTTTCTTCTTTCAGGGATGCTAAAATACAGGAGGGAGAACAGAGATCTGTTTTTTGGTTTGGTTTGTTTTTTTTTTAAAGGACCTCTTTTTCTGTACTTACGGACATTATCTCTGTAATTCAGGGGAGAACATTTACTTTCATATATCAGCCCAGCTGCAGAAATTCCCTGACTATGATCTATTACCTGATGTACTTTTGCCTTTCAAGGAAGAAGATTTTGCAGGAAGAAATTTCAGGTATTCTAAGGATGATTTTTTTTTATTATTTATTTGTTCAGGCAAAAAAAAAAAAGAAATAAAAACATTACCAGCTTTAGAAGTAAACAAAGATGAGAAAACCAAGCAGTCTCTCTGAAAGCAAATAATTATTATTTTTCCTCACTGTACATCATTTGCTCATCTTTGAAAGCTAATCATTCATGGGAACATTATGCAGCTTAATGACAAAAAGCAATTGGAGGGGTGGGTCAAGAAACTCCTATGGAATTTCACCACACCAGACTACGAGGGTGTATTACATGCTTGTGTTTGTAGCTTAAGGCATGGAAAAATCAGTTCCTTCTAGTAAGAGTTGAATTTAATAGGAATTCTTATTTTGCTTTTGGATAACATCTTTCATTGATTTAATCCCTTCCTGTATGCTCTTGCATCATATGAGGTAGTTGTGGTTTTCATTTTACATTCAAGTCTCCAGTATGATGAATAGCTATTGTCAGCTTTACTTCACCCTGACCAGTGGTTGCACCAGTGGAGGTAGGCTAGGGTCAAGGAGATGGCCTCAAATAATCTACAATTTTCCTAACCCCATCCCTATCCCCTTTTCCTTAGAGTCTTCCTTTATTTATCATTTTTCTTTTCTTTCTCTTTTAGCTCCCCATCTATCTTGTGGCTTACTGAGGCTGGAACTCTGACTAGAAATGACAGATCACTTCATATGTCACACTTTATTGTTTGTTGCACTTTTATCACATTTCCAGCATCTTCTTTCAAAATCAGCCCAACTCTGAGGTATATGTTTCTAATTTGTATTACAGCAAAATTTTGTCTCTTTTATTCACTTGGGTATTTCCCTTTGGTTCAATGGATTATTTACAGCACATTGGAATCCAGCACTTCAACCATTGACTTCATATGATTTACTACACAGTAATGTTATTAATGTTTTAATAAACTTGTAAAACCCGGCCTTGATAGTGTTTGATTGAAGCTGATTTTTTCTGGAAGTTCTTGACCAAGAAAGTTACAGCTCTTCTCAGAATAAAAGTAGGGATAAATTCACTGCATATAGCTATTGACAATTTTCAATGAGAAACCAAGAATGGAAGCAGAAATGTAAAGCATAGACACATAGGAGTGGGAAGTGGAAAGAATATTAATTAAGGAACATGACTTCTTAGAGAAGGTATATACTGGGAGTTTGAGACTGAAAATTCAGACAAGTAAGACTTGGACTTGTTTGGTGACAAGGTTGGGAGTAAATGAACAAGCTTTTAGAGTGAGCTGGAAAGGTAAGACAACAGTGCAAAGGGCTGCAGCGGGGGAAAGCCTGAGCCCAGTGAAGAGCACACGTCTTTTTATGCAGCTCAGGGTAAAATTTGCTTTCTGGGCTGCATGCACACATTGTTGGCTCATATCTAATTTTTCATCCACCAGTATCCCTAGGGCTGCTCTCAATCGATTCACCACCAGCCTGTACTGAAAAGGATGATTGCTCTGATCCACAAGGTGTGTCCACCTTGCACTTGGCCTTGTTGAATTTCAGGAGTTCACACTGGCCCGCTTTTCAAGCCTACGAAGGTATCTCTTCCCTCAAATGCACGTCAGTTAGACGAGCAGTGGTGCCTTGTGGCATAAAAAAGGGGCTCTTCAACTTCAGGCCATTAGCACTCATTAGAGACAGACCCAAAGCAGAGTTTAGTTTAAAGAGCCTACTTGCCACTGTCACAACTGGGATTTAAAGATATATCATAAACATAATAAGCAATAACCTGCATATTTACTGAAAAGATAATATTTTTCTATACATATGTAAACTGTGCCTATGTAGTAACCAGTAAGCACCCTTGTCAGGCTCAAGCAGCCTATGTAAAAATGCTGAATATTAGAACAGAAGAAAAAGGATTACTGGGGAAAAAAGAAAGATAATTGGCTGAGCATACACCTGAGTCCTGCACCATAAGCATCACTATTTTACTGGATAAGTAGCATACCAGACCATGTTCATTTGAGCTACCTGATGAACTATCTGCAGCTGACAATCACTGCCTTTAAAACTAATGATACAGATTCTCTCCTACAGCCAATTGTTACAGAGATTGAACCTGTTGAGCAGCTAGCCACATTTTCTGATTCTGAGGAACTTATTTGCAGCTTTGGCCCGGACATGAGCAAAAACAGGCAAGGAGCTGCTTTAATTTATGCCACTGTCAGACTCTCTCACGGTCTCTCTACCACTGGAGTTCCTCTCTGCCACAACCTTTCATGCTCTGACTAGGGATTTCCCATGCAAAAATATACATATGTGCAATGCACAGATGGTTTGCATATGCGCAGTAGGCTTAACATAGCTGATTTACTGGGTATGCACAGACCATCTGTGCAGCACATGTGCAGCAGGTCTGATGTGTACTGGACACATTGGACTTACTGTGCATGTGCTACACAGTTAATCTGCACACACACAGTAGCCACAGCTCTGACTGAGTTGCCAGACATCCAGATGGCCAGAGTCCTTAAATCCCTTCCAGAGAAAAAAATGAAGATGGAATAAGGATGTTTGGTTTTGTTTGGCTTTTTCCCGGTGTATAACATAGCTTATCCTTTATTCACTAATGTAGGAACATATTAAAGTGGATACACCACCCCATCACATTTTAGTCTGAAAAAGAATTTCCCCCTGACAGAGAGCAATCCCTCTGGTCATGCATGTCCAAAAAGAACTACAGAAAACAAAACAGAGCTGTGATAAAGAGTCTTCTCTGTAAACTTTAACAGAACAAGCAAATCCATAACAAGTGAACTACACAGGTTTCTCTTAAAGAGGACTGGCAGCCACTTCAGATTTTCTGACTATAAAAAGCTTTTCAATCTGGAAATATTTAAATTATTCAGGTTAATGCTCAGAAGACTCAGCAACCCAGATCAATCACAAGTCACAGTCTCAGGAAGAGAGTTAGTTGTCTTGGGCCTTGCCTTTTGGATGGCTGAGATTCAGTGTCTTAGAGTGTACATGCTGCTTGCTTTCCCATCATTAAGACTGTGAGCTAATAGCACTGTCACTAATGTTTTTGACAAATTTCCCATCGATAAATCTTCCCTAAAACTAAGATGCAAATGTAAACGTGAAAATTACTTATTAGACACACCAGTATTTTCGATAATTCCTAAGCACACTGGCAGTTCCAACATATGGAAAATTTATCTATATTTACTTACTGGGGAGAAGTCTGAAAACATTCTGCATCTATGGCTGGCATCCAACATTTTTTACATTACCTGAGAATGCACACAGGAGTCTGCTCAGTTTCTTCTGCACTCTGGGGAAAGGCCTGTCTTGCCTTTATTTGCACACTCAGACAGTCAAACTCCCAAAAGTGGCATCACAGAGATGTTCCTAAACATTACCTTCAGCAGAAAATTCTGCTTACAAGCTACAGGCCCACTACTACTCTCTCCAGGAATAAACACAAATAAAGGGACCACTGAAACATAAAACATGAAACAGAAATCTGAGGCGTTCAAACGCGCATTCATATTATGTGACTTAAAACTACAAGAATATATGGCTTTTAGATCAACAAAAAATCACATTGTTTTTTCTCTCATTGCATGTTTCTGCCTTGCAGACATCATCAAGGTCTGCTTGTTGTGTTTTCAAGAGGAAAACATATTAGGTGCCTTACCCATAGGCACCAGGTTGTGAGGTGCACCAAGGCCTTCTCTACTCCATTTGGAACCAGTCCCACCCACAAAGACCTTCCTTGCCTCCCCTGAGCCTCTTGTCAGCCTGTCTCCAAAGAGGACATAATGTCGGAACGAGGCCTGATGAGTGCTGAGCAGAGGGGATCACCCTTGAACCTTCTGGCAATAAGAGAAAATGGGAGAAGACCTGTCAGAGCAAGCCCCGGTGTGGCACTGGGCCTGGCAGTGCTGCAGTCCCAGGTTCGTATTCTTGCTGTAGGCTTTGTAGCCGCCAACACGGATGGAGCCTGGGTGGGCACCTGGAGGGTTGATCACCCATGCGGCCACAACATGGCAGGGTTCACCACCCTGGGACTCAAGTACACTATTCCTGAGATGACAGGTTAACCAGGAGAAATGGAGGATGGGGCAGAGGCAGTGGGGGGAGGGGAACAACTGGGGGATCACAGCACATCTGCTGCTACCACTTAACAAACTGTGCAAGTTTAACACATTACAAGGGGCCAAACACCCCATCGCAGATAGCTGCTCTCCAGGTACTCAATGCTACATTCATCCCCGCATCACGGTGAATGGGAAGTACTCAGCTCCAGCACTGCACATCTGCGGATGTCCCAAGATAATGGCTGAAGTCACCCTGAGTACCATTTCTCCAGCCTTTCTTCCAGGCGAGACAAGCACACCTTACTCATGGGGGCACAAAACCTGTCCAGAATAAAACCTGTCCACTGCAGCCTCAGCACTGTTCCCATAGGGCACAGCACCACTGATCTCATCTGTGAATGCAGGTAGGACGAAATTTCTTTTGTAGATTAAAAGAACAAATTCTAAAATTTTCCTGCACCACAAAGGACTGAATATCCAGTCTGTTAACCGAAGCTTCATTTGTCTTTGTCCTTCCCGTGCAACAGCAACTTTTAACAAATCATTTCCTAGTCTAACTTTGTGTTCTCCTGTAATCTAACTCACTTAGATCTTCATGTAAGTTTAGTTAAAATACTTCCCATAAACCACAGGCGTTTCAAAACGAAGAGAAGGGCAGCTGAAGCCCTGACAAGGAAGATGCCTTCTCCCGGATTCGACTGAGAGGTGCCACTGGCAGCCAAGGTCCCCACGGCCCCTCCTCAGCAGGAAAGCAGGAACGGAAAACAAGGCGTAGAAGCTCGTGAATGGAGATAACGACGCGTGAAACTGATTCGGCTGGACGAAACTCGTGTAATTTACTGCTATTTATTCAGAAGTGAGAAAATTAAACCCCACTACCACCCACCCATTCCTCCCCTCTCCCCGTCGGAGCTGCTCCCAGCGCTGCCGGCTCCCTCCCGGAGCCGCGTTTAGGAGCTGCTGGGCCCGCTCTGGCCGAGCTCCCGAGGCCTCAGCTCCTCAGGACACCGTGTTCCAGCTCGACACTGCCGCACAAAAGCGACTAGGGGACGGCTGTGCGCCGAGAATGCGGGGGACTTTGTGTGACGGTCCCGGAAATTTCCCTTCCGCATCCCGCAGTGTGCCACACCCACCCTTTCCCTCGGGTTAGCCCAGACGCTGTTCGGGGCAGCCGCGGGCCTGTCCGTGCTGCAGCGCTGCCGCATTGACTGCAGGGCTCCGCTGGGGCTGGCCGTGGGGCTGCCACAGAACTGGCTCAGTCCGGCATGGGGCAGTCCCACTTTGTCACACACAGACCTGCTTGTGTCCCCATCTGCACTGAGACCCAGCTACAGCCCTTTCTAGGCTTTTGTCAAATGGGTGGAGACTGACTGATCTGCCGGCCACAGAGCTGAGAGAGGCTCCTGCCTTTGAGTGCCTGTGAGATCTGCCCGCTCCAATTCTCACCCTGTTCTCCAGCAATCAGGCACGAATCCTTTTGGCATCACCACTTTGCCAGAGGGGAGAAGCAGCCTCCCCAGGGGCACAGTAGAGACCCATCACTGGACGCAATCAAGTTTGCAGTTGGCTGGCGCTGCTGGCTTGTCTGGCTGGGTGCTGGCTTCTCTCTTCCAGGCTGCCTTTCCCACACAAGGGCTGGATGAGGTCACCTTCTGAGGTCCGTTCCCACCTGGGCTGTTGCAGGATCCTGTGATGATTGCTTTTTCAGACTGGGAATAATGGTTCTTTCTTCGTAACTGTCGGTGGTCTGGGGACTTGCCTGTGGAAATGAGCCCCTGCCTGTGGCAAGAGATGATGCAGGGCAGCTATGTTTGTGGGCACACCCTGGGCAGATGACACCTGTGTGCACTGGAAAGGGGGATGCTGAGATGGGCTGTGTTTTGGAGGCCAGCATGGGCTGTGGGGTGAGAGCATGCAAGGCAGGGCCTGAATGCTTTCACGGTGTTTAGCTGTGGTGAGGTGAAACAGAACTGTTGGAGATGTCAGCTTGGCACACACTGTTACCTCGCTGCTCTCCCCTCACCCTCACCTTGCCGTGTTTTGACTGAGGCGTAGACATGAGGCAGTGAGAGGCAGTGGTCAACACCCACACACATCTAACCCCACCCTGCCGCAAAGGAGGAAAAGAAAGAGATCTCTGCAGGTATTTGTCTTTAATCAAGATGTGTTTCAGGTATTAAGGAAGCTTTGTAGACAGAATGCCGGATTCCAAAAGTGTAAGCAGGGTCCTGAACCTTGACCGCTGACAACTGGAAGGGGCAAGTGGGAAGAAAAGAAAGGTGAAAATGGTGCCTTGTTCTCCAGAGTTGTTCTCAAGTGAAGGCTGTGAAGCATAACACATTGGTGGGCAAGCTGCCTTACCTTTCCAGGGCCATAGTCTGCTGGACCTGGATACGCAGCCATGCCAGGAAGTTTGGTTCTTAGTCCCATTGTGTACTTGGGAGCCCTTCTTTTGTAGACGTTCACATCCACCTTGCCATGTGCTGCAGGACCTGGCGTCTGCAAGAGAAGCAGTGAGGTTGGTGGGTACAAGAGGCAGTGTGGATTCTTGCTGGGTGCCCACGAGCAACGTGCTGGTTTAGATGGCTAGCCAGAGGAGCAGTGTGGCACGTCTGGAGCCTTGGGAAGGAGGGCTCCTTGGGAAGAGAAGTAGATTTCCCAGGGGATGAGGGAGATTAGTGCCATTAGTGCCAGTGAGCTGTACCGCGCCAAAGCTGCTAGTGTTGAAAAGTGAGGGACTGCAGGTGTTGGTGTTACAGGTAATAGCGGAGCCAGAGGCCCTGTGGCTTCCCGGCCTTGGCTGCAGGTGCAGGGAAGCGTGCGTTACATGGGGATACGGCAAGCACAGGGGCCCTTCTGCCCTGAGGAGAGCAGCTGAGTTTCTGCTGCTGCTGTGAGAGCGGAGAAGCACAGCTCACCTTTGCCAGGTCTTGAAAACAGCTCTGGTATTGGCTCTTCCATTTCATGGTGTAGCACGGTTCAGCACGGGTGTAGACTGTGTGGGGTCCCATAATCCTGGGCAGGGTGTAGGTGCCAGGACCTGGAAAGGGGATAGGAAGAGAGTGTAGGTGAATCCTGTGGGAAAGGGTGCAATGCCTGGGTGGAAGAGAGTCAGGCTGCCAAGATGGCTGTGAGGAGCAGGAAAGGTATCCTGCCCCTCATCCCTGTGTCTTTGGCTTCTGTTGTATGTGGTGTGTGTTGGCTGTTCAAAGCCAGAGGTGCCGGCTCTAGTGTGAGATGGGAGAAGTTGGTGCTCTGGGACAGCAAGAAGCTTGTTGAGCGCACACTGTGTCCTGCTGCCTAGGCTTTTTGCTAGGCCTGTTGGAGAAGCTGCAGACGCTCCCTGGAGGGCACACAGGCTGTAAGAGTGTCTGTTTCCCCACATTCCCTTACCTGGCGTTCGGAAACCTTTCAAATCCTTGTGCCGGAATGACATGCTCCGCACTGGTGCGGTATAGTAGACGTGTTTGTCAGCACTGTCCTTGGTGTAGTCACCTGGGACAGAGAAGGAGGCAAGAGAAGAAGTGAAGCTGGAGACTTAACTGCAAGCCAAAGAGGAGCAGTCAGGAGGAAGAGGTCAGTCTTGCTTGTTTTCTGTCTGGAACTCTCTGAAGCTCATTCAAGGCATGAGCGGAGGGTTTTGTGCCCCAGTGGCACAGGGCAGCAGTAAGGCGTGCTTGTCTGGCCTGGAAGAAGGGCTGCAGAAATGCTACTCACTGGGTCCAGGTGTGGCCTCAATCTTGGTCATGGGACGTGCCGTCACAAGTGCCGACGGAGCCACATGCTTCCCAGTCTTGGTGATGCCATATTCAATTAAGTATCGAGGACCTGGGGAGCAGGTCTCTGAGGAGGGACATTTGGTCCCTCGAAATGAGTATGCAGGGGCTCTGTCTCTGGTGGGATCATGAGCCGTGAAACCTGGGAAGAAAAGCCTGTGAAAGGAAATGTGCCTGCAACTGTGTAATGAAGCTTCTAAGTGGAAGCAAGCGATGTGCTGTGCCTCCTGCTGCCACTGCTTCCCCGTGATAGTCAGTTTACCTATTGTCATAGGGAGCCCATACTTGGGACCTGGGGTGTTGAACTCTGCAAGGATAGGGCCCCGTCGGGGATGAGGCCTCCAGGTGCCTACCCAGTGTCCCGCCATGCTGGTGGCTAGAGAAACTACAGGAAAAACTGGAGAGCTACCAAGGAGCTTCCCTAACACAGCTTTTGTACAGAGCTTTCCTGTAGCCCAGAGCAGGAAGAAAGTGAAACTAGCATCACGAAAGAAAGTGAAGGAAAGTGAAGGAAAGTGAAGGAAAGTGAAGGAAAGTGAAGAAAAGGAAGAAGTAGCAGGTGGAGGAGAAGGAGGAATGTGAGAGGAGCAGCAAGTTAGAAGCAAAGATGCTTCTCCCTGCTGTGCCCTCAGGCAGTAGTTGTTGGCTTGGCCAGCAGCAGCGTAGAGGCGCAGCGCTGGCCTGGCAGGGAGGCAACCCCGGCAGGTGTACACGCAAACTTGCTCTGCTGGAGTGTGGCGCTGACTGGGTGAGGTGCAGGGAGGGATGGCAGCGCCTCGGTGACGTCATAATCCATTGCTAGGTGGATCCATGGTCACTGATGTGCATCACCAGGCGACATCCCAAAGGGTCATTCTAACCCAGGGGTGAGCAAAGCCCGCTCTAATGCTGAGACCCCTAAACTGTCCATGCTGCAGGGCTGCTGTGTTGCCTGCAGGGCCCTGCTGGGTCTGGCCATGGGGCTGCCACAGAACTGGCTCAGTCTGGGCTGGCCCGGCCATGGGGCTGCCACAGAACTGGCTCAGTCTGGACTGGAGCAGCCCCACTTTGTCCTCACACAGACCTGCTTGTGTCCCCATGTGCACTGAGACCCAGCTACAGCCCTTTCTAGTCCAGTGGTGCATGAGCAAAGGGCTTTGTCACCAAACAGGATGAAAGAAACTTTTCCAACACCAATTTTTAGTGAATAAACAGGCTAGGAACACAGGGGATTACTCCTCCAAATTTCTTCTGATTATCAAACAAAATTCATCCATTTGATGTGCTTTTTCTGCTGTGTCATGTTTACATAAATTCTTTTACATACTATGCATAATATGCCCATTCATAAATTTAACCTTCACAATGATTATTTTCACCGGTTGTATAACTTCAATAATATTCCTACACTAAGACAATCATTGGCCATCATTACTGAGATCTACTGTTTGGAATCCTTGATATTCAAATTAAGATGGGAAGCATAGGGGGTTTCCAGGCAGACTAACTGCTGTGCACAACAGTGTCCATAGCTTCTTGAAAAAGACATGTCCGGTAACTTCTTGGTAAGATTTCTTGTGTTGCATGCTTTAAATACAGCACTCCTAACATTCCAATACCTTGAACTTCATGTTTTTTTACTTGCAATCATGACTCTTTTTTCTTTTTAAATATTAAATTAATTATTTTATCAGTATATTTATAACAGGCTGAGTAGACTGATCTGCCGGCCACAGAGCTGAGAGAGGCCTTTGAGTGCCTGTGAGATCTGCCCGCTCCAATTCCCACCCTGTTCTCCAGCAATCAGGCACGAATCCTTTTGGCATCACCACTTTGCCAGAGGGGAGAAGCAGCCTCCCCAGGGGCACAGTAGAGACCCATCACTGGACGCAATCAAGTTTGCAGTTGGCTGGCGCTGCTGGCTTGTCTGGCTGGGTGCTGGCTTCTCTCTTCCAGGCTGCCTTTCCCACACAAGGGCTGGATGAGGTCACCTTCTGAGGTCCGTTCCCACCTGGGCTGTTGCAGGATCCTGTGATGATTGCTTTTTCAGACTGGGAATAATGGTTCTTTCTTCGTAACTGTCGGTGGTCTGGGGACTTGCCTGTGGAAATGAGCCCCTGCCTGTGGCAAGAGATGATGCAGGGCAGCTATGTTTGTGGGCACACCCTGGGCAGATGACACCTGTGTGCACTGGAAAGGGGGATGCTGAGATGGGCTGTGTTTTGGAGGCCAGCATGGGCTGTGGGGTGAGAGCATGCAAGGCAGGGCCTGAATGCTTTCACAGTGTTTAGCTGTGGTGAGGTGAAACAGAACTGTTGGAGATGTCAGCTTGGCACACACTGTTACCTCGCTGCTCTCCCCTCACCCTCACCTTGCCGTGTTTTGACTGAGGCGTAGACATGAGGCAGTGAGAGGCAGTGGTCAACACCCACACACATCTAACTCCACCCTGCCGCAAAGGAGGAACAGAAAGACATCTCTGCAGGTATTTGTCTTTAATCAAGATGTGTTTCAGGTATTAAGGAAGCTTTGTAGACAGAATGTCGGAGTCCAAAAGTGTAAGCAGGTTCCCGAGCCTTGACCGCTGACAACTGGAAGGGGCAAGTGGGAAGAAAAGGAAGGTGAAAATGGTGCCTTGTTCTCCAGAGTTGTTCTCAAGTGAAGGCTGTGAAGCATAACACATCGGTGGGCAAGCTGCCTTACCTTTCCCAGGTTGTAGTCTGCTGGACCTGGATACACAACCATGCCAGGAAGTTTGGTTCTTAGTCCCATTGTGTACTTGGGAGCCCTTCTTTTGTAGATGTCCAGTTCCACCTTGCCATGTGCTGCGGGACCTGGCGTCTGCAAGAGAAGCAGTGAGGTTGGTGGGTACAAGAGGCAGTGTGGATTCTTGCTGGGTGCCCACGAGCAACGTGCTGGTTTAGATGGCTAGCCAGAGGAGCAGTGTGGCACGTCTGGAGCCTTGGGAAGGAGGGCTCCTTGGGAAGAGAAGTAGATTTCCCAGGGGATGAGGGAGATTAGTGCCATTAGTGCCAGTGAGCTGTACCGCGCCAAAGCTGCTAGTGTTGAAAAGTGAGGGACTGCAGGTGTTGGTGTTACAGGTAATAGCAGAGCCAGAGGCCCTGTGGCTTCTTGGCCTTGGCTGTAGGTGCAGGGAAGCGTGCGTTACATGGGGATACGGCAGCACAGGGGCCCTTCTGCCCTGAGGAGAGCAGCTGAGTTTCTGCTGCTGCTGTGAGAGCGGAGAAGCACAGCTCACCTTTGCCAGGTCTTGAAAACAGCTCTGGTATTGGCTCTTCCATTTCATGGTGTAGCACGGTTCAGCACGGGTGTAGACTGTGTGGGGTCCCATAATCCTGGGCAGGGTGTAGTCGCCAGGACCTGGAAAGGGGATAGGAAGAGAGTGTAGGTGAATCCTGTGGGAAAGGGTGCAATGCCTGGGTGGAAGAGAGTCAGGCTGCCAAGATGGCTGTGAGGAGCAGGAAAGGTATCCTGCCCCTCATCCCTGTGTCTTTGGCTTCTGTTGTATGTGGTGTGTGTTGGCTGTTCAAAGCCAGAGGTGCCGGCTCTAGTGTGAGATGGGAGAAGTTGGTGCTCTGGGACAGCAAGAAGCTTGTTGAGCGCACACTGTGTCCTGCTGCCTAGGCTTTTTGCTAGGCCTGTTGGAGAAGCTGCAGACGCTCCCTGGAGGGCACACAGGCTGTAAGAGTGTCTGTTTCCCCACATTCCCTTACCTGGCGTTCGAACAGGTTCTGAGTCCTTGTGCCGGAACACCATGCTCTGCCCATGTGTGGTATAGTAGACGTGTTTGTCAGCACTGTCCCTGGTGTAATCACCTGGGACAGAGAAGGAGGCAAGAGAAGAAGTGAAGCAGGAGACTTAACTGCAAGCCAAAGAGGAGCAGTCAGGAGGAGGAGGTCAGTCTTGCTTGTTTTCTGTCTGGAACTCTCTGAAGCTCATTCAAGGCATGAGCGGAGGGTTTTGTGCCCCAGTGGCACAGGGCAGCAGTAAGGCGTGCTTGTCTGGCCTGGAAGAAGGGCTGCAGAAATGCTACTCACTGGGTCCAGGTGTGACCTCAATCTTGGTCGTGGGACGTCCCGTCATATGTGCCGATGGACTCACATACTTCCCAATCTTGGTGATGGATGGGTGGATGAAGTACCGAGGACCTGGGGAGCAGTTCTCTATGGGGAGGCATTTGGTCCCTCGAAATGAGTATGCAGGGGCTCTGTCTCTGGTGGGATCATGAGCTGTAAAACCTGGGAAGAAAAGCCTGTGAAAGGAAATGTGCCTGCAACTGTGTAATGAAGCTTTCTAAGTGGAAGCAAGCGATGTGCTGTGCCTCCTGCTGCCACTGCTTCCCCGTGATAGTCAGTTTACCTATTGTCATAGGGAGCCCATACTTGGGACCTGGGGTGTTGAACTCTGCAAGGATAGGGCCCCGTCGAGGATGAGGCTTCCAGGTGCCTACCCAGTGTCCCGCCATGCTGGTGGCTAGAGAAACTACAGGAAAAACTGGAGAGCTACCAAGGAGCTTCCCTGACACAGCTTTTGTACAGAGCTTTCCTGTAGCCCAGAGCAGGAAGAAAGTGAAACTAGCATCACGAAAGAAAGTGAAGGAAAGTGAAGAAAAGGAAGAAGTAGCAGATGGAGGAGAAGGAGGAATGTGAGAGAAGCAGCAAGTTAGAAGCAAAGATGAAGCAAAACTCCCTGCTGTGCTGGCAGTAGTTGTTGGCTTGGCCAGCAGCAGCGTAGAGGCGCAGCGCTGGCCTGGCAGGGAGGCAACCCCGGCAGGTGTACACGGGAACTTGCTCTGGTGGAATGTGGCAGTGACTGGGTGAGGTGCAGGGAGGAATGGCAGCTCCTCGGTGACATCATAATCCATTGCTAGGTGGATCCATGGTCACTGATGTGCGTCACCAGGCGACATCCCAAAGGGTCATTCTAACCCAGGGGTGAGCAAAGCCCACTGTGATGTTCAGAAGCTGTCCATGCTGCAGCGCTGCCGCATTGACTGCAGGGCCCTGCTGGGTCTGGCCATGGGGCTGCCACAGAACTGGCTCAGTCTGGACTGGAGCAGCCCCACTTTGTCTTCACACAGACCTGCTTGTGTCCCCATGTGCACTGAGACCCAGCTACAGCCCTTTCTAGTCCAGTGGTGCTTGAGCAAAGGGCTTTTGTCAAATGGGTTTAGCCTGACTGAACTGCTGGCCACAGAGCTGAGAGAGCTGAACTGCTGAGAGCTGAGAGAGGCTTCTGCCTCGAAATGTCTTTGAGAGCTGCCCACTCTAATTTTCACCCCCTTCCCTAGAAACCAGGGGAGAATCCTTTTGACATTACCATTTAGCCAGAGGGAAAAAACAACCTCCCCAAGAACCACAAGAATTAAAAAGGCTTTGTCTCAAACTTTGCAGTCCTCTTCCTTTGGCCCTTCCATTAACTCCTGCCCTGGGGGGAAGGAGTAAACAGCTGATGTGGTTGAGCTTCTGTCCAGGCTGAAGTACTGAGCTTCTAATGTTATTTAACAATGTAAGAATGGCCTTCTTTGGGGGTGGATAAATGTTGTGAGTTAGCCGTAACTGCCACTTACTGTGCCTGCAGGCATTTACAATGGGAGATCACCTAAAATAAGCTGGGGAGTTGGTAGTGTCCAATGCTCAGCTTGTGCATTGTATCTTTTGGTGGTTTTCCAAGGTCCCTGTGCTATGATCTTACTATTAGAGGGGAGGGAGAGAGCAAAGCTATCAATAATCTCAGTTGTTCTGGCCTCTCCATTTGAGCTTCACCAGTGTCTGCATCACTCCTTATATGCTACTGATGTCTTCCAGCAGGTTTCTCCCTTTAATGCCCACTTCTCCAGGTTGTTTTGGGAGTTCATGGTCACCAGGATTTTCAATGTTGATGCTTCAGGAACACATGAATTCTTTCAAGGTTTCCCTGGGAGGGTTGGACAGAGTTAAGTTTCATTATTCTGATTTTGCCAGTAGTGTGTGAATGTCTATACCCTGCAGTATGAGTGCTCCCCCCAGGTTTATCTTCTCCCCAGATTTTGTGACTTTTTGTTAATGATACCAGTCATTGCCCATGCTTTGTTTAGTGACCCCTTAAGGTTTTCAGTCTCCAAGTTTTTATGGTTTGAGACCCTTATGGCTTTTCTTTCATTGCTGTACTACATGGGCTGTGGTTAATATATCACCAGTTAGGAAATACATTCTGAAGCATATAAATTGTGATTTGAATGGAGATGCTGTGGGTGCAGTAAAACAATGGAGTGGTAAACCAGTTTAGAAGACATAAAAGTCCTTCAACACAAGCTGATTTGTATAGTGAAGGGCACTTAAACTTCAAAGGCACACACAGCATTTTCTCCCACTGGTCAAGTATTTACGCAGTATAACCAGCAGTTTTCATAACACTTGCAGTCTTTGATACACTAACAAAATTGTATATGGTAGTAAATGAGCTTGCTCTCTTACTGTGGGTAAAGCAGATATTGAGATGGCTGGCAAGAGTTAATACATTACCAGTGCAGCTGGCTAATCATGTTTCTTGTTGAATTATATTAGAAATGCCAGCATTATTTGATGAGGCTTAAACAGTTACTGTGTTCTTCACAGGTGGCTTTCACCTGAATCTTCTGCATCCATTTTTTTCCCTCCTGCTTTCCCCCGTGTCCTATATCAGTGCAAAGCTATCAATTAAGTTTGTTTGGATGATGCTTTGGAGCCTACCGATGGCAGTTCCTTAGACTTGGGGCACGGTTTTCACTCTGGAGATTTGAAAAACAGCCAGTCCAGTAAAGAGCCTTCTTGGGTGATGGTGTGTTAACTCTGAAGCCTACTGATCACAGCTACAGAGGAAAGCTTTGCAGTGGGTTGTAGGTATTAAAGCTGGAGCCTAATGATAACAGCCCCTCAGAAGCATCCCACAGAAGGGGCCGTTTACTCTGGAGCACATTGATAGCAACCCCAAGAACCATCCCTGGTGCAGAACATTCAAAAAATAAAGGGGACAGCCCTCAGCCAAAAGGCTATTTCCCAGAGCTGCCATCAGTAGGCTCTAGAGCCTAGAATGAATGAAAGCTAGAGGTTTACTCACTTTGTGAATAGCAATAGGCAATGAATTACTTGCAAAACAGAATAATTTACTGGTATTGAAACTGGCAGTGGGTGTAACATACTTGGCACATTTTTAATATACCTAGCATATTTTTTTTCAAACTTCTTAAAAGGATATGCTGTAATTGATCTGTGTTTAGTGAGAGTATGGAAGAAAGGAAGTTGTAGCCTATAGCAACACAAAAGGATGGCAGAATTAAAAGATTTCTATTAAAACTGATTAAACTCTTCAGTAGTAATTACTGTGTATGATATATTATTCACAAATAACTGGGTACCTATACATTTTCACTGCATGTTACAAGATCTTTGTACAGTCCACTTTAGGAAATGACACAGTTGGCTTAATTAAAACAAAAATTAGTATAACAGATTTTACATGTATGTTTCAGAGATAATTTCAGCAATGTGGAGGATCCATGCTGTACCCATAGCTCCCAGCACAATACATGCTGGTGCAGTCAAATATCAAATTGTATGAGCTCTAGCTCTTTGCCACACTAGATGCCTTCTTTTGACAAATAAAAGGAAAAAATGTTTAAAATGTCAGCAATTAAGTTTTATCTAGTTTCAACTTTTGCTTTTAAAAGAGATAGAGGCTTAAATATCTCAAATAATATTTGAGGGCTTTCATATCTGTGTAATTTTCCATGGACAGAATTTGAGTCTTTACCTCTCATCAGCAAGGTCATCTTAACAATTAATGAAAATGCTTAGATAAATTTGTGTATTTTTCTTTTTTCTGGTACTCCACTGTGGATCTTTAGCATTAGTGCTCCAATGCCAAGAAATACTACTCAAAAGTTTAATTACATGGAAGTGGCAAGAAGTACCCACCATTAGTGTTATTTTGGTTCAGAGAACACAGACTAGACTTATCAGACTCTGCTGTACCTCTGTCTTTAAGAAGAATGTTAAGCATTTTCATTGACATCGATTCTACTAATGTGTTTGGTGTCAAGTGAGGTCCTGAGGCTGTCCCTATAAGCCCTTCAAAACTGTAGAACTGCTGCTTCAGTCTAGGGACTCATACATGGAATGCTTGCTGGACCAAACAGTATGACAGATGCTTTTTGACATAGAAATGAAAAAGAAAAGAGAGACATAAACCCCAGATCACTAATTACATTTTTTTTCTTAGGATGTATGATGATAACTATATGTTCATAGGAAAAATTAATTTCATTTACAGCTCTAGTATTTAAATGAATGCCATGTATTAAATAAATCCAAAACAAACCTTTAAAACAAAAACTTGAGATCCCACAAGCATCAAAATATCACATAACTTATGGTTTATACAATCGGGAACTGTCTTGTACAGCTCTAACGCTTCAAGGGAGATCATGGTATATGTGGAATAACTATGAAAACTAGCATGGGATGGGAGAATGTGTTGTGCATCAGGGCTGTGTTTCTGTGTTTCTAGCCACCCTGTACAGGTGGCTAGCCTAGATAAAGGTGTAACTCTGGCCCCTTCTTCTCAGCCCTTTATTGAGCCAGGTGGAGTTGCTCACTAAGGAAAGAAAAGCATGCCAAGTACAGCTTGGCTCCAGTTTACCCCAGAGCAAGGGGATAATCCAAGGACAGATCAGGAGTCTCACTGTGCAGCATCTTCCTCAGGGCTTCTAGCTAGTTTATACCAAAGAAACTATTACTTTAATTTTATATCTGTTAACATTTCAAGTTTAATTCTTCAGTTACCTTAGTGGAATTTTTTTTTCATGTATTTCATTTCAACATAGGCTTGAAATCAAGTCTGTGATAGGTAATTTGGGGTTTTTTAATAGTCATAGACTTATTGATGAACTTTTCAAATAAAAAACAGAGAAAGAATAATACCTTATAAATGAAGAATATTATCTAATGAAAAAACTAGTTTGCCAGAAGAGTATGACCTCCTATTTTTGAAATTTCTCTAAGATTCCCATCTTGGCTGTATTTCAAGAATCTGTCTATAGTTTGCATTCCTGAGCCTATCAGCCTTACAGATCGGTTAATAAAAGTCAATCAGTGATTGTTTAGCTTGCTTGCTACTGCCTGAAGCAGAATTACAAAAGCTAAATGTGTTCAAAACTCCACCAGGAGTTTCTGTCATCCAAAAAGCTCCTAGTGTATGACCTCATGGTAACTAAAAAATAAATATTCTACAACAGCTTGAAGAAACTTGCAGTTACTATGTATTCATGTCAACAAAAGAAATAATGCTTGAAGAATAGCAATGTTTTCACTTTCTGCTCTTAGAATGATTCATTTAGAAATGGAAACTAATGGCAAAAGAACCATGAATATGAAACAATTGACAATGAGAAACTAACAAATGCAATTATTTAGAAAATAGTAATTTGATTACTAAGTGAGAAGGTTTATAAGCAATGTAGGATTGTCATATGCATTAATCAGGTTCACTGCAGTTGAAATTAACTGTTCAGTACTAAGCTTCCTCACATATTCTGAATATCCTGGCTGATATACCATGAATTTCTATGTAGTCCTGACTTCGAACTTTCATTAGTGTTCATTCTCCTGCATACTCAGCTAGTTATATTTTGTTTCATGAAGATGACTTTCAAATGCACTGAAGTAATTTGTTAATGCAAATTGTTTTTCTTTCATGAAATCAAACACAATTTTTGTTAAATGTGAGGAGAAACACACTTCAGTAATTGCTATAGAAACCAATCTGCAATCAGCTTTCATTAATTTTTGTGTGAATTGAGGGTGTTATTCTTACAATGAAACAGTATTATTTCTTCTTAATCCATTGCTCTAAATCATAACTTTGACCTGAGAATTACTGAAAATATTTAACTCGTGTAATGGAAATTGGAGTTAGCAAATAAAGTAATTTTTTATTTTTTTTAGTTCAGTCAGGAATTTTAGTTCAACTATTTTAGCAATAGTATTTTCATATGCATTTTCTTCCAAAAATAATAGCATTTCTTCTCACCAATACATGTTCTAGAATCTTTAAGATTGTATAAATATAGCTTTAAGATGTAAAAATTTGGAAGAAGTTCTGTGTCTTGGTTCCACAATCAGAAATGTACATGCCATTTATCTCAAAGTCTAACAAAATTAGATGCTGACCATTTTGCAGTAACCTTAGCAGTACACTTGTGAGAGATTGGGCAATAACACAATTCATCCAGTTTGTACACTGTCTTCCTTCAAATATTGAGCGGCTTTTGCAGCATGAGGAGTTTATGTGCCTAACACTGGGGATGTGGCACTGTTGCAAAATTGTTTGGAAAATGCAGCAGTGGGCTTGGCCAAGGAGGTGTATCTAGCCTTGACCAGCCCGGCCCAGCAATACTATCGTTAGGAGAATATTAGGCACATTTTACAACTTAATCTGAGATCAATTTCTTAAAACCACATCACATGCTGTTCCTGTTTTTCACAGCTCATGATAGGTTACGGTCTTGAGTTTAAAGGATATACATGTGAGAAGAGCTGAAGTTTTAGAAAAGGCATGGATCTGAACATACGTTAGAGAAATACTGAGGAAGTCTGTGTTGATTTTAATTAGCATGGATTATTCTGTGGAAAGTTAGAGTTCAGTATTAGAAAATGAGACTTGAATACCCACACTGCTGTGAAATTCTGCAAAACAAAGTCAGATTTGAGCTTTAGTTTCTCATCATCAATTTCTCATTGATAGGCATAGTGATTTCCACAGTCAATGTGGACTAATTTATACATGTGGTTTAATTTCAGAATGCATAGTTCAGTGCAAAAGGAGATCAGAATATCAATTGGTATCAGTGCATTTTTTTTTTTAATATTTGTCTTGCTATGAGTAGGATTTTTGAAAAAAAATCCTTACAGCAAGCATCTCAGTAAGTTAAGCTCATGAAAGCTATAAAGAAATAGACTTACACTTCGATAGAAATATTTTCATTTGCTCTGGCAATCAGCCTAACTCCTCTGAAGCCTCAAAATCAGTTCTGCTAGCTTTTCTCTTTCCTCTGGTTCATTCCTCAGGAATTTTGAGGGAGTATCACCCATATTGGTGCTACTGGTTCATTTTCCCCTGAAGCTTTCTAAGGATACTGTTGAAATAGATCAGGCCACGTGCAGTCTGGTTTTACACAGTTACCAGACTTGTACCATTAGGAAATGTGGTGCATTTATTTTAAAGCATCCTTTCCACTGCAGTTGCGTGGAACAATGATCTGCTGAATTTAATTCACAGATCAAAGAGGGAGGAAATTAGCCAACACAGTAAATTGATTATTTCATGGGTGACATAACCAAGGCAATGATTTATCTTAATAAAGAGCAACATCCCTCTAGTCCTTAACTGAATTCCAGCCAATGCAATAATACTCAGTTGTTAATGACTTTGATGTTGATGTGGAAAAGTGAATGACTGTATAATCACTGAAATGAGACCTCATCACAGTTGGAAATGTTTAAGCCAAATCATTTTGGACTGTGAAAAGAGCCCTGAGTGGTATAGATTGGCGGGGTCCCAGATTTTCAGCCTTAACTAAACAGGGCCTGAAAACTTTATCATACTGCCATGCCTCAGGCTGGTCTGCAATTCTGACAGCCCCAGAGAATTGCAGTTTAATGTATATGTGTGGACTCATTGCAGGATAAAGAATTCAGGATTTACAGAATGCCATGGAGATACATGAAACCCACCTCATGCAGGTAATGAACTCAAACTTTGACTCTCAAGCAAATCCAGTGGCCAAAACTGACAAAGAGGGGTAACCACAGCACCCTGGTGACACTGAACAGGCTACAGGCTCGGGGTAGTGGGAGTTGAGGCACAGAATCCCAGGGAGTGTTGGCAGTGACTGCCCAGTCCTGGGGCAGAGCTTCCCTGTGCCACCCACTGCTCCCACCAAAGGCACAGTGCGGGACAGGGGCTGCCCCCGGGGCCCAGTACACCCTGCTCAGGTCAGGCCGTGGCCAAACATGGGAATGGTCCAGACAGCCACAAAACGCTGGGATCAGCCCCAGGGAGAGCTGGGTGCGCCTGCCTCGCAGCACCAGTAATAAATACCTGTCTATCAGCAGCTATCTTTAGGAGAGGGAACAGAAGAAAGGAAACAGAAGTTAAATAGGAAAAATTTTACTGAGAGCTTGTGTTTATATCCCACATCACTAAATATGCCTTAGGAGGCTGAAATGCAGCATTAGTCATCTGTAGCAGCCTTCACCTCCCCCTTTGCCCTTCCCTACGAACTCTTACAATAACAAACCAGCCTAAAATTAGAGCTGCTTTATAGTATGTTAATTTGATTATCATTATCTTGGCACTGATTGAAGACCTCACATCAGTAGGAGGGATACCCTTTACATCAAGCTTCCCTGATGCTGATGCTCAGCTCTTGGATCCAAGGAGGAAGTCAGGTCAATTTTTTTCTGCTCAGGTTTCCTTCACAACCACTACATTCCCAGAGAAGGATTCCTAGCATTGACATTACCCCTTCCATGCCTTGTTAACTTTTCTTTTTTTTAAAAAAAAGATGGGAAGAAAACTTTGTATCCTCCCAGCCTGACTTTGCCCCATGCACACTGTGAGAAATCAAGAGGAGATGAGGGAGGAAGAAGATGATGGCAAATTATAAAGTTTGCAAATCCAGGTTTTCTAACCTCAGCAGAGAGACAGAGGCAGCTGCAGGTAGGTTTGGAGGAATTTCAAGAACTCACCCTATTTGAATACCACACAGCCTCCAGGCTCCAGAAACATGATACTCTGGTGCTGATCATTTAAGAAAAAAGGGCTAAGGATTATTAAACTGCTCATCCAGGCCTGCAGCTGGGGGTGACTCAGAGTGCAGAGTTGGAAAAATGCCCATGTGGCAAGATTAGAAACTCATTTGTGTAGTTTATGTGGCCTTGCCAGGAGCCTCCGTTTTTTCCAAACCTTCAGTTTATTAACTTTAAAAGCACTCCTTTCCTGTTGGGGATCTGGCATGGCTGCAGCCCGGCAGCTCTTTCTCCTTTTGCATTAACAACACTTAAAGGCTTTCTTTCCTTTTCAAAATCGACTGTGTGAGATCATCTGGAATTTTCAAATGTGCTCGCTCTTTCTTTTCATTTCTTTCTTTGTCCCAGGGTTCAATTTAAATCCAAGTGCTTTTAAACTAACTGTATTCAGCCAGCCAGCACTTTCAGGAGTATATGTTATGAAAGCAGGAAAAGAAAAGGCCTTCTTGTCATCAAAACCATAATAATTATGTGTCAAATGTAATTACTGCTCTGTGGGTAATACATCTAATACTCGGTGACAGAGTAAGCAGCCTGCAGAAGTAGAAAGTAACTAGTGGCAGTTATTTGATATAAAATTAACCATCATGCTTAAATACTCTGTCTCATAAAGTTCTACCAAAAATGCAAAGGCAAGTTAAAAACGGGTTTTTTCTTCATCTAAAATTGTTAATGTGCAAAAGCTTCTCAGTTCTCTCCACCTCCATACAATGAATCACAGCTCTTTTAAAATAAGAAACACTGCTATAAATGTGTACATTACAAGGATCACAGTCTTGTGAAGGAGCTCATCTAACAGGAAGGAATTAAGTGTGGGAGTTCTCTCTTCTTAACCCATTATGTTTCCTCATTATTACCTTCACACTGCACACTAGATTCACTCGATAAGAAACAAGCTTTCCACATTTCCCTACCTTCTTTAAAATACACAAACTAATGAGCAGCTGGTGAAACTGACATGTGCCTGTGAATTTGAAGACTACTGAAATGTGTAGTCATATTCTGAAGGAGGAAAAAAGTGCTATGTCAGGAAACAGTATTCTAAATATGACAGCATGTGTGAGAAACTTGTCCAGTTTAAATAATACATGTCCTCTCCTCCCTAACACTCTTCTAAGTAGATTTAGCAAAATCTAACATATTCAAAAAACACTTTAAAACCTAATGATTTGCTAATGTGAGTCTAGATCCTGAAAATAATCTTCAATAACTGTGTCTAACAGTTATATTCTAATTAAAATTGATTCCTCTAATTGTTACCTAAAGGCATAAGATTTTTGTAGGATTGATGTTTTTTACTGGAGTTAACATTATGTATGCATGTGTCTTTACTAATTTGAGTAGGACTACATAATACTAAAGTTAAGAATAATAAGAATACACTAAGTGGCTCTACATTCTAGTCCTCAGTTTTACATGCTCCTGCATGATAATCAGAAAAATAGGACTTCTGTACATTTTCATTTCAGCTTTATTAACATACTTTGATTTTCTTTACATTTGCTTTGTCTTTCTATTTGAGGAATATTATGTTTGCTAGCAGATGTATTTAATGAAATATCAATAACATTAGAGATCTTTGAAAAGTTTAAAAGATTTTCAAAATGTCTTTACATCAGAATTAATTTTTTCAATCTAAAATTTCTTTGAAATTTTGAAACTTGAAGTACTCATCAAGTAACTATAATGGTTCATGATATAAGAAAAATTCATGTTTATAATTTATTACATTGGAAGCCTGATTTTAAAGATCACAATCATCCAATTAAACCACAAAGTTCAGTCACAGAATTAAAATTAGATTTTTAAAAGTCTAGTGCTTAAAAAGGTGCTCCCAAATAAGGAATTGACCAATATTTGGTGATTTTTAAATTGCAGACTTGGGGGAAAAGAAACCCTGGAAAATGCTGGACAAATCACCCAGCATTTAAAGATTTAGTATGAGATATTTATTCTTTTCCCTCTAGGGCTATTCTCCTTTTTCCACATATCAAAAACAAAGCCCAGGGTTGGGTTTTTTTTCTGATTTTTGAATGCTCTAAGTGTTCTAGTAAAAACTATTTGTTAAGTTAAGCCCAAAGCTTTTCTTTGATACTAGGTGTGAGAAAATGAAGGCATCTCATGAACTTGTTTTTGCCTATTGAATAGGCATACTCAAATACTATTATGCTTTGTAATAAGACTTGAAACACGTTTCATTGACTACTATGCATATACAGACATTCTCATCAGCATTTGCTATCTGTGTTTGTAAAAGTTATTGGTATTACCTAGAACAGGTGGATTATAGGAAAGTATTTCCACTAATTAGCCTCACTGTTCTCATGTGTTTATTTCTTGAAAAGATATCACAAGTCTGTCTCCTGTAAATGGCTAATTGGCACCAACTTTAATTTATGGAAAGTAGGCACTAGAAGAGCTCCACATTCAAGTTAGCATTGAGAAACTGATTGTACCATAATGAAAGAGCAGTGGTGATTAACAAGGGTTATTTCCTCAAAAACAAAATTCATACTAATGGATGAAATATTTGGGGTTTGCCTGGTACACATACTTTGGGTCTTCTCAAGGGTGTTTCCTTTATATTTCAGTAGTATTCCCAATTCCACTGGGTGTACTGTGTAATACAAGCAGCGCTGTCTATACACATAATTACCAGCACTTGAGGAACGCAGGCCCAAAAGCATTCTCTGGCTTTCTTTTGATAAAAAAGACTGATGAAATGAATGGCTCAGAACTGCCAGGTTTGGTTATGGTTTCTGAAGAATTAAGTCAACATGAAAGAAATCATGTTTTCAAACAGTATTGTTCTCTTCAGAGCAATCCCCCAATTTATTGAACTGTACTCATTGGGTCCCAGGTTCAAATGATACTTCTGCTACATCAGTCACCACTGGTTTCTTGAACTAAACAACACATCTGTAATTTTTGACTTGACGAGAATTAGTTCCCAAAAGAAAAAAAAGTTCCAAGTACTTCTGACTGGCTTCTAAATTGGAAACATCTGTAATAGTTATATCTTTTCCTGACATAAATTAGTGACAAGGAGTTCATATAAGAGCTACAGACAGAAAAATAAAATAGTGTAATAAGTACTTCAGGTACCAGAAAAAGAATTGCTGCAACTAGGTAGGTATAAGAGAAAAGAATATGTGACCCCAGCCTGCTGACTTCCTATAATACCAAAATAGATGCTTGATACCTCTGTTGTGTTAACCAGAAAATGACTGCCTGAAGCAAGATCAGATGTCTCATTAGCACTTATAATCGCTTCCATAAGATGAAAACAGATGAAAGAAGAAAGGACGAAATTCAAACAGTAGATGAAAAAAATGGATCCCTTTTGTTCTGTGGTGTGCCTTCTCTCTCAGATGGGCCTCCCTCATAATTAACCCGAGTTCAACAAAGTCATTATAAATGGAGTTCCAGAAAACCTGATCCCACTTTTCACAGTGTTCATAAATACAGTGGATGATTTTTTTGTATAATCACCAGTAATTACAATAAAGTATAAAATTTCTTCCTGGACAAAATTTTAATACTAAATTTATTACTGCCCTCCCAACTGATGATAGCATGTACTTTTACCTCCATATCTCTATGTTTTTCAATGTGGAAAAAAAATCTGCCTTAACCATTAGAAAAGCAATGTTCTTCCAGAATTCTTGAAATCCACCTTGATTCCATCTCATCAGGGAAGTTATCACTTAATTTATTCTAACCTATGGGCTGTGCTAGCCTATGAGATTGCTGTTGATGATGCATGAAGAATAACATTGATTCATATTACAGTTGCATAAATTTGAGACATGGATAGACCTACCCACACTTCATGAATACATGAAGTAAGGGACAGCTACATGCAGTTGTTGGCTACATTTAATGACTTTTGATGTGTTCAGGAGCAGAATGCAAATAAGAATTTGTTTTTAAGAAGTGATGCTAAAGAGATGGAGGCTACTGCAGTCATTCTGCATAGTGCAACTAGTAAGGAACACCCGTTTTCATCTTTCAGAAAGGATGACTGACAGACCAAAGAATATGACAGGTGATGCTAGGTGATGTTATTTTTCCATGCTTGTGTTTCTCTTAACTATAACATCTAGTATTTAGTGAGGAAGCCCATTCTGTGACATTACTTACCAGAAAGTACAGGGCTCAGAGCAGTGTGCTGTTATGAGAGAAAGTAGTTGCAAGAATCCATAACTTCTTCCAATCAAAGTTGTTATGGTTTAGTAACACACAACATGTTTAGATGAATGTAGGTACTGTATTGCTTTGTTGGTGCTTAAGATTTTTGGTATTAGTTTCTATCCACAAGTATAATAATTCAAATCTACTGACTTGACAGTGTGAAAATATTGTGTATTGGGACCTAAGTGCATTAAGACCAAGAATGATCAGGAACAGAATATTAGCATTTCCTTATAATTTTCCTGTCTTCCACTAAAAAAAAAAAAATTCTCAAATATCTCTGATAGGAGGATCACAAGGAAGAAGGTCTAGGAAAATCAAAACAAGTAATTTTGGATAAAATTACAAAAAATGGATATATTACAAATTACAAAAAGTGGATGTTTCTTCATATGGTTTCCTTGGCAATGGTGGTATCTACCTCCAGGTTCTCTCAATTTGTATTGTTAGGAATTATTTATGAACATAATGAACTTCCAAAGGGACTGGATAGTACTCTACTGAAAAATTCTTTATGATCCAGTAGGTAGATACTCCTGGTTTCATGCTATGAACCAAGCATAAGTGGATATCATCACAGGAAAATTTGGCTTTCTCAGAGTTTTAAGAAGTGACTTGTAAATTATAGAAGTCTGAGAGTGTTCTCTGTGAAGAAAATGTTTCTGTCATATTTACATGGCCATGTTCATTTTGGTGACACCAGGCAAGCACTGTCTTCTGAAGTGGACCAAAATGAAAAGTTAATGATATGTAGGGTGAAATGTAACAGTGTGGAAGTGTGTGTGAAAGTGACAGCATTTACTTCACTGAATACTCACAATGTAAATCTAAAAATTACACATAATCTTAACTGGTCAGTATCATTTATCAGCAGCTGTGGAAAATCCCACACACTGATGAAACTGCTGTAGAAAATGCACAACAGGTTCTGTGGAAGGTTGCTGCTTTGCTGGTTTCCCACTTAGATTTATTGCTTCTGATTGAAGGGTGAATGTAATGCATGCTCTCCACAGTGAGAAATTGTATTTTTAGGGTACTGTTTTTCATGCTGACTTAGAAGTTTCTTCCATTCAAGCAACACGCTTACAGCAACGGCAAGATCAGGCTGCAACTACAGTGACCAGGGCTAAATTTAAGTGACAAAACTGTTGCCTCTCTTTTCCACAAAGAAGGAAATGTTGATTCAAAACAGCTTATATCTCCCCCTCTCTCACCACTATTTGAATTTTCTAAAATCCCCTTCCTTCTCTGTGCAATTCTTCAGAATTTCTTCTACCCACTTTCCTCCTACATACAACAAATATGGCTTTAATATTGAATTTGCTGTACTTAATAAAACAAAGTGGAATTTAAAAATATATGCTGATTATCAAATTATTTTTCTTTTGCAATTGCCTTAAATTTTTTCCTTCCTCCATTGCCTGCCTTTAAAATCTTCTTCTTTATGAGAAATTGTGTATGTATAATAACGAAATCAAGAGGGAGATGACTATAAGGCATTAAGCATGTATCAGTTTTGCCCCTTAGTTCCACCATCTGCTCTGATACACACAGTGCATTTCCAAAAGAAAAATATTTTCTGCTCTAAGCTCATTATAGAGCAGAAAAACTTAGATAGGAAAATAATAATTCTCTATATTGTCGCTTTTGCTATTCCAACATTTACTATCAACTGCTACTTAAATTCAGCTCATTACAAAGCACACTGCACGATCTATTACACAAAAATACACATGCCAGCATTCAATCAATTTGGTTTGAAGTAAGAAACACAAAGGACTACGAAGATATACCTTGGGCTATAAAACCAGGATTATCAGGCTCATAGTTACAGTTTTTAGAATGTTCTGCATCTTTCTTCAAATGCAGAAAATTATTGCAGTTTTTAAAATCATGCAAATGTGTTAAATCTGCAAGAGTAATAGAGATCCACACCTTGTATATGAGAAAAATCTACATTTTCCCACAAAGAACCTATGGTCTCATTTTTATGGAGACAACTCCTTAACAGAACTAGCAAGAAAAAATGCTGACACTGATAAGTATGATAAAATATTACTACCATACTCTATTTTGGTACAACAGCAATATATTACATACATAAAAAATTAACTTAACCAGGAAGGCACATTTTTCAGAAGTTCAGGAAAACAAATTCAGTTTTATAAATAGTATGATCATGAAGTCATTCAAAACAATGGACCTTTCTCTCAACTATAAAAAGCTTGTAGATGTGTTTCCTAATGTATCCTTGTAAAACCAGGTTAAAAAAAAAGGGAAAATGAAAAAACCTTTTTATTAAACATGTGGTATTCATGCTGCTTCTTTTACCTTTATAGATATTCTGTATGCATATGAAGATAAATTATAGTACATAGAGGTGCACGGTGACCAACAATGAATTAACATTCATTATATACTTTGGTAAAAGCAATGGTATGACTTTTTGCATGCTGAAATTTTGTGCTCTGTCTGGAATTCACCTCTTACAAACTTTAGGAAACGCTGAAAAACATGTGGTTACTCATCATCAAGTTTATATAACCTTGCCCTGCATGAGAACTGCAACTGTCCCCTCCAAAATAAAAATAAAATAAGGAAGGGATGCAGGGGTTCCCCTCCCCCTTTGCCAAATGAATAAGTTTCTGTGTCCTGTCCAGGCTCCAAGAGAAGGAAGTTGGGTTCAGTTGTCAGAGTGCCAACGCCGTGGCTCAGGAGAATAGAGCTCCATTGCCTGTTCTTGCACTGACGTCCTGTGTGAACCCGGGCAGCTCACAGTTCCCTCCCTGCCCCTGGAAAATGAGAATAGCACTGTCCTAAAGCCAGCTGTGGCACTGATAAATAAACACAAGGCTGCAAAATATCTAGATTGTGTGAGGAGTGGGAGTACAGGCACAGCAATACAATAATTTCTGTTCTTCAGTTGGCTCACAGAAGTATTGCTTCACAACATACCTGGAATATACAAATACACTTTCAAATTAGCCAACACAGATAAAGATGTCCAATTGTAACCCTTTCAACACTTTTCAGAAAACTGAGAATAACAAAGTCTGGGAGTTTGGCATTGTGACTTCACAACCTAACATTACCCATCCATTTAACCATTATTAGACAATAAATGTTACCTCTCTTATTACTGAAATAGCCACAGACATGACTATGTTAGAGTCTCCTAAACCAAAATATTTTTGTATTTAGGGATTTGAGATATTTTTAAAATACATTAGGGAATAGTACTGGGAGGGTAGTGGTACTCCTTGTACATAGCATATACTTGATGATATGTGTTGTACTGTTCCAGGCAGAACTGCTCTACTGAACAGTGATTCATCTTCCATTTTTGTGATTCTGTCTTTCCTTCCACACATTCTCATTTCAATTTATTTAAAAATGAGTACCTGATTTATTAAACTGAAACATATTCCTTTAATTAAACTTGAAAATACTGTTGCGAGTGGAAACACTCTTGAGAAGCGTACTAACTGTATTTCCTTAATTAGCTTATTACTTTTTATGGGAACTTGCAATAAAGGACAAAAAAGCTAACTAAGAAACATTCAAAATGAAATCACTTAGTCTTCATGGATAAGTATTTTCCTGTAAATATTTGATTCTCCATTTACCCACCGTATGTCCAGTACAAACAAGGGATGGAAAGTGGCCATTTCAGTGACCTTGTGTCCCTCCCTTAGAGGAAGACTGCTGACAGGTAGATATATGAACAGTTTGTTATTGCAGATTCCAGATCTTGTGATTATCTCTGACTCAACTTCTGGGGTTTTATCTGGAATTCCTGTGGCAGGTCAAGTTGTGTGCTATTCCTTGTCTTTACCTTGTAGTGACCCCAGGTTAAAAATACACCTTACAACAATACATAACAGTTTCCAGAATTACTGCTTGAGTTGAAATAATGATGGCAAGCTCCAGACTTAGAATGATCCAAGGTATGTCTCAAAATGTAGACTTCAGTTTACCTGTGAAGATATTATCATTATGAGTTTCTCTATACTTTTTTTGGTTTAGTTTTTGACTTTACTTTGTGCAGTAGATACAGTAAATAATTGCCATTCATTTTCTTAGTAAATAAACCATATCAATTTTATCATCTTTCAGCATGTGATACAGCCAGATGACAGATATTTGAAAATACCTTGTTATAATTGCTTGGGACTTATTTGATGAGGAAAGATAAGTATTTACATCTAAATCTCTTATACATGTTTAGAAGATATGTCTATATTTATTAATTGTAAAATAAGAAAAATATAACTTATGAATCAGTGTCACTAACATATAAAGTACTCTAATATCCTCTGGCAAATATTTCAGAGAGTGACACACATTGTCAAATTCTGTCTAAATATTCCTGCTCCTTTATCCAATATCAGGTTATATTTCCTTGCCTCTCTTAAAAAAATTCAAATTCTAATGATATCGTGTCCTTTGCTAATATTTTTTGCCACATTGGGCCTCTTCAAAAGCTTATTTTCCTCATCAACAGCAAAAAAAAAAAGTGAACTTTTAATCTTTGAGAGCTATGGATGTCTCATTTTTGAACACATCCTACTAACCTAGGATAAGGTCACCTCTGGCCCTTCTTACAGCAAAAAATAAACGAATTTTATCCCTCTTCCCCATCATTCACTTCCTCCTGTAGATAGCATAGATGTTCTGGCAGAGATTTGCTGACATTTTGCTTCCTTCTCATTAATCTCTATCTTCTGAGCCCTCGCTGTAGCACACCTATCATTCTCAGGGTAATGTTGCAGGATTTCTTCAGTTTCCTGTGGGAATATCTTTCTAGCAACATGCAGAAGCCAGGAGAGAATTGTGACAATGCACTGTAAAGTGAACAATGCATATGTTATTGGAGGACTAAGGGAAGAACAGGGGACAAGGGTTCTGCTATTTTTTCTCGTCTCAACACAAGATTAGCCTCCCCTGCACGTAAACACAGGAAAACAGGACATCTTCTCCTTCAAACTTGGACTTCAAACTGCAAGTTAGAGCAAGAACCTAAATTTGGGTGGTTTGCCATGGCTCACTCCCTATCCCTGTGCTATGATTTGTTGTTTCTCTGTAGTACTGGCTTACTGGGATTTCCTGAAAGGAGCACAAGTACCAAGAAATACAGCAAAATAAGTGGATCTGAAAAACAATAAATATCACTTCATTAGAGATTGAATTTATAATGCAGAAATATATATTTTTGAGTTTTTTTCCACAGTGGTGCACAACCTTTCTAACCAGACTTGGAGAAGAGAAACAAGAAGGAAATACATAAAGGGGTCTACTGCCTAAAAAAAGGCATTTGGATGTAGCTTTTGAGTAGATCTCTACCATTTTAGATGCTCTATGGTATCAACCTTGCCTCCAGCCACCACTCCAGAAGCAGTCAATATTTCCATACGTCTTGCAGCATGTTCTGTCTCCACATGAATATCCCAGGTATCTCAGAACATCTCAGATGACACTAGGTGTTTAACTTAGAAACTGGGGACCACCCTTCACACCTGCATGCTGTGAGCCTGTTGAGTCTGAACTCAATAAATACACTACAAGCCCCTCTTACCGTGCAGGGAATGCACACTTAACTTCAGACTCAGTGTTTTTATGCTTCTCTGTTGGCATTTCATGAGGCCACTGTCAGAGGACAAAAGAAGAATTCCTTCTCTGCAAAGCTTTAGACTGATACTCTTTATCTTCTTAGGTTAGGAGCATAATGAAGAGAAGATGGAGTACATGATATAGCAGCAATGCTTTGGAAATGGATATGGAGAAGGTGAGATCCATGCTCCTTAAACCAGCACTTCCCTTCATTGCTTCCTGTTTCTTCACCTACCAAAGAGGACTGATATTTTTACCTGTTCCTCATTTTTTCCATATGCCTATGCATTATACTACCTATAGGACAACAAACTTGAAGTGCATACAAGGAATTAAGATATTTAATTTTTGGAAAATACACACATAACAATTCTTTGCTGGATTTAGAAGAATGCTTATGGCCATTGACACTATACCAATTACTAGCTTTTTCCCAGAAATAGTAACCATCGATTATAATCCAAACTGTTTAGAGAAAACACATTGCTGGATGACCTGGGAAGTTCACTGTTGAGAATGTGGCTCTAGAAATTTTTCTTTTTGACACCATACCTCACTGCAGAAGTTAAAGTGTTGCAATGCCATGGATGTTGACGTATGTGGAAAAATGAAAAAGAAAAATTAGCCTATGAAACAAGATATCTGGCATTTAGTGGTGAATGGTGGAAGGTTAAAGATGTTAAGATCATAGCTGATAATGGAAAACTAGAAAATAAAAGAAGTGGCTTATGAGCTATGGCTTTTAGGCATATAGGAAAATAAATCTGACTTGAAAGGTTTATCCCTAGCCCCTTTACATTTTGAAAGGGAAGCTGCTTCTAGTTGGACATTTTGAGTCTCCACTCAATAGGCCAACACGCTGGCATGCAGTGGCTGAATCAGAAATATGGATTCACTGTCTAACCAAAATGTACTGCTCAACACAAGGATCCTTGATTCTGCTCATGTTACCAATTTCTTTTAAGCTTATTTGTTACATCTGTGGAAACACTAACCTATTGTGTCAATAGTATTATTCTAATGATAAAAGGACAAAATTGAAAAATTATCAGGAAAATAAACATTTACGAAAAGACTGACTACAGGGAAAGAAATAAAACACCATATAAATGATTACATAATATCTTCTGTGTGATTGTCTGAGTTACTGTTCTTCCTTCACTCAGAAAATTTTCTCTCCAGTTTTGTTCCTTCATACAAAATATCCTAACAGTCTGTTTATGGGAGAAATAATTCAGCTTACATTGTAACTGCCAGCTTCTTCTAGAAGTGTCTCTAATCCACATATTTGCATAACTCTACATGTTTTCAGGTGCAAAACATTATGGCTTCTGAATCAAAACACCGCCTAACAAATGCCTAAGACTATCCTTACCCAAAAAATATCTTCACTGAGGTTGAAATAAAAGGAAAATGGGATGATTTTATAAGTTGAAGCATAACACGTGCATGTTTTAAAAAATATTCAGTAACAAATACAAATGCAAATAAAAAATTAGGACATTTTCTTATTGACATAACTTGTGCTGTCATCATTTCAAAATACCTCATTGAACTGAGAAGCCTGTTGCTATAGATAATATGCAGATGAAGTAAGAAGCAGACATATCTCATGTCTGCTTAAGCAAAGCAGACTATAAAGAAATATACAGAAATAGCTGCATGGAAGCATTAAGTACCTTACCAGCACAACAGTGAAAGAGTAAGCTTAAAATGGTGAGTTACATGATGAGAATACTGAAGTTTGAAGTCCTCAGATCTAGCTAGATATATGTTTTTGCTGTCCCTTTGATAATTTTCTCTGCTTTTATCTGTTCTGCTCATACAGAACACACTAACATGGAAAACAATGGCTCCATTCTGGTCAAGAGAAAAATTAAATAATTGCTGTACAGGTAAAATAAATGCTTCTCCAAAGGATGTGGTTTTTATGGTTGTATCTGTTCTTTCAGAGCCACCATTAAGGACATAAGAACTCACTTTAGTCAAGATTTGCAAATGAAAGATTAACAGTGTGAGTGCCCGGACTCTTTTGCAGAGTGCAGAGTTTTCTCAGTATTATTGACACAACTGGGTAAAAGACCAATGATTGGAAGGTACTAAACACCTGCTTCTGAGAAAAAAGCCTATCCAAGAAAAGGCAAGATCTGACATCTTCCAAATAATTTCTTAAACCTTATTGAAAGTACATCTCTAACACAAATCACAGAAGTTAAAAATTCTGATTGCATAATGTAAGAGTAAGAGACACGTAACAAACTCACATGAAAGCTACTTTTTACACACTAAATATGACTAAGTGCAGAAAAGCTGGGGTGGCTCTGCTCCAACGATACAATATATGTCATGTTAATTTATTAATCACTCTTCTTTTGGTAACATCATCCCTAGGACATTTTGCCCCCATATTCTTAAACAGGTAAGGGAGACTAACTGTGCAATGTATGTGGTAGCTAAGAAAATAATTCATGAATAGCCTAGGAAAAAACAAACTTAAATAGACAGTATCCAACAGAGGAAGACAGTGGACAAAATATGGATTTTGCAAGCATCCTTTAATCAAATAAATGCAAATATTTGGTTAGAAAATTGTCTTTCACAGTTCAAAAAGTGAACAGTATTGTCAAACAACACAAGTTGAGCATTTGGCTTGACATCAAAACAATTACTCTGAAATAATCAGTGTAGTCTTTATTTATATTCAGGGCATCTTCCTTTTTCTGGAGTCCCATTCCTGTTTCTAGGACCATCTAGACAGGCAGGTGCAGTGCAAAAGAAATAGGAATAGTTCAGTCTGCTCCTTGCTATCTTAGCTGGTATTTGGTGTGCCATTACCTTATGCTAGGAAAAACAAATCAAAACAGGACATTTTGCCAGCAAATGATTTCACAGTTAAAGAAATAACTAACAATTGTAAGATGTGTATCAGCTCTGCCTGCTTATACTGCAGATGCATCTATACTTTCAGTCATATTATGTTCTCTTTATTTTTTTTTTTTTGTACTGTAATGTGGTGTAGACATCCCAATGGTCAGGATTCCCTGTTCCAGCAAATTATAAAAGATATTCTTAAAATAAATACATGATGAATGACAAGCAGCAATAGAAATTATATGCAACCCAGGGGATAATGTAGCAGTGTTTCCTGAACAGCCTCCATGCTCCTTTATGGCAGAGATTAGATGGAACTAGAATTTAATCTGCCTGGCAGCAATCACAAATGAGGGATTCAGCAAAAATGTGGCTGTTCAAACTAGAGAATTATGCTTACACATGTGTGTATACTCAATGGAAAAAAAGAACTTACAGTATATAATATATATGCTGTAAAAATTAGTCATTCATTAAAATGTATTGAAGTCTTTTTTCTCCCCATAATTTCTTCTTTTCGGCTGTCATTCCTTCTGTATAAAAGTATTAGAAAACTTGCAAAAAATCAAAAGTAAACAACCTCTATTTTTTATGTTTTGTCTTTCTGAGAATGTCTTTACCTCAAAATGCCTCCACTGAAAGTTCCACAAGATAGTTATAGAATCCCTATACGTGAATCTTAACAGACCTGAAATATATGTAAGGTATTTTAAGTGTTTCTGCCTTTTTTATTCATTATGCTAAAAAAAATAACTATTACAGTTAAACTTAAAAAAGGTGGGTAATTCAAATTTAGATTGATAAAACAAAGTACAAGGTCCAAAACTTGCAAAAAAATTATTTTTTGAAAACAAATTCTTACCATTTCTTTAAAACTTGGGCCCTGTTTTACAATACATAAAATATAAAGCTGATAGAACTATTGAAGGTTGCTTTAAAAAAGGTTTTTATTAAATTTAAGTCCTTATTTTTTCACAAACTATTTTGTTATTTATTGTTTACTCTTTCAATTGAGTAAATACAATGCAAATCACATACATAGAATAGAATAGAATAGAATAGAATAGAATAGAATAGAGTAGAATAGAAGTCTTTCTTCAGTTGGGACTTACAACAATCATCTGATCCAACTGACTGACCATTCAGGGCTGACCAAGTTGGAGCATCTTAAGGGCATTGTCCAAATATCTCTGAAATACTGACTGGCTTGAGGCATCAAATGCCTTTCCAGGAAGCCTGTTTTAGTGTTTGATCACACTCTCAGTAAAGAAATGCTTCCGAATGTCCAGTCTGAACCTCTCCTGGTGTAGCTTTGAACCATTCCCATGTGTCCTGTCACTGGATACCAGGGAGAAGGGATCAGCACTGCTCTCTCCAAATTCCCTGTCTTCAGGGCTGTCCTCCAGACACTCCTCTCCCCATTCATACATGTGCCCAGCATTACTCTGTGTTATGTGCAGAATCCAGCACCTAGACATTTTAAATTTCATCCCATTAATAATTCCCCAGTGATTTAATCTGTCTAGATTCCTCTGTAGGGCTTCCTGTCCCTTAAGAGAGTCAACCACACCTCCCAGTTTGGTATCATCAGCAAACTTGCTAACAGTGCATTCAACTCCTGCATCCAGTTAATTGATAAATATTGACCATAATACATTGACCAGGATTGGCCCTAAAATTGAATCCTGAGGAGCACCCCCATGACCAGTCACCACTCATATGTAGCCCCATTCACTAAAACCCTTTGAGCCCTGCTGTTCAGCCAGCATATCGTGAACCCACTCATCCTACAGTTGGACAACTTAACCAGAAGGGACAGTTGTGTAGGAGACAGTATCAAAAGCCTTACTAAAGTCCAGAAAAAATACATTCACCACCTTGCCTTCCTCTACTAGGCAGGTGACCTTATTGTAAAAGGATATCACATTAGTTAAACAGGAGTTACATTTGTGAATCCATGTTGTCTGTGCCTGATAGCTGCATTGTTCTTTAATTACCTTTCCATATTACCCAGTATAATCCTCATAATTTTCACAGTGACTGAGGTTAGACTAACATGTCTGTAGTTCCCCAGGTCTTCCCTCACATTCTTTTTGTAAATTGGAATAATACTGGCAAGCTTCCAGTCAGCAGGGACGTCCCTGGACTCCCAAGATATTTGGCAGATGATTAAGATGGGTGCTGCTGTAACATCTGCTAACTCCTTCACTCCTCTATGATGTAGCTCACAACGACATGTGAACATTCAGCTGGCAGAACCAAAGAATCATAGAATCATAGAACCATAGACTCATAGAATCATAGAACCATAGAATCATAGAACCATAGACTCATAGAATCATAGAACCATAGAATCATAGAACCATAGACTCATAGAACCACAGAATCATAGAACCATAGAATCATAGAACCATAGACTCATAGAATCATAGAACCACAGAATCATAGAACCATAGACTCATAGAACCACAGAATCATAGAACCATAGAATCATAGAGTCATAGAGTGGTGTGAGCTGGAAGGGATCTTAAGGACCATTTGATTCCGATTCCAATTCCATGGGCAGGGGCACCTTCCCCTCGAAGGCTGCTCAAAGCTCCATCCAACCTGTCATCATCAAAGGCATTCACAGTGCTGCAAAGTGCTAAGATCACCATCACCATGTGAGACGTAATCCACCACCAAACACACCAACCCCTCCCTCCTTGCTTCCAGCAAGAAATCATGGAACTAATGCAACATTTGCTGCCACAACATTGTTCACAGTACTGTTTTATGTTATGTCTCATCATTCACCTGTTGGTTCAGATTATAAACTCTCCAGAGGTGGGACCATCTGGTTTTCTCTGTTTGTAGAGAGCCTAGCACAATAAGGTCTTGTTCTGGGCTGGCACACACAATCATAACAAAAACAACCAATAATAAATAGTTTTATCTCTCCAGTTGATTTCTTTTTTAATCCCCAGAGGACACTTTGCTGTAGTATGGATATTCAAAACAAAAGGGAAAATGAAAAGACAAGATGAGGAACAACTTCAGATTATACTCCACCTAGTCACCTGTTATCCTATAAAGTCTCCTATTTTCTATTTATGCAATAAATAACATCTTTAATATACTGGTTGGATTAAATCAGATATGAGTTTATTTCCTCCATTTTTTACATATAGAGGTGAAGACCAAACAAAAGCTCATTGAATCCACACTGAAAAGTACAGTGATGAGTAATTAATTACAGCATAAGGTTAGACAATAGTATAATTTTGCTAATTACAGCTTGGGGCCAATTTTTCAGTGCAGCAGTCAACAGCATGTGTTTATTCCCCATAATAACAATAATGGGATACATCATTAACCCCATTTTATTCTTTCTTAATTTTTATAACACCAATAACAAAGATCATTAACCTCTGTTCTGTTTAACATCTAATCAGCCATTTTAGTTAAATAAATATAATATGAAACATTAAACATGGCTTTGTTTAGCTAGTTTTCCTCTCAGAAGGGGAAATTTTCCTAATGTTATATTAATACCAGTTGACTCAACAAGTGTTAAAACATCAGGGGCAACATGGTAAAAGATCCATTGCAACACTCAGTGTTTAAATGAAATCTGTTTTATCATAATTATTTGATAATAATCTTCTTTCAGAAAGGGCAACTTTTCTGTTAAAAATACATTGGATATATTTGATAAATTTTCCTTTTGATCATTCTGTTATGTTCTGAAATTCAAATATCATTTTGATTCAGGTATTTATAGATGTAAGGTTTTTGTTCAGTACTATAAATTATCCTTTCATTACAAAGGTTAGAGTAAAATCTACCTCTGATAGTGAAAGTAAGCCAAATTAAGAAGGGGAAAAAGAATATATTTTGCTGAGGAGAGTCCATTTTACATAAATGTCCCAAGGTGCAACACAATAATGCAAGTAAAACCATATAACCAATATTTTGAATCACCATTTCTAGTAACTTATAAAAGATATAAGAGCAAAATGGGAATATATTAGTAAGCAAGAGGTATGGCTTTGAATTTCAAGCTTGGCTATTGAAATGTATTTGTTTACACAGGTATAAGGGTAACATTGAGTAAGACCTTAGTGTTTTAGGTAAGTAACTGTAATAAGGTAGTAGGGGGAGGTAAGCTAGAACAGGAATGAAGTTACATAATTTCAGAAATTACAAAAATATTTGTAGTAAAAAAAGGTTAGAGGAGTTTTGAATATTGCTGTTGAAACTGGTGGACCCCGAGTCTTGTATTTATTTATGTATGAGTGTTGCAAGCCAAGATCATCTTTTAGAGTGATGTCATGTACAGATCGATAATCAGTTGATTTGAAGAGAGCATCTGTGAAGCCTGCACATTTAATATAAGGGTTATGGGATATTACTTATTTAGAAGTGATCCAACAGGAATACATAACCATTTGTCATTTTAAGGCCATAGAGAGTTCCCAAGTGCTCAGATCTATGGGAACCTGCTGATGTTAAAATCCTATTTGATTTTTGATGAATATCTGTTGGGTCTGTATGCAGTACCTCCCTGCCTTAAATTAGATATATTGATTTTTTTTTTCACACTTTGGCAGAACTTCTGTAGTATTTATTCCATATTAGGAACAAACAGACCTCTTCCCCACAAATTAAGCATTCAGAAAATCAAAAATTGCAGAATAAAAAAAGGCATCATGAAATACAAACCTCTGCTTTGAGCTTCTTTTTTGCTATATTTAAGAATGCTAAAGGCAGCATCTAAGTTTGAGTTAAACTGTGAATCACAAAATAAAGATTTGCCTGTTTGTCTACATGTCTTGAATTTAATGAGACTTGAAACTCATTGCAGTCTAACTTTTAACTTTTAAATACTTGCACTGCAAGCCGTGTATAATCTGAACAGTTTCAAGTAAGACTTTAGGAAGGACAGCATTTTCAATTATATCAACATAAGAAGACACTGCTTTAATTCTGTCACAAGTGTTTACACTACTACAAACCTCATGAGAAAGGAGATAGAAGAAAGACATTCTCTATAACTCAAAGATACTATTTAGTTGAAGATGCCATTTAAAAATGCCATTTATTTGCCACTGAGCTAGAGTTCTTTTCAAGGTGGTACTGCTTTAGCCTTACATTAGGTTAAAAATATCCTATCCCTTTACTGCAATTCCTTGGCCCAAAATGTTTTTCCAAGCAAGCATGAAAACTGCATTCTTACTTTCACCAAACAATTGAAAATACACATAGCATTCCTCAAAATTGCCATGAAAAGTACAGCTTGGTGATTATTAAGAAGACATGCATTTAGAAAGAATGAGGAATTAGAACTTTCAGCGTATCTCTAAAATTAGAGAGACATGGTTAATGTATATTTTTCCTGTGAATGAGATTCCCCTAACTACAGATCGACGTTTTTGCAACTAAAAGGGACATTCCAGTTTTTCTCTGGCTCTACCATTTGAGTTCTAATTATTCTAAACACTATTATGGGGAAGAATAATTGATCTTTTCCTACTCTATCTACAACATAGCTTTATCCACAACTTATAACTTATGTAAGCAGACAACTGACTTAGAAGTCATCAAATGTCTAGAAGGTCTTTATACACAATGACTGTAGTGAGCCAAACAGAAGCTGATTCCTGAATGGGAGAGGTTCTAAGGGTTCTTCATTTTCTTAATTTTAATGGCATTTCATACAAATCCTTGGAGATAACTTTATGCAGAGTCATGACTCTATGCTAACAATTTTCCATTCCCCACTAATCCACACAGCTACTACACTGGAAAAAACATCAAGCTACAATAAAACTAAAGGACAGTTGTGTACCTTGTCTCCTCCTCCTCCTTTTTCTTTCTTAAAAGAGTAAGAGCTGCAATCTCCACCTTCAACATGACAGTTTTTCTTGTCAGTTTTAACTTTGTCAACAGCTTGTGAGAAAAATACTAAACAGCATTTTATTACAGGTTAAACTACATCTAAAGACAGTTACTGCAATTTCTGCTCTTCTTAGAAGGAATGCAGGAGCAAGAGTCTACACTTAATAAAATGAAAAGATAAACTAAGCTTCAAAATTTTTGTTATGAGAAACTAAATATTAACCAAGCGTTATGGGTTTAGTTGGTGGGTTGGATTTTTTTTCTGTTTTTTTGTTTGTTCATGACTCAGCACTGTTCTGTAACAGCATACTCCCTCAATTTTGCATTATAAGAGAAGATTATGATCAGCTGTGTGATAGAAGAGTGGTTTGGAATGCTTTGTTTATAGCACATTTCAAAGGAAGAAGAAAGGATTAAGAGCTGGCTGTGATTTAATACAACCCCAAGCTCTATCAATCAATGTTACTCATTATTAATGTGAAAAATAAAAAGGCAACAAAGCCTTAAATAATACCAATTGGTATTATTTAATTAATCTCTGTCTCTTGTAAAAAAACTTGCTGCAAGAAGTTTTCTGAAAAGTGTAATTTATGAATAAAAGGAGATTCTAAGTGTTCTTTGGACTTTAATGTTGTCAAAAATTGAGAATTAAATATAGACATTAAATATGCACAAAATAAAGATCTTTTCAATAAAAAAAACCCCAGAAAATTAAAAGCATTATATAAACCACATTCTAGAAAAAAAAAAGTAAACCATCAAATTTTATAACAAAATAATTTTTATAACATTTAGAATGAATCTCATTGCTGAAAATTACAATTAAAAAATTAAGTTGTACATTAAATGTTGCAGTATACCCCTCAAAAAAGGGGCAATTAAGAATGAAGGCAATCTGTCTAAATGGTTCTCTGAATGAACCAATACTCATTGGTTTAGTTAATGAATGGGGACACGTATCTCTGCACTTGCAAGCAGTAAATATTTTTGCTTTTATCCTGGGAAGTAACACTATTTGGATCACTTCTCTCTAGGAAAAAAAGACAGTAAAGTGGGTATGTCTATACATCAAGTGCAATTTGCTTTGTTTACACATAGCCATCTGTCCTGTAGCAGAGACATACACATAGCATTTAGACTATTTTTTAACAAGAATTATAGGATGACATAAATGGCCAGTTTCTCAAGGGCCAGACTCAACACCAAGGTCAAACCCAAATCTTACATGATTGTCTCTGTAGAAGATAGTGCAAAAACTTGCAAGTGCATACATTTCTTCTCAGTCCTGTTTGCCCAAGTGTTTTGAAAAGATGTGTAGCAAACACAAAATGCATTTTATACTATCTGAGAAGTCCAGTTAGGCATGAAGTGTGCTTCTCTATCTACACTGCCCCACTCAGCTGTGCTCTCTGTAAAGAATGCTTATTTCTGTCTGTGCATTTTCATTCATTAACCTGGATGTGCCCTTTACACATACAACAAAGCTGACAAGCAGGTGCAATTGGATTTCCCACGTAGCATCAAAACTGTAGTCCTGGTTTCCAAAATAAGGGCAGATGAAAGGCAAGCAGCACCTCTGCATGATTTTTCTATTGTAGACTAAAATAAAAAATACTGAGAAGAAAACTATGTACATCAATTATCATAGAAGATTCATAGGACTATTGTGCAGCATCAGTATCTTGTATTTATTTTAATGGGTGTATGTTTCATATTTAACAGTAAATTTACAAAAATATAGTATTCATACTGGTAAAGACAGAGTTTGTAAAAAAGAAGCCAATGTTAGAAAAAATCAGCTTCTTTGTTAAATGATTGCATACTTGATGAGGAGAGGAAAGATCTGAAAGTGGACACAAATGGGGGAGTGATAGAAGATGCACTAAACCAGCAACTGCTGAAATAACTTTGTAGCAACGGCAGGAGTAGAGTTTTAGGGTTTATTGCAAGCACTATTACTATTATCATTCAATAGAAGAATATAAATGAAAGAAATACATTCTAAACCTGTGAAAATACAATAAACCTAGCTGCCTATTTGCACAGAAGAAATAAAACACGTCTTGAACCCTTTTTGTTCAGTTTGTGTAAGAGCATAGGAATGTAAGCAGGTGGTTTTAATGTGATACATTGTTTTATTTGCTTACTCTCTTCTTAAATCCTTAGCTTAGTTACCTGTGCATTTGACCTGAACAAGCCACAACTGCTGAGGCTTAGAATCTTCTTTGTGGGCGATAAATCCCTTTCCATTTATTTCACCAAGGACAACTCTCATGCATACCTTAGAACGGATCACTTTCAGAGCTTAGTATACAATTATTCACTTTCTTCAAAAATCTATGTAGATTTATAAATCTTCTTGCTTATAATTCAATCTCTTTCTACTGTGTAATTTTTTAAAGCTCCACATACAAACCTGTGTGTTGTGACATTCATTCTTTTCATGGTATGTTATAAGTTTCATGCATAATACTAATCCTTCAGACAAGCTTGTCTCCCATCTCTGCCCTTTAAGAAAGAAAATAGTTCATAATTTGCTGTGTCTTCTCAAGTGAAGACCTCCTATTTTTAATTGCAGTAATGCATATGGAGAAAAATAGGAAGCTCATTGTCTATTTTGCCTATGAGATCTTGCTGTATTTGTTGCAGCCCTAATTTTATCTATATATGAGTTAATATACAACAATTTTCTCTACATTTCCTATTTACTTCACCACACTTGTATTCCTATCTTGAACAGACTGCAGATGATTGTGATGCATGTTATAGTACTGAAATTTTAGTTGAAATTTATAAACATGGAAAATTACAGTTAACTTGACCTATAAATTGAAACCTCTTAGTACCTTCCTCTGGGCAAATTTACTAAAGTCTCTCCAGAAGTTATTTTACTTGGTGGGAGGGTTTATTAAGCAGTACAGGAAACCTATGTAGGGATTATTACATTGAACTCTCCTAAACAGAGATTAGCATATTTTATAAATTATTTTCTCGTTATTCCTAATTTATTGTTATTTTTAATTTTATTAATAATATTCTATATTATGAAATAAGAGAAATTTCCTAGAAATCGTGTGGCTTTGCTTAAAGTTTTCCATCAGTAACCTGCATTAATTCTGTACTGCTGAACAATGATTGAGATCTACCTTATCATTGCACCCAGAAGTAAAGCGTCCAGAAACAGAAATGTTTCTAAATTAATAAGACATTATAGATATTAAAAATGAAGATGTGACAGAAAAAAATATTTATCTGTTCTTGGTAGGAAAGCAAACACAAGAACCTCACAGTCACACAGATAGTAAATAGTGTTTATGAAAAAAATTTCAAGATGCAAGTTTGTAAATCCAAGGGCTTAAAATTAAGAAAGAATGTTCTTAAAATAACACTGTAGATCAGATTTTCCTCTAATTCTTAAGGTTAGTTGATTGTTTCATATCACAGATAAAGGTATTTCATTACTTAGTATCTCCCTCCTTGCTATTTTTATTATCATTCATGTCCTGAAATAACAGATAAGCAACAGTCAATTAACAATAGTTCACAAAGAGTTCTTTCAAATCTTGGGCAAAATCTATAAATAGACACAAATAACAGAAAAAGCTCCTTCTTTTTCTTTGAAATGCTGTACATAATGACCTAAATAGCACATGTGGAAGTAATTTCAGTATTTTATACTTGTAGCTCTTTATAGATGCGCCCTTTGGGCGCAATCCAGCAAAGCTTTGCACATATGCTTAAGTTTATGCATTTTGAGTAGTCCCAAGGCTTTTGTTTGTACTGTTTGTACAAATGCCACATGATTGTTCTCTTTCATGTAATACCTTTAAGGAAAAAAGAGAAGGAAAGAAAGGAAAGAGGCTCCCTTAATCTTGGTCCATACTAGTTGGAAAACTCTGACACTCATAGTTGCTCAAGTTATTGTAAAATTTTGGGGGTTTTAAGCAAATGAGAGGAACTGCTTTATGTCTAATTATGGGAAAGATCAGACTTGATTTTGATGAATTTTCTGGGTCTTATTCAAACTAATTTAATTAACTGCAGTTTTTACCTAGGAACTCTATGAGAACAGACTTCATGTGAGATTCCTTATGCTCTTTGAGCCAGTGTATGTACAAGAATGCAAGACCAGCACTTTTAATTTTACCTTTGCCCTTGACTCAGAGAACCAAATACCACTAGGAAGTGCAGAGGAACAAGACAATAGGAAATATTTTTTGAAGCCATTGACAAGTTCATGTCTGCTTTAGTTTGAATTCTGGACACTAATTCAGATCACCTCTTACTTTAGCCAAATCTGGAGGCTAAACCTTTGCTGGTTTTGTTCAACCGCTGCCCTTTCTTCCTGTCCCACAGCTCCCAATTCACACGCTACCTGTGAATCTATTTTGACAGCTGTATTTTTCCAACAGGAAAATACTTTACACATCTGTGGTAATTTCAGACTCAGAACATGCAGCTCCCTCTCTTACCTCAATATGCCTCCTCTGCTATTCAGTTATGTTTGTGCAGGCTCAGCTAGCACACAGCAGATAATCTCATCAGTGTAAAAACACACTGAAGACAAACAGTGTGTCTAATTATTTTTTGTATATTGCCTAAACTTGAAATATATTGCCTTGGGTGCATCTTGGAGTCAGGGAAAGGAAGTTAAAAAAACAGGCTTTTCCTCTTGGAAATCTCTTCCAAAGGTTTTAGACAGCTTTTGGTGTAAAATAAAAAGATGTTATTGCAAAAATGGTGGGAAATGAGCAGTGATTTTAATTTACTTTCATGTTGTTTCCCCACTAAGTTCAATCTAAGGTGAAACATCGTGTTGATGTCAAATTTTGCTTCAAGCAAAACAATAGAGGAGCTCTAAAATTAATGTAGGTGTCCAGTCAGAGGCCTTATACAGCCATTAACAGCAGTACCAGCTTGAGATAATGCATTATAAGCATGAAAAATTCAACAGTCATTGCTGTGTTCTGATCTCTCTCCCTTTTTCTTACTTTGTTTCCTACAGAATCTGCTGCACATTCCCAAACTGGTCTTTCTGCTAGTTTACCCCACAGAAATGCACTGGATCTGGATCATTATGACTAATGAAATAGCTGAGAAATGATTTTTTTTTGTCAAAATATAATGCCACTCTAGAACTTTCACCATACATTAGGACACTGTAACAAGGGCTTATGGTTGCCTGAGGCATAACTTTGATTCAGCTTCACTCCATCTTTAGCCACCCAGTTCAATGCACTATTGTAAGATGAGCTGAATGCTGAAATTCAGTGCAACTGGGAGATGAATGCTATTTTATAGCTATATGCTGTAAAATTGCTAGGTCTTTTGTTATCGTCTATTGACCTTCAAAAAAAAATAAAAAAGGTCTCCGAGCCTATTTAGAGCATAAAAACAAATTATAACAGCATTAAGGCACAGGGTGCTGAGTTAAAATGAGCTGTTGTGTTCTCCAAATTCCACTGCAAATTTGCAACCCACATGTTGTGGTTTAAGATTCAAACCTGTGGACGCAATTACTGTTGGCCAGTATGCTTTTTATGTGACAAATGACTTGGCTGACTTAAAAATCAGATCTTGCAGTCTCCAGAGGACAAGATGCTCTTGTCCATGAGCTTAAGGCTCTTGGATATTTCATATACACTTCTCAAAAAAGAAACACCTGAGGTGTATTGATGCTTCATGTAATGAAATCTTTCATAAGAGCAAAAAAAGAAGTAACTCTTTTGTTCTGGACACAGGTGTACATAAAAACATTTAATTCCAAGTCAATAGGTTTGACTCACATTAGCATTTACAGAACTAAAGACAGAAATAATTTGATTTCCCTGAATGTGTTGTTACCATTATCAATTCCTGCAGCCTCACAATAAGTTTTCCATAAATTTAAGATTAACTATTATTTTCTCACCTATAAATAAAATATAATCATCTTAAAAATCAATGAAGGGAAAACCATCAAATCCATTAGCCTGACTAAGAATTCCTTCAGGCCAATAATATGAACTGCAGTGCACTGGATCTTTCATTTTATTGAGCTATATCTCTTTGTATGGCAACCAGCAGGGAAAAAAAAATCAAATCTAAAATCAAAGACTAAGGGGTTTTGTTCTGGAAACAAGTGAGGTAAGGATTGAATATTCTTGTATGCCTGGAGTTAATTTTTTTCACCTCAATTTGCAATCAGACACAAAACAAAAAAAGATATTGCCCCTGGAAGGAAGCAACTTTATTACCATTCCAACTATTTTCTGTACTTTTTATCACTTCTAAATCCTTTGTTTTTGATTCACCTCCATAACCTTGCAACAGTAAACACGTTTACTTGTCTTTGCTGACTGTCAACCAATACCATCTGCTCTTTGGAGCCTTAAAAATAGTAACACATATATGGGTCACAACTGTAGTCTCTAGATAACCATGTAGCAGATCCAGGTGATTAATTTTTTCCACAACCTTCATCTTACCCAGGGGCAGAATTTTGCTGTGTCTTTCCCTAGTGAATGTTTCTCGTAAAATGTGAAATTAACAAAAATGCGACCTTACCAAAAACAGTATTTCATAGAGGACCCATGTCAACTAACAGAAGGGGTTGTTAGTCAGCTGCCTTGTTTGAACTTGATCCAAAGGCATTTCTACTCTCTTTCATAAACAGAAGTGGTTCAAGCCATAAAACTGTGAAACTGGGACAAATCAACAGGGGTCTTTTTTTCTGTAAAAGAAAAGAAAAACAGTGGCATTAGCTGCTGCTTTCAGGATGTCTTGGCAGTGTTACTTCTCTTAAATACCACTTTCTTTGTCTGTGATTTGGTATTCTGCTTATACTGTTTCTCATGATGCACACATTCAAGATTTTTAATCCCTGATAAAATCCAGGATAGTTTAATGAGCTAATTGACAAGATGATGATATGATATGATATGATATGATATGCCATAGTGTACTATTTCAAACTCAGATTAGATGGAAAATACCAATGTTAAAAAGGTTAGTAAAATTATACAAGCAAGCACTGATTTCCTCTTTGACCTTGTATGCATAAATTAGATTTACATATGCACTATCATAATCCCTTAAACATTTGTTTGAAGACACAGCAGAAAATATTTGCTTAATAATAAAAGAAATCCTAATTTTCTTCGGTTCTTATCATTTCATGTGTCACAGAGGTCTTGTTTATAGAACACTATCCAACTTCTACTTTAAAGATGGAATTACTTTCACTATTAAGTTATTCCCATAATCTCAAATTATTTTCTTATAATAAAAAATCATTTTTATATGAATATATCTGGTTTGCTATCCTTAATCCTGCAGGACAAAATTGTATAAAGGTTCAATTACACCTATAAAATCCTTTAGACATAAACCTTGACAAAGTCTGGGGTGAAGACTGGATCCAGCCACACTCAGATTCCCCTCTGAGAAGGACTTTAGAAAGCGAGGGGGTCCTTTCTGCACCTCAATCTGTCATGGGAGTCACTGAACACTTTTTCAGTTTCTTTCTCCACTGGCCTTTGCACTTATTTTTCAGTACAGGAAACACATGGACCAATTGGAGCATGTCCAGAAGAGGGACACCAAAATTTTCAGAGGTCTGGAGCACCTCTCCTGTGAAAAGGCTGAGAAAGTTGAAATTGTTAAACCTGGAGAAGAGAAAGCTCAAGGGATACTTTATAGCAGCCTTTCAGTACTTAAAAGGAATTTATAAGAAAGATGGAAACAGACAATTTATCAAGGCCTGCTGCAATAGGACAAGAGGTAATGGTTTTAAACTGAAAAAAACCATCTATTTATCTTTGATATAAGGAAGAAGCTTTTTGTAATGTGGGTGGTGAGACACTATAACAGGTTGCCCAGAGAAGTGGTGGCTGCCCCATCCTTGGAAGCATTCAAGGGCAGGTTGAGTGGACTCTGGTCTAGGTGAAGATGTCCATGCTCATTGCAGGGAGGTTGCACTAGATGAGTTTTAAAGGACCCTTCCAACTCAAAGCATTCTACAATTCTTTGATTAATCTCCCTAGTATTAATCTTATATTTATTCATTAACAACTTTAAATGCTAACAAATAACAATTTGGAGCAGCACCAAAGGTACAGTAGCTTCCTCCCACAGATCTCTCTCTCTCTCCATACATATATATATATATACATATATATATCACAAAAATAGCCATTAATCTAATAAAGATGTTAAATTTCCTGGGGACTACTCCACCAGTGTGCTTCATTCAACTCATTTGTTATGTTTACTTCTGATCTTGCGGTATGTTTCCCCTCCACATAATAGATATTTCCTAAACTGTTCTTCATTACTACTACTACTATTATTAATATTATTATTATTATTATTATTATTATTATTATTATTATTATTATTTTGACATCACCATACAAGTTTTTTTCAGAGATGAAAGAGATGTTGAAGGCAAGGCAGTGGAAAAGACAGACAGAAGTGTAAACAGATGAGAAGAATGCTTTCAAATTTAACAAACCTTAAATGTTTTAGTTTGCAGGTTCTCCCTGCAATTTGTTTGATGTTTTCCTTAGATTGGTCAATATTTTGTAATGACAAATACATGTGTTCTGAAACTGATTAATGGGAAAGTTGCTTAATTTTGCAAAATAGGTTTTAAAACTATCTCAGGAGATAATTTCATAACCATATCAAAATATATGCCATGATTAGAAAAACATTAAAAAACAATGATAAAACTAGCAGAAAGAAATTGATACTGGAATAACTGCAAGAGTAATATCAAGGGTTTTTTAAGATGAATGTCTTTAGGGGTAAACACATGCTTCATAATTTCTAAAGCAGTTTTCAAATAATCCAGTAACATAATTATAGTAAAACTTCATTAAATTTCTATAGAATTTTTGTCACCAACCTGTTTTGTTACTAAAACTAGTTGCATTGGTGCAAAAATACAAAAATTTACTAGTTACCTTTCCTCTGCCACCTATTCTTTCTTAATGCCTCCCAAATACTGCAGAAATTCACCATGCCACTCTTTCCTTTTACTGGATATTTTCCATATAAACATTAATGTTCAAACATTAATTCAGATTGAAAACAATGAAATTCCTAAAAATCTTACTTTTTAAATTAACTTAAAGAAATAAAATTAATTTTGAATAAATTTAATTTTAATAAGTTTATGACTTGATTAAATATAGTACATGAACCATTGTATTTGAGATCAAAATTTGGCACAGCTTTATAATTCTTAAAAAAGTACAGTGAAAATGCTCTCAAAAGCAGGATTGGTTGTTTTAGCTCATGAACTAGAAAAATTAGGAGAATTTGTCAGGAGTACAAGAGAGGATCTTGGTTCCATTGTGGATATGCTGCATTGCAGAAATTTCCAAAATTATTTGGGATATAATACACGGCATTAAAAAATCAAAAATACCACTTCTTTAGGAAGATGACCCTAAAATATGTCACAGAAGCCACAGCCAAACTGAACAGAAAGTGGCATTCAAAGCCACATCCACTTGTGTGGCTATAAAACACTGTGATACCCCTCCTGTTCCTAAGGCTGTGTTACACCTCTAACAGAAATATTGGTAAGGAGCAGCAATAGAGGGAAGTAGGGGATTCTTTTCAGTTGAGTTTTTGCTGAAATTGGCCAATCAAAAAACATCAAAACCGAACAATCTACAGGCGTTTTTTCCCTGGGTACCATAATGTACTAACCAAAAAATCCAGATCTTAGCTTTCTAACCATACCAGACATGAAATTACTTTGATTTACTTAAAGACTACTAACTATGTTTAAATATAAGCCAGAAATCAAAATAAATTATAATGAAGTACTCTGAGTTTTATCTTTTGGACCAATCTAAATAATGTAGTTTTGGTATTAGATGTGAAACACAGGACATTAAAAAAAATTTCATCTTGTTTATGCTATTAGAATATAAGATCAGCTCATATAAAAAAAATCATAACAGATTGTTGTTTTTTTTCTATTTTCTTTGTAATTTCAGGTTGGCACATCCATGAAATATGACACAATAATTAATTAGCTTTCAGGGCAAAATAAGAGAAGATTTCTACACAGAATGCACATGCAAAAATGCAGTGCTATTATCAGTAACAGAATTCTAGCAAAATTTGTGGCATTGAATAACGAAATAAACTTCAAAATTGTGTCATAAATGTATTTTAAATTATTACTTGCCAGCCTAAAATGATACAACTTTCATTACTAGAGCTGGTATATTATTGTGCTGCTATGTATATTGACAGAGTATAATTTTATCATTAACAGTACTAAGCAAAAATTTAATTTTATAACATTATTTCTTATTGGCAAGAGTCTCCAAATTCTACTGCAGAACAAATTCTAGCATGTGACATCCATTCAGTGAATACTCTATCATTAGTGTTCCTTTTTATCCTTTCTGTGTGCAAAACTTTATGGATGTTTATAAAACTATACTGACAAGGCATGATGGAAACAAGACAATGTCAAATATTTGTTTCTGATGTGACACCCAGCTCTTCATGCCAGAAACAATTCTCTTCAGAGCTGCTGAAACAACCTATTACAGTCAAATAATGTCTTTGGTAAATGCTTAATAGTGACTCTAGCATTTCTATGTGATACACTTCTGGCTCACTTGTGGAAGAACTGCTATATTTATCATTTTGAGATTTGTCTAGCAGTACTGTGAAAGATAAAATGGCAAGTTACACAGGCCTGAAAGGAGAGAAAAAAAAATCTGTAATACAAATGATGAAATAAGCAGGCCTCCATAATGACTTTTTATTTGCTTGGTTGGTTGGTTGTCTTTTCTTCCCTAAACCAAGATGTAACAACCCCTTTTCCAAAGTTTTGGTACCATTTTCAGAGATTACATTGTGTTTTTGGTGTCAGTAATATTTTGAATAAATAAGTTTTATAGGGTAGTTAGAAATGGCCTTCGATCTGTTTTAAATATAAAGACTGTAAAATCCAGTGCCTTATTTACACCCCTACAATTCAGACTTTCACTGAGTTCATTTAGAGCAGGATTAGATCCAAAGTTTTAGATCTTATACCTTTTCACTGAACAATTCTGCATCAGATTCTGGATTGAGAGCAGTAGTTACCACTATAAAATAGACCATGAAAATACTTGAAGGTACATGTGTTAAAGCTATTCCTAATTTATCATTGAAAAGAAAAAAGGTACCTCATTCTCCACATTTTCATGTAGTATAGTTGCTGATTTGCATTAATGCAAAGAAAAAGAGAACAGGCCATCTGGAACATCTACCTGCTTGAAATTACTTTATCTTTTATTAGCCTGCAAAACCAGGAAATGGGGGGAAGGTGTGGATGGGACATTAATGGAAAACTCTGAAAAATCAAGATCTACCTTCCTTTAATCACAAAGATTGAGTTGGTTCTCATTTTGCTGGTTCCCTTCCTGGGACCAGAAAGTCTCAGCAGTGGAGATGGTGCAAGGCTTGGCAACTCCAATCATGATCATGGGGGATGACTAACTACATTGGGAGTTAACTTTCAGTGTGGGCTGTGTTGAGATTGTCATGATGCATCAAGGAAAACTGAATAATATTTGTGTGAGAAAATTCTGATTTTAGAAAGATCTGGAAACATGTATTTTCTCTATTTTATGTATTAGAATGCATACATGAATATTACACACTAAAAAAAACCCAAAGCCAGCCTGAAATATTTCTGTTGTAGAAGAAAAGTTGTGAACAATGACAGTGGAGCCCAGTCTAGTCAGAGATAAACAGATGTATTTTCAATAAAGAAGATAGAAAATCCTTTATATAAAAAATTACAGTGATAAATAACAGTGTACATATTATTGTACGTATATGTTTCATATAAAGCTTTCTATCCAATTCAGTCTGCTAGCAATAGGTGGCTTTGGAACAAACACAGGTAGTTTTTTAAAGATGCACTGTCAACTGCAAGAATCCTATATGTAATTAATTTTGTATTAGAATCCTTCCTATGCAAATCTCACACTATTACTATTTAAAAGAACACAAAAGCCAAACAAATAGCAGTACATTTGTATGTAATTTAAAATTTTGATTGATATAAGCAAGGATTCAATATTCTTCATTCTAGTGGTAGTGTTGGATGAAAGTTTTTCCATATTTATTTATAATTAGATGTCCTCCTTTGCAGCAAGAAAACAAAGAAGGTTAACTTATAGGTGTAATTTAGCAGATTCTCACAGCTTACTTCCTGTAATTCCCTGAGCTTGTTTGTTGCATGTCTGCATTTTTTATTTCCTTTCCCTCTTCCTGCTGCTGCTGCTGCTGCAGTTAGCAGAACAGAGCCCAGTTGTCAGTCCCAGTAGTGAACCAATCTTTGCCATATGCCTCTGTTTAAACTTTAAAGTGAATAAACAATCTCTGCCTGGCTTAATTAAGAACCTCAGTGTTCTATTCTCCAATGCTCTTTACTTTTTTTAGTCAATTTTTGTCTGATAGATCAGCCAAATAATACAGAAAAAACCACAGAAACATCCCTCGAAGAAAACCGAACATTAATTTTGGTAGGCACAATTTTAGTTTTCTGTTTTCATGTGGCAATCATTCATTGTCTTCATTCAAAAACTGCTCAGAACAGCTTTCTATTGAGCCCATCAACATTAATCCATCATATAAAGTGTTATACGTGTGGAAGCATGAAAGCAGAGGGTGAAGGGATGTGCTGCACCGTAGGACAAATTCACTTTGCAGTCATATAATGCAATATGTGTCCAAACTGCATTGTTTGTTTTATGGCAGCTCTCCTCATGGGCTCAAAAAAGTGCAGGGAATGAAAGGCATGCTGCCATCAGTGCACCTGTTCAGGCACCTGAGCTCCCCACCACCCTTCACAGAGGGGCTGTATGGCTTTGAGGTGTTCAAGGCAAAGTTGGAAAGTGTTTCCTTTGTGTTTATACAGCACTCTGCAACCTATCCAGGCTCATAAAATAACAGGACTAAGCATAATCTCATGCTTTTCTGGTACAACATCCTAGACTGCAGAATTTTAAATACTGAATTTAAAGCAAAAGTCTTCATTCCACTGCCTGACAAACATCACACCTGTTTCCATACTGTTTGCAATTGAAGTTTTCATCACCACTTGAGAACATTGATACTATTTGACCTTCCCTGAACCCTCTTATTTACTTAATTCTGACCTGGAATCCATGATGATTTTCAATTCTACTAATCTGGTTTTCACACAGGTGTTTCTCATTGCATTTCCATTTAAGAATATCAGCAGTGCTTTAGTAACAGTGACTTTGTTCAGCTAAACTGTTTATGACAGCTCATGCACAGAATTTTTATCTCTTTACATAAAACCCCATCAGTGTTGCTGGCTCACAAGCACACCTGGTAAAGCATATGTTTTTGATCTTTAAGTATATCTAGGCAAGCCAAATGAAAGAAAAGGATAAGCTTGAATCTATGAGAGATAGCACATCCAGGGACCAAGAATCTCTGTTTTGAACTTTCAAAAAGCATCTACTTTTTAAATCTTTTTAGTGATTGTAAATAAGGAAAACAAAGCCTATTGCTGACATTTTCTTTTAGGAAATACAAAAATTAAATTCTATATTAAACTTTCTGCCCTCTATGTTAACAAACATTTTAGAAAAACTAAATCTAGATGCTATTTCAGGCCCTTTAAATGAAGAGTTTTTGTAATAATATATTATACAGAGCACCACCAACACACACACACACATCCCACAAACATTCAAACTTCAAAGCTCGTCGATTAATTGGTTTTTTGCTCCATGTAATTTTAGAGTTTAACATAAATTGAGTTTTTCCACATTACTAATAGTGGTGACTAGTTCAATCCAAGAAAATGGAAACATGGAAATTTCAAAGCAAATGTAACAGGAAGTTTCCAGATTACTTCTAAGTCTTGCCAGCTTTTTGCATAACAAAGAAAAGAGAGGACTCTTTCCCTATGGAAATTCCTTTTTTAGAGGTTTTTATCCTTAACCAGATGTTATTGGTATAATTTCCAGAATGATAAGCCAGCTGTCAGACAATAAACCATATAACATGAATGGATGAAGTAAAAAAATATCTAAAATTAAGCAGCATTTGTTTCAGATAACAGCAATTAGCAGAAGTTGGGCTTATGCAAACCACTTTGAATTTTCTGAGGCTTAGGGATTTTTGGCTCAAAGCACAGATTTAAACATATTCTTACAAATTTGTGGTACATCAAATCAACAACCCAAGCCTATACATCAGTTCAAATTGAAAGTGTTTGACATTACAAAAGTTAATGAAACTTAAAAGTACAAGAGAATTAAGCTTGAAGTCAACAGCTGGTAACTCTGAAATTTATTGAGAAAAGTTTATGATTTTGTTGTTCTTGAATCTGAACCCTAACTCTAACTCTCCCTGAAATCCTACAACATGTTTAAAGATTATGAGATTGTATTGTTCTGGTTTGCATGGCAATTGGCAGATTGTGAAGCAGTGATGCAGGCCATATTCCAATATCTCAAAGTATGTCACCTGTCTCTATTTAGCACCAGCCTCTCATTGTGATTTTAAACATCCCATCATCACTTAAGCTTCACAGGTCTTTGGTATGAAAGTGAGATCAGACCATAATTTGCTGGCCTTATCTTCAATACAACCAAAGCAATCAAATAATAATTTGCACTGCAACAAGATTTTTTTGTCCTACAAGAATTTCAAAGGAAAAGAAGGAATAAAGGGAGCAGATAAGTACACTAGACTCACAGTAAGTCAGAAGCAAAGGATAGAACAGAATCTAGATTTTTCTGTGTTTCAGTCTTCTTATTTTCAGAAAATAAATATTCTCTGCCTCTGCCTTTTCTGTTGTAACTTTTTATTTCATGTCACAAATATTGCACAACCTGAGTATGATAGCCCTTCTTTTAGAGAGACAGATACCAAATACCACTTCATATTACTGGAAGAATTTATCAAAATAGCTCTTCTTACTAAGGTGAAAAAAAATTGGGTAATTTTTAAAGCAAGTAACTTTCTGTACATGGAGTCTTATGCTGTCACTTAATGATGGGTGCTTGAAGATACAGGCCAGTGAAAGCCACACTGCATTCACAGTCAAAAAGGCAACTGATGGCAGAGAGATGCCATTTTGGAAAATATCTACTCAGCCTTCTAAAGTTTCAAAAGCTCTATCTTCTAACTACAAAAGCAACCTTAAAGAAATATGTTTCTTCCACTTTACATGTACCAATTAACTTGGTAAAGGAAAATCAAACTTGCTAATGTTCCTACCACAGAAGTGCAAGGGGAGAAAACAGGTACAGGAAATTAATTTGGATTAGTCAGATTTCACAACTACTGTGTGACCTGATTTCTAGCAGGCAGAATACTTCCCCAGATGACTTCAATGAAAGGTGAAGATAGCCCTTGAGACAATGATATCCAAAGAGAGCACTATTTACATACAGACCTTAAGGAATAATTTTTTATTTCTTAAAAAAATACATCCTTATGTCGTGTATTTAATTTTTGAGGCAACATCATATAGCATATTTAAGTCAGAAAGCACAAAAGATTAATGATCTAATTAATGAAATCCATAGATATCTCCATACCAATGCTGTGCTACACAGGTAAGACCAAACAAGAACAGTAGAGAATCCATTTTGCATCACAACACATAATCACAAAACACTGGCTAATGTGCTCTTTTCCCTTGGTTTAAGGAAAGCAACTCTATTCATTAACAGCTTTTCACTTAGTATGACTTGTGTGTATTACACTCAAACACTCAGCTGTCAAAGGAAATGATGGGAGCTGACAGTTTGGAATTTGAAAGGTTTGACTCCTTTTGAATGTACTAAATGAACAAGTGCTGTCTAATTTTTGTTGAACTGAACCCAACAAAAATCCCCTGCAAGGATGCAAGATTTTATTATACCTTTACAAGTTTAATATGCACAGTGAATATTCAGAGCTTTTCAGCTAGATACTCAGTTAATTCTATGACTAAGAAAGATGTCATTAGGTAGGCTTCAGGCAACAGTGAGCCACAAATGGAATTCCTTCCTTATTTTCTGAAACTCAGAGTTTATGATCCATATCCAATGATGAATGGTCTATAAACTCTCTTATGGTCTTTAATTGCATAAACTATACATTATAGACCTACATTAGCTTGTGAACATTTTTGCTACAAACTGTAGAGAAACAGTAAAAAAAGAAGTTCCCTCAGCTCTTACACAAACAGAGTATGTAATTCTTCAGTATAATTTGTTCAGTGCTTATGTTCTTTGTTTGAATTTGTACTTTTCTACAAATGCAGAGAAATAAGGCTTTACTTTTTAAATTTTAAAAATTTACATTTTTTTAATGCTTAATTCCTGAAACTCATGCTGTCTAGTTAGCACTCTATGTTCTTTCAACATGAACTGGTCCTAACCCTGTCAAACTATTTTACCTCGTAGCTGCTGTTTGTATTGGTGTATTAATAAATGGCTTTCTGTACCTTAAGAGCAGCATGAATGCTTCCTGAGCAGTGCACTTCTCCACTGGCTTCTGCTGACATTTTGACTTGTTTTAGAAAGCATTAAATAAATAAGAAATAAAAGTTGACATAACGTATATGATAAGTACTATAGAGAAAAGAGCCTCAGGTAGACTGCCTATATATACCCTCTATGAAGATAAAACACAACCACTTACAATTTAAATTTTGAACAGCAATTTACATGAAAACAAAAAGAGACTTGCCAACCCAGGTTATTAGTAGAACTACAGGCTTTGTGTCCTAAAGTAATGTGTGTTTTTCCCCTAAATTACCGTGCACTGTCATGGCAAGTAGTTGAACCACGTGCTATACACAGCATACATCTTCTGCTATAAGGAATACTGATAACGCTGCTTCCATCCTTGGCTCAACCACTAATCAAGCAGGAAAGTGTTAGGGAAAAAAAAATACATAATTTCAAAACTGAAATGGCTATATTTGATACTGCAGATGCTTTGAGCTTGGAGAAGATTCCGAGGAGCCCTTAGCACAGCCTTCCTGTACATAAAGGGGGCTACAAGGAAGCCAGAGAGGGACTTTTCACAGAATGTGTAGTGATAGCACAAGGGGGAATGGCTTTGAACTGAATTTCTGAATGAAGATTTGTAGACAAACATAATGGTATCAGGAAATTAATTGTGTGAATTGTAATGATGTTATTTGTTTCTTGAAATTAAACAGAACCATCTCATGTGGTTCTGATACGAATTTTTTTTCTGTCATGTTTTGCAGTTCTGTTTAATCTGACTAACATATCTTTAATTCCACATCCATTACCAAATAATGGCATCCATATCAAAGAGATTTGAGACTCACATAATTCTGAGTTTTGAAGTAATTTTGCAAAAGAAGATATTACTTAAACTTTAATAAACTCCAAAAATATCATTAATTTTACTCCTAAATATACTTTCAGCATACTGTGCTAATAGGAATTAAGCAGGTCAAATAAACAAACTCCATCTCACAAAGATCTGTTCAGTATCAACTATCATGATATTAGTACATATGACAGTAAAAACATGCTTGGAATATTATTTGAAGTAAACATGCCCCAGTATTGCATAGAAGGCAAGCATGTTATATTCACAATTTAATTCTCATGTTGCATTAGAAAATGTGAATGTTTTGGTTAGCTACAAAATAATTTCAAGCTCTTCAGCATGTTAAATTGTTATTTGCAACTCTTACTTAATCTACACCTAGAGGATCATACACTCTGTTATTAGGACTAGTTATTGACAGTCTTATTAAATTTCTGCCAATAAAAGTGTTTTTAAATACTGTATATATGAATGTATGCATTTTAACAATTCTTGATTTCTCTTTTCAGTATTTAGTAAATGGAGATGGCTTGCCTGCTAAATGTTTTAGTTAATCATTTTCTGCAATTAAATGATCTCCAATGATTCAGGAAATGAAGATGTGTAATAAACTTAAGGAAATTGAACAGTCAATAACTGGGATAGATGACAGCAGTTAACTACTGTATGGGGAGTTAAAAATTCCCATGCTCTACCTAATCATCTGCCTCCAGCCCCTGTCTTCTAACACAGTGAGAATCTACGACGTGTTGAGTATGAAAAGGTCCACAAAGGCAGCTGCATTTTGGGCATCTCTCACCCATGGTAGGCTAGAATTAGGATGAAACTATAACCATAGAATTTCTTTTCTGCTGCTTTGAGATCCTTCCCTGCATATACTATTTATAAACATAGGTCATGAGGGGGTATTCCCATTCCCACATTCACATTCTAAATTGCTGTCACCATCCACATCCTTTCCCCAGAAAAGAGGAGGGCTACTGAAGCACTGTACTGCAGGATTTCCTGTAGACCATGTATAGTATGGAAGGAATTGGAAGAAGATGAAAGAATAACATCAATGGAACACGAGGGAAGTACTCCAGGTCTCCCAGGCATTTCCACAAAATGTCATAAATCAAACAAATGTAAATGATTGGAAGGAACATGCTTTAGTCAAGGAACTATTTAGGAATGAAGTGTCACACATTTTCCTATACATGCTTGTACAGACTCCAGCCTGGGACCAATCCCATTTTCTCATGATTTCTATTTTGGAAAATAACAATACAAAATTGAATAGGCACTTGTGTTCAAATGTTCTTTGTGCTAATGACGCCTCAATGTTTCGCACAGTTGCGTGACATTAAAACGAATTATTTCATTCCTAATATAATGTATTTCTAGTAGGACTAGTCGTAGGCTTTCCATAGGCTATTCTAAGTTTGCAGTAAAATGCAAGGCTTGTGAATGTCATCTCTTTTTAGTTATTTTCTAAATTTTAAGATCCTAATATTCTCTAGGCGATATTGGCTTTACCAGTTCTTTCATTCCTTTCTGCTTTTATAATATCAACCTACTATAGAAGACAACACGATAAACTAAATTATAATTGTTAACAATGTTAAATATTGCCATTTATGCAAGTAATATTTACTATCTGCAGAAAGAGCTGTGATTGTATTAAAGAAATACATTCCCCAGTAACAAACAGAACAGGTGAACTTCACTGTTATCTTTACCATAGATAAATTCTGTTGATTAAGTAATCCCTTGTATAAGCAAATCATTCATTTAATGACTATTCATGTCTAAAAAGACACCACTACACTGCCTCAGGAATTTCAGAGTTCCTAAATAATACAGAAACCTCCCTAAAACTCAGAAGATGCCCCCTTCCTTCCTGAGCACCATTCAGTTCTGCCAGTTTATATGCTCACAGGAGGTACAACGTGAAGCTGATAGCCAGTTGTAAAATTGCCAGAGAAGTATTATTTTACATTGAGAAGGGGCAATTCATTTAATTGAATAATTAATTAAATAAAATTATTAAGATCTATACATCATGTATCAAGACATCAAGAATAATAACAGTATAAATGGCTTGTTTTGTAGGACACTTTCTTGCGGAAACATGAAAGTGCAAGAAGTGTGAAAACGTAAAATATTTCAGTGTTCTAAAACCTACTTTGATCTAATTGGACACTGAAACCCATCTTGAAACATTGACATTTCTTACAATTCCACATTTAAAATACCCTTAACAGAAGAATAACAGCAAGACATAACTCCTGCTCAATGCTTTCTTCCCCTTTTATCCATCAAGAGTATTCAGAGAAGACATTCTGTGTGTACATACTGCTTCAGAAGAAAGGCCATTACTCCATGCCAAACTCACACATGGGTGTTTAATCTGGGCTTATAAACAATACATCCCTTTCAGCAGTTATAGTTAAAAAATTAAAATATGTATTTCTTCTATTTTCATCTTTATACTATTTTCTTTAGTAGTGCGGTGTAAGTGCTTACACAAATGTACAGGATCTGACCTCCTTAGCTTCTATGCTTAGACCTGAAAGGATCTGGGAGTAATTTGGTTTCATTTTGGATATCCTGTTAAGGGATTAAAAATGGATCAACTCCCCAGTTGCCTCGCTACTTTTATGTGCTCTTCATAAAAGGTTTCAAAAGTAGAAGAACAGTATATTTGTTATTTCTGGCTCCGTTAAACACAATAGTAATGAACATTAGCTATTTAGCTCTTAAAAAGCATGCAAAACACAACACACTTATGATGTATGGCACTTTAAACATATGCTTACAGCTATACACTGCCATCTAATCACCTGCATGAGAGCACTGGCACAGAATGCCAAGATTATACAGCCGTGCTTCCAAATGGCCCCTAAGTTGCTTAAAGTTGTCTACTCCTCTAGCAAACATTGTAATTTGAAAACTCAAGTATTACATAGAGAAAAGAATAATTTTCAAGAAAAGAAGATGGATTGTAGATGAGCAACCTGTGTCTAAGGTTGTAAATACAAAATGAAGTTGTTTTCCAAAGGATACAAAAAGAAATAAAAAATGAGTGCCCAATGGGCACATTCACTTAGCAATTTTATGTCTGTATAAAAAGCTGCTATTAATTACAAACTAGTTTTTATGCAATTCTGCTTTCTTTAAATGTGGAGTGAATTCTCCCCATAAACTAATGAACTGAAGTGAAGCCAAATAGAGACCAGCTGGCTGAATTGCTAAGTAATTTTATCCACATGATTGACTTTATGATCCTTTCACTACAGTAACTAGTCTTTATTCTTACAATCATCATCAACCATAATTCCAGAGGGAGAGATGATTAAAAATCAAGAGAATAGAGAGGAGAGGTTTGTTTGATGTGGTACAGTGCATTCTTGCACACACTTCTTCTGTATAATAGGTGCAGAATTACAGGTCTTTATAGCCTCCAAAGCAGTGCACTGAATAGCTGCCTCAAAGACATAATAAGCAACCAATGCCTAAATAATCATTACAGATACTCCATTAACAGCATCTATCTGTGTGGCTTTTAACCATACAAATTGTTTTTTGACAGCTTGTAACCTTTCTGAACAGTTTCCTTTGGGCATTACACCACATTTTATCTTTTTTTAATTTTAACTTTTGCTTTGTCTATAATTTATTACTTTCTTTGGAGACACGTAACATATTTCAGTGGAATGGATAAATTCAAATAAAAGACTTAAAAAAATCAATTTCTGTTTTAATCTATTAAATCCTTGCTCCCTAGGAGATAACTAAAATCTGATGAAACATAACAGGGGAAAAAGGCTAAATGGTCTAGAATTCCTGAGGGTATCTGTTTTACAACAAGCAGTATTTTTTTTTCCTCAAATTATTTAAAATAGGGCATAACCAACTGAAAAAAAAGGAATAAAAGTAAAAACATATATAAATAAAACATAAATCCTTTAAAGCTGTTCCTAAGAGCCACAGACTTAAAATGACATAATAAATAACGTGTTATAAAATAGCTTAATGATGTATTGCAACAGGATAAAGACCTAAGAAAGATGTACAATTGTATCTTTTTTTCCAAAGAGAGACCATAATTGCTAATCAGTAAAGATAAGTGACTTATGAAGAGCTAAAGAGCAAGCATGATTATCAGAAATTGGTGGAAATGTGCAAAATTAATGTGGGGGATGACCTAACAGTATTAGGTGATTCGTATTGGCTGTCATGGCCATTATGACACTTCTAACTGTTTTCAGGAATTATGTCCAGTAAATCAACATGTAGAAGCAATCAACATAGAAATACCACAATTCTGGCAGCCAAAATTTCTGATTTCTTTCCAGACATTCAGCTCTTTTTCAACAGATTCAAGTACTTTTCCCAAAGTTTTCAAATCTATGGAACAGGTAAGCATGCATGTCCAATAGACAGAAGAGTGATTTGAAATAACCTAAGCGCTCACTGCTCACAAAGGTTCCTGTTCTTCACAGATGGTATGTGGTTAGTCACATCAAAATTAACCATCAGCATTGAAAGAAGGATAAATCGGATGGGCACAAAAATCTACTACTTAGAAACAACTGAACAAGTTTTTTCCCATCTCCTGAATCTTAAAATGGGTCACTAAATCTAGTACAGTTTTCATAAATGACAGGGAAGGCAGAGTAAATCTTTAAATAAAATGTGGAAATATCCCTCTCGGTATGAATTTAATTCATCATGCTAAACTCAGTGAAGGTACATCAGCATAAAATTAGAATGAGGCTGTTATGAATCAAGGAGATTCATGTCTAAATTGCATCTTACAGCTGAGATATACCACAGCTTATATATCTGAGGAGCTGAAAAAATAATGGCATATTTTTTGATTATATATAAGATAATAAGGAGACGTAATATAAATATTGATAGGGAAAAGAGGTGTCAGTGGCAGAAATTATTAGAAAAAGGTAATGAAAGTGTGAAATATAAAGATCTAAAAAAAATTAAGTATGAGAAAATCTCAACTATTCAGTTATTTTTTGAGCTTCATTCAGGGTCATACTAATGCTCAAGACTGTTTTGTTGGTTTGGATTTTGTTGGGATCTTTTTGCATTGTGGGTGGGGCTATTTTAATTTGCTATCAAGAACATTACTTGTAAATTATGGTAGTGAAAGCAGAAAGATCATAGTCAGTACTCTGACAGATTCTAAAAGACGTCAAGATTTCTTTTTGTTTAATTATTAGATATTTAATATCTCAACATGCCTAATGCACAGCTGCTCCGCAAGTATCATGGGCCGAACAGTAAAATGAGCTCTCTGTAATTCGATCAACCAGTGTTAACCTGATGAAAATAATAAAAATATCCCTGTCTTAGGTATCTTAAAATTTGGGAGGGGGGGAGGAGGACTCATTAAATTCTGACCCATTTCACTTCATAAGACAGTTCTAATGACTGTAGACCTGTTCTAATTGACTTGCTCACCAATTTAGAGTACCATATTATATACCATTCATCATTATCACCAACAGTAGTTAAGGACATTACACAGTTGTCAGTATAACACAATTATCTCTCAAATATTTCTTCTTCTAGTCCTTTCCCAATCTTTCAACCTTGTCAACTGTGTGAGCATTTAATTTCAAGAAATATTGCAGTGATATAATCTGTCTGAGAAGCAACAAAATTGAAGAAAGGCTGAGCCAACCAATATTCTAGCGGATGGGAATTAATAGAAAGCAGTATTCTGAAATGCTACCATATGGAAGCATTGCATTTGGGTTACATAAAGCAATCACAGAATGAAATTACCAATTCAGAATATGGATTTAAGTAAGAAAAAAAGTGAGGGTGAGGTGGTGTGGGGTAGAGTAAGTAATTCTAAGTGCTCTTAAATTATTACCTCTGTCTTCATCTGGTTTGAGTACAATTACCTCGTTTTTCAGTAAAGAAGGATCAATCTTTTGGATAGTTTATGTAGGCAGATGTTATGAGGACATTCAAAACTGTATTATACATGTCCTCTGCCACAGAGCTGTTCCCTAGTCAACCTTGCTGTAAGACCTTGTATTTGTCCTTGTCAGTCCATTTCTCCATGCTGTCAGTCTGCTGAGGTCCTTCTTGACGGAATGCTTCCCACTGATTTTAATAACCGGTCCCCCAGTCCAGGGCCATTGCAAACTTGATGAGAGGGAGCTCCATCTCGCCATCTCACCTCAATGATAAAGAGGATGAGTGCCAGTGTAGACCCCTGAATACTCTTGTCACAGACACCCAGGAAGACAACAACCAAGAAACCACTTCCATACCCAACCATCCAACTGGTACTGTAAATAGTCAGTTATTCCCCCATCCACACTGCAAAATCCTAATGTGGGTACAAGAATATTGTGAGGACAGAACCAAAACCCTTGATAAACTGAATGACATTCACTTTTCTCCCCTCATTCAGAAATGCAGTAATTTGATCATAGAGTCACTCAGATTCATCAGATATGATTTACCCTTTGTAAAGGCATATTGTTAGTCACCTTCTCCTTTACATCCAGAAGCATTCTTTAGGAGACTCCATGGTTTTCTTGTGAGTCACTGGGAGGCTAACTGGTCTGCACCTTTTGGAATTCTTTGAAGATGGGTACAACATTTGTTTCTTCCAGTTGTCAGGAACCTCCATAGATTTCCAGAGCTTTTCAAAGATTATAGAAAGTGACCTTGCAAGGACACCAGAGAATGCTCTCAGCACACTTAGATGCAGCCTGCCAGGTTCCACAGTCTTATAAGGGTCATGCTCTCTTAAGTAATTCTGGAGTCTATTGTCATACACCATAGGAGTTCAGTTCCCCCTCAATGCCCTTTACTAAACATAGGTATGTCAGACACCTGGGTCATGAAGACTGAAGCAAAGAAGACACTGAATAACTCAGATTTTTCTGCATTTGTTGTCACTGGATAACCTGCCCCATTCAGAAACAGGCACATATTTTTACTGTACAGCATTTTACTACTAAAGTAGCGGTGCATTTTAGTCCTTACTCATTGACAACAATAATCAGGGCCTCAATAGTGCAAACACATCCCTCCTCCCTCAAGTATGAATTGGTTTTTAAAACACTAAACAATGGGGGGAGAAAAGAAAATAAAAAGAATAACAATCTTTCATGTACCAAATAGTTCTGGAAAAGTATTGACCAATGTTCAACTTCTGCCCCCATGAGAATCACATGCAGTACTTTATCCAGAATATGGAGTCCTCAGCACAAGAAAGATGTGGATCTGTTTGAGTAGGTTCAAGAGGGCCATGAAGATGACTGGAGAGCTGAAGCACCTCTCCTACAAAGACAGGCTAAGAGAGTTGGGGTTGTTCATCCTACAGAACAGAAGGCTCCAAGGAGACCTTCCAGCACCTTCAGGGGACTTATAAAAAAAGAGGGAGAGAGACTTTTTTACACAGGCAAATAGTAACAGGACAAGGGGCAGTGGTTTTGAACTAAAAGAGGAGACATGTAGATGTCAGGAAGACACTCTTTACTCAGAGAGTGGTGAGGCACTGGTACAGTTTGCCAAGAGAAGCAAAGGTGAGTTGGATGGTGAGCAACCTGACCTAGAAATGTCATCCCTGTTCAGGGAAGGGGGTTTGGAATCTTTAAGGTCTCTTCCAACCCAAACCATTCTACAGTTCTACGATTCTACTCTTAAGATAGTGGATCATGTGGACACTAACAGGCAGCAACTGGCAGGATCCAGATTCAGCTCTGTATCTAAACTGAAATTCTTTGACAACAATGCTGGGCCTCAGAATTATTGAAATATGTCTAAAAGAGATCTGAAAACAGCTGGAACACATCGTGACCAGAGTTCAATTATGTCCAAACTATTAAGGTTTTGTTTAATTTACTTCTAAATATTTTACTGAGGACGGTGATAGAAAATATATTTCAATGGTTAGCAGGCTGTACTCTAAAGAAGGAACTGTTTACGTAAATTTTAGCCAGTAAGCCATCATGCAAAGAAGAGAAGAAAAATTATCTATATAACTGTTATTCCATTCCAGGTAAAACTTAACCTTGGTTAAGACAAACTAGATTTCAATATGAGCACAGCGGCAAAATAATTAATAACTTTTACTTTGATAAAACCAGCCACTTCCCATATATTACAAAGAGAAGTTCCTGTTGCAAATGCAGAACAACTGTTGAGCTCATTTTAGCTCTGATCCAAACTCAGTCTGGATGCCAAATTAGTGATGAATGGCATGATTTCTCCATTGCTTCTGTGCTATATGTGATTTTCTGTTGGCACACTATGTACTAATTAAAATGGCTGTAGTACACTCAAGCTAAATTACTTTAAAAATAATTGAGATATTCCAACTTTAAACATTTTATCATATATTTGTGTACATGTACATATAAATATTGCAGCCTGGCTTCTCAAATGATGGAAAACACCAGTCTTTCACTGAAGTATGAAAGCCTACATCAGTAAAATATCTGGCCTCATTTTACCTAGATGCACAATATTTACATATTTGTATCTATTTATCTCCTAATCACTGCAATTTCAAGAGATTTATTGGCAACGGAAAGACAGCTAACTATGTCAACACATTCAGATTTCAGTTTTTAAGAGTCAAATACCTACACCTAAAACGTAGCTCTAAATATGTTTGGAAATTTCAGATTTCAGGAGTAATACCATGTGTTCAGAAATAATTTCATCATGGAAAGGGTTGTCAAACATTGGAATGGTGTGCCCAGGGAAGTGGTGGAGTCACCATCCCCAGGGGTGTTCGAGAAATGATTAGATGTGGCACTTAGTGCAATGGCTTTATTCACAAGGTTAAAGTCAAAGGTTGGACTAGATGTCAGAGATATTTTCCAACCTTAATGTTCCTATGGTTCTATTTGGGAGCTGAAAATAGGACTCATGACTATTTGGTCGCAGCTTATTAATTATTAATTAATTAATTATTTTAAAAAACCATATATTTCAAGGCTGTCCTAGAATAAGATCTGTGTAATATCTTTTGTAATTTCTTTCTGACAGCTCTACTGATTTTATATCCCATCCAGTGGATTGTAACATGCTTAAGTTGAAATTCTTTAAAACAAAACAAACACGAATTCATTTTACTACTCTTCTTCTGAAAGTTTTCTGACAGTTTTCCAGACCAAAGGAGAAGAATTAAACATAGGACAAAAATAGTCACATACAGATTACCTTGAGTTTTCTCCATGCATAGTTTTCATTTTAAAAAATAAAATTAGATGACTCTTAGGTCATCTAGAGGGTAGTAAATTAAACAAAGTCTTTCACAATAAAGGAAATGATGGAACACAGATTTTCTCAGCATAACAAGGTATGGGATCTGGCCTCAGAATTTCACCACAATAGACTAAATTAAGAATAGCAGAGAACAAGTAAGAATCATACATGGTTAGGAAAAAGGGTTTTGTTTATAAACCATAAAAAGAGGTATGCTATCAGTTGGAACATTACAGTATTTTGAGATCAGTTTAAACAAACTTTCCCTCAAAAAGCTTTTCCTTTTTCTATATGCCAGCAATGTATGTCTCTTAAAATCAGTTTATTATCACTTTAACCTATAGGAATTTCTCATCCACACACACAGTAAATAGAACAAAATATTAGGGGTCTTTAAAACTGAAGCAGTATGAGAAGAAATATATACTGGATTCCACTTGTATACTGAACCAGAAGATGTGCAATCCAAATCTTGATTGCAATTTAACTTATTCTTTAGTTTCTTTAAAAATAAATAAAAATGAATACACTTCTTAACTTCAAAAACCCAAAACCAAAAAACCCAACAAAAAACACACAGCAAAACCCAACCAAACAAAAATGAAACATTTTTAGAAGTCAGTTTGGTTTCTCCAATTCCCATTGAAGGCTATTAGAGTACAACCACATATTCACCCTTTTGCCAGAGAATTTGTGCAGAATTACAATTAGTAAATAGTGATTTTTAATTAAATATTCTACTTCCTACAGACATCCCACTTTCTGAATTTGGCTAGTAAAATCACTTCTTCCCTGCATTATTCAATTCCTAGTTTCTCTGAGCCAAAAGTACTGTCTCTTCTCTAATTTGTTAAATTATAACAAATAAAATTTTAATCCTGGAATTTACTAGAAACTAACTGCCCTCAAGCCACTATTCACAAGAATAAGAAAAAAATAATAGAGAAAAGCAGAAAAAACCTGCAGCAAGCAGATAGATTTAGTAGTCTACAGGCTGTAGGTGGATTTCAGCATATTTATCTTCATTTGACTTTAACATTTAGACTGTTTGATTTCTAAATGTAGTTCTAAGGAGAATGTTCAACTTAAGACAGTCCAACTGCACTGGAATTTTTATGATTGTAGAAAATAATAAAAGAAAATTTTTCCAAATCAGAGAGAAGAATACTGAGAATTATAACCCACAATCAAACAATACCATAGTGAAGCATCTTCCACTTGTATGTCATTTGTCAGCAACCTGTTTTTGCTATAATAGACAGGTAAATTCTCCAAGGATCCCAGGACCTTTGAGAATGCATGAAATCCATCCTTTTTCTTTTTTTTTTAAACTCACAATTTTATAAAACTGCTTACAGACTTTCTACCCTTTTAAATATCCCCCATCAGTGGCCCAATTTCGGACTTACAACAATTGCTAACAAAACTCTGCACTTAGCAGTTAAGATAATTTACACATTAACCAGAAACCATCTGTAAATACCTGTGAAAATCACTGAGGCTGCTTAGATTAAGAAAGCTTATTTTGAATTTAACCTGAATACTCAAAAGACACCTACAGAATACAATGAGTTAAAGTTATACTTCAAAACTGTATAAAATGCATATATTAAAATGTTTATAAGAGAAGCAATAGTAAAAACACGATGAAAGTAAAGGTAGGATGTATATAAGAATCAACCACAGTCAGAAATGAAAACAACTTCTCTTGCTATACTGAAATAGAATCTGGGAATTTGGTCCAAAACATTTATAATAAAAGATAGTTACATTTATTAGTGGAGAAAAATATAACAAAACTGTCTCCCCAGTCAATTACTGAGATCTTAAATTCCCCAAATCAGTTAAAATAACAGAATAATTTGTGAAGGCACATATGTTACAAAATCCAAAGACATGGGAGTTGTGGCTTATATGTTACCCAAGTGCTTCTAAACTTAAAACTCTCTCAAAAGTAAATTATGTTTAGGGCATGCTGGCAGTTGTGTTGATCTCAGTGATCTACTCTTAGAATCAGGAGCAAAATGGCCATCAGTGGTTTCATGCAAAGTATGATGCTAGATGTATCAGGATGCAACACTGGAACAGGTTTCCCGGAGAGGTGGCTGGTGCCCCTGGCCTGCCAGAGTCTAGGAGGAATTTGGATAATGCCCACAATAACATGCTTTAATTTTCGGACAGCCCTCAAGTGGTCAGGCAGCTGGACTGAACAATCATTGCAGATCCCTTCCAAGTGAAAATACTCTATTCTATTCTAGAAATAGCACCTCTGCAGAGCTAAGTTCCTGTAACTGAATCCACTCCTTGTGTGCTGTGTCCATCTCTTCACAAAGCTAGTGCTTACTTGTTACTTAAGGACATAGATGCCCTTTTGGAAAGGTCAGTCAGAACATCTGATGGCATTCAATGGGACCATCTGTTGACAGGCTGAGGGCCCTGAATCACAGCTTCAATTGATTGGCATCATTGGTGTACTCTGAAACCCAGCAGACCTTAACCTGTACTTAACAAGTATAAACCTTGGTCTTCACTGATCTCAAAACTACTGAAATTCTATAGCCTCAGTCATGCAGAAGAAGATGGTTTTGGCTGCCAGACCCTTCCGAATCTTACAGAAGCTGGAGCCCAGCTAGCACTGAACTGTACTTGACTTTTGTTGCTTCAAGTTCAGCATTGTGTCGCTGCAGTCTAAGGTAAAGATCATTCCTAGATGTCTTTTTGTTTACATTATATTCTCAAATATATGTGCATCCTTTGCTGATTTCCAAGTTCAGCTTCTTTACTATCTGCAATGTAAGCATTCTTAATATGACTGTGCAAATAAGAGTATGAATGGACCTAACAGCCACAGCTCAAGGAGCACTGTAAACATGCACAAAACCATCTAGTGGAGAGATGTCTCCTGTGTACCTGTACTGCTCTGCTACTGTGAACAGTTTAAGTATCATTTGACTTCACTGCAAGTAGGAACTAGACCTGTTATCTAGCAAAGTGGCTACACTGACGTACAAGATCTAACATCTCAGGATACCAAAGGAAAAGACCATTCAGTGCCGAGACTAGCTGAAGTTTATATCCAACTTACAGCCTTCAATTGAAAAAGCAGAGAAAAATACTGGAAGCCTAAGAACAGAAATACCAACTCCTTTCTTTTATCTCTTCAAGGTCTTCTATTTTACTACCTGAAAATACAACCTGCCTGCCTGCAATTATATATCAAATTCTACTTGAATGCAGTAAGCATCACATTCCCACAATGATTGATGACAGATGTCCAATCATGTTCTTGTTACTGGGTGGGATCAGCAAAGCAGCTGCCAAAGGCCATAGGCAAAACCAAAGGAAAGAACAATGCAAATTCACAAATAGGGAGTCTCGGGGGTGTGAGAGGAGAATGATTTGGGCATCTGCAGATTATTGCAAACCTGGTTTTATTTAGGAGAGAAAAAAGCCTCATGCACTTTCAAGTTCCTGACCAATTTTTTGTCCCATAACTATTCTTTAGAACCCATAGGTCACTGTATCAACTGTCATATGTTTCCCACATTAGACAGCCTGGACCTTTTCCATCAGCTGCAAGAAATTTGCAACGTATCTGGTATAGGCTTTTTGTCAGCTGCTATGAGCCTCTGTGCATAATGACTATCAATTCTTTGCATTGGCTGCCATGCTCTTTGCAGACCCTAGTGAATCTCTCTTAGCAACTACAGCAGCCTTTCACAATATGTAATTAAATTAACATTTATAGCGAGCATAAACCCTGTGACAAAGAAGCTTTAGCTAGCCCTTCCACATGTTTTCCTCACTCCCTTATGTGATGCTGTAAGAGAGACTGATGTGACTGAACACTGATCAGGAAAAAAAATGGAAATCATCACCTCAATAAGTTCCTAAACTGGTTGATTTTATGCAGAAATAAAATGCTGAAGAGAAAGCAGAATGCACGTGGAATGAGTGGTTAAGGTTAGGGTCAGGGTGCTTTTTCTTTTCACAACGACTGCAGATCCTTCCATCTCAAAATTCTAGCTGCACTATAGCCTCGGGCTGTGATTCCACAACAGTTAACATCAACCTGAAATGTCACCCTTGGAGTCCCTCTCCCTTGCTCTGTTTCAGGAAATAAACTAGCAGGAGACAGTCCTTATAAGAGAAAACAAGACAAGTAAAAAACATTTGCTGATTTTCCCTGCCTGAGCTAGCTCATCACAAGATCAGATGAGCATCAGTGTCAACAGAACAGATGAAGGGAAAGGGCTGCATCACAATCCCGGGGCCAAGGCAGGCAGGACCACAAAAGTGCTGACACAGCTTGGCTTCAGATGCAACAGAAGTGCTGCTGCTTGTATTTTTTTTTTTTGTTAGAAATTTTATATTGTCACTTCACTGAAGACCTAGTCTGCTTTAGACTCTGATACCTGCAAAACTCAGGGGTATCACCACAAAGCTCTTGATGAGGTCTACGAAACCTGTTTTAGTAGGTTGGTAATGAAATTTAGGTGTACCAATACAAACTGAAAAGAACTTTGAGAAAAATATAATCAGGGTCCACTTTAAGAAGGAAAAAGCATTTTCACAACTGAATTAAAACCTGTATACATAACTACATTAAATGAGTATTTACGGAACAATTTATAAAAGGAATGTAATTTTTTCTATCAACAAGTAAAAAATACATAGGAAGTCTTTGATGCTGTGACCAAAATCATGTTCTATCAGAAGAGATATAAATAAGAATGAAGAAAAAATGGAAGTGAGTAAAATCAGAATTATTCCATTTAATATAGAAGAATAATAGCTGAAAGATAAGTAAACTTATAAAATAAAAAATAAACATATTATTAAGAATAAATCATTTAATATTTTATGCATCTGTGAAGAAATACTGTTTTTCTGCATCTAAGCTATAAAAGAAAGCTGACTGTTAGCAACTGTGGGACTTTAACTACCACTTACCTTTGGTTAACATACAGTAAAAAGAAAATGTCTACCTTGGGTAGTTTTCTAATGGTGGCAAGGGAATAATTATTCTGCTTCACTGTCATGGTTCAAATCTCAGAGCTCAGGTAAAGATTTAAATTAATTTAGGCTACCTTTTAGTTACATTTTAAATAATACACCTAGTAATTAAAGTAACAAACCACTGCAGAATTACATAGAGAATGTGATTCCTTTTGTTTAAGTTTTTAGCACCATATGGAAAAAGCTGGAACTGAAGATTTTATAAACAAACCCAAAATGCATCTGTTTTGATATTGCAGTTTTACACAAAATATAGCTTATTCACTAGGAAAAGTTTTGGACATAATCAACCTCTGAAGGTTTTAATGCTAAAGAAAAACATTTATAATGAGATTACATAATAAAAAAGACAAGGGTAGACAATTAGAAGATTTCAAGTGTTTCATATCCCTATCTATATAAGCTGTTACACATTAATTGACTGTACCTCTGAAGAAGAAGTTCAGAATACTAACCAAGAAAGACTACTATTAGGTATGAAGGGGGGGGGAAGCCATACTCTATGAAAAACACATCTTAATTTTATGATATTGATCCCAAATTTGTCTAAGAAAACATAAATGGAAAGTAGATGAAAATCTTGAGAAAAATTAATTAATTTTAGTTATCTCAAAAGCTGAACTCCAAACTCCCGAGAAACAAAGACATAAAAGTAGAAAATTATCACAAAGATCTTCAATGTCTGCTGGGGGGCAAAAGATTAACATTACCTTACAATTTATCCATTTCTATGTTAAAATCAAAACAAAACTAAAAACACTGACAATAAGATAATTACCAGAAAGTGATCAATTACAGAAGAATAGAGTACAGTGAACAACACTGACTTCAGTCAGAGCACTACCCTTAGGTAACTGTGGGTCTGAATGCACTTTAGATAAAAGGCCTAATAAGAGCAAAGGCTGAGTAAACAGAGCATAAAGGTCTAATTGTAAATTTCATAAAAAATATATATAATAATAATAAATATAAAAAGTTAGTGGGTATATTCCAAATGCTTAATAGTTTAATGATATCTGCTACACAACCAACCTGAAGAAACATTTCATCAATTTAACATTAACATCTTTCCTCAGCAAAAATGAAAAGGACCCACTTTTCAAGGCAAAATGTAGGAACTTCTGGAAGAAAGAGATCTGAAGCAATAAGGTATTCATAGCTAACAGAAGACCTGTAAGAATAAAGGTCCAAGATTGAAGGTCCAAGAAGGGATAGCATTCAGTAAGTATGCAGCTAGAGCCTTGTTTAAACAAAAGCATTCCAAAAAGTTTAGCTACAAAAAAAAAAAGGAACCTAAACCAACCTCATTCAAAACCATCCAGGTTGAGATCTTGCCAATATTCTGTTTTACTAAGTAGAATGTCTTCATGGTAGGATTAATATCCCATTGAGTATGCTACAGGAGGATATTAATTTCAGAAATAATTTCCTGCTACTGCTTGTTTGACTACCAAGTTTGCAGATTAGTCTGCTTTATTTGCCTCTCTATTTCATGGCTCTTTTCTGCATTCAAATTTATTTGCAAATGTAACCAAATGCTAAAACAACTTTCACGTGCTGATGATATCTGTGTTAACAAGTTAACAGAAGGTGCATATAATTTCATAATCAAGCATAGACTCTGGTTCTGTATTGTATTTTGGAACTACATCCACTGTGTTACTTCACTTTAAGAGAATTCACCAGTTGAAAACATTGAAACTGAGGTCTTTACAAGGTGGAGAAATGACAAGATTATATTATTTTTTCAGTCAATGTTTTAAGGAAAGGGAAAGTTCCACATCATTATATCCCTGTCTTTTTTTTGCTACTTGTACGAATTATTTTAATTAACAAGCCAGAATGTTTTTTATGGTTTTGTTGATACAATGTGCCTAAATTCCATAAGAAGTCAATTTTAATTTCAAAGTAGCATTTCTTAAAAACATAAACAAATCATCTCACTTCAAACAATCACTATTGTGCAACATAGGCATTAAAATACATATATAATATTAAACACATAATGAAGAATTAAGGATATTACAATTGCAATTTTACCATGTATTAAATAGCTGCAATGAATCTGTGAATTGCTGTATTAATGGATCATTGATAAGAACAAGTAATTAATGTAATAAACTTAAACTTCTTCATTTTAAAAAAGTCAGCTTTCTACTCCTTCTGAAAAGTTTAGCCCAGTCACCTACTTCACAATAAAATACACTGATATCAGGGACAGAAGAGTGAGAATTAGTCCTCTGTGTCCCTTCTTTTCCTCTTATCCTCCTTATAAGCTTTCATTTCCATGCTGGTTATGAACATCTATCAATGCTCTCCAACAAAGGCTATAAAGCACCTGCCACCTCAATATCCATGTTCCTTTATGCATAAAATGCACACGAATAATATGGTAAATAATTATTTAAATGTATTGAAAATCTTTATATTTTTTCAGTGTTTCTTGGACATTATGACAATGTACTGTATTTACCCAGCTCAGCACATAAGTGTTCAGACAAGTCCCCTCAGACTGTATGTTTGCAAAGAAAATCTGCTTTCATCTGTTAAATCTGAGTACTATGTAATAGCAGTGGTGTTGTTCCATTTTTTAATAAGTTAAATATTTCAGTTGATGGTTTGTGACCTCACAAATTCTATTTTGTCTCATAAAAAGAAATTCAAATAAAATTAGTCTTCAGATATTACTTTCTCTACAAAATATTTCTTATTGCTTTTTATACAGCAGCTTGTAGACAAATATATTACTCATCTCTTTCATGAAAGTATGGAAAAAAAGTAGTGGTCCTCATATAGAAGCTTATATTTTATAATATCCTGTTTTACTTCAAAATCCAGAATCATCTTCTAGAAGATTTTTCATAAACAGAACTTTTATCAAAACATTTAATCATGTATATACCATTTTGCTAATTAAAAATGTATTCAATAAATAGTCTTGCATGTATTATTCAAAAGATGCAGTATGTTTACCTTCACTGCACAAAGGTCAAATAGAGAAAGTAAAGCATCTTTTTTTTTTTTGTCACTTTATTTTAATAAGCTCATTAGTATTTAGCCAGAGTGCTGAGAAAAATATGTAGATTTCCCCTGAAGCTATTTGAAGTGTTACAATCTTGCTTTTACCCATTTTTCTTACCTTCAATTTCTTTCTTAAGTTAGAGGAAGAAAAACCTGTTATTTGCATGCTACAGAATTTTCTAGCAAACTCAAGCAAACTGCATTTGATCTAGATTTTGTTCTGGTTTTGCCTTACCTGACAGGCGATGGGATTACCAAGCAAAAAAACTCACCAAAATAAACTCCAAATGATAGTCAGACTTACATTCTGCCAAGCAATCCTTAAACTGACCCAAATGACAAGTGTCACAAACACATTAACTCTTGCTTTTAAAGCATGTCTCTGGATCAAAATGGATAGAACATTTTAGCTAAGAGCAATTAATGAGAGTATTAAACAAATATCCAGGAAGTCCCTTAATAATATGTTCAGAGATCTCCAAATTAAGCAAAATTTTGCTACCCTACTAATTTTTAGTTTGCTTAAGAGAAGCTGTTTTGAATTCAACAGATATATTTGTTCTTGTTTCTCTTGATGGAGTCACAAATCAAAATTGTTTCATTTGGAACAAACACAATATTTCAAAAAATGTGGGAAGAGATTCTAAACCCTTAGAGTTATCCATTGGGTAAAATTCTTAACTGAAATGTTGGAGATTTGTTCCAAATTCTCTGCTCAGCAAGGGAGGTGGGGATGTGGTCCGTATCACCTCAGACCTCTGAGATTCTCCCAAACATCTATAGGGAGAATTTTATGTGATGCAATGTTCTCAGCTAATTTATACTAATTCTGTTTGTTTTCATACAAAGGCAAATGAAGATGTCTCATGCATTAAAGGATTACATAAGTATTAAGTCTCTTATATGCTTTTTTATTTATGTATACATCTAAGTTAAGCTGCCACAAGCAGTGTAACTGGGGAGACTAAGCTGGCTGGAAATTCTTTTTAGAACAGGATTCTGGGCAAAGATGACCAGTATCTGAGACCTCATTCACAGCATACATTTAAATGCTCCTTTCTTTCTTAAAGAACAGACTAACATCCCTTCATTTTTTGTTGCAGTTTTACAAATTCCTAGCAATACTTGCACACCAAGATTTCTCTACCTGGCAAATTCTGGTGTCTTCCTGAGAGGTGAGCTGAAATTCTCCAAAATAGAATGGAATCTCAAAGTTCCACATTTCAGTTGCATGACATCACAGCGTCTATTTAGCCTCAGCTGCTAAAAGAAAAAGGGTAAACACTCCCCAAAATATAACACTTCAATTTCTAATTCTGTTAACAGAGTAGTCTTGATAATACCAGAAGCAACTTTTTGGCAATTTTCAGCAGAACTATTGTACATGACAATATTCTTGCCCTGTTCTAATATTCAGCAGAACTATATTCTTAGGCTTGCACTTACTTCTTAGTATCTTGATCATCAATAATTGCATGACGAAGTGACAGTTTTACATGATATCTTGCATATCCAACTACAAGCTTTTATGCAGTTTATACATAAATGCTTCCAAATCTAGCTGTTAACATTAAAGTCTTGTTTAATCACTCTTTATCTTTGTTCTAGCTTTCATATAATATCATGACAATTATTTTAAAATAGTGTTTAACAAGTTACCGTCTGAATTCTATTTCAAACTGTTTAGCGTAGCTAACACACTGTGTCAAATAGTTAACAGCAGCTGCAGGTAACACACTCTGCTTCTATATAAACTTAACACCCTGGATTGAAAAGCAAAATAAAAATGTCCTTTCTTCCTGAAGAAGAAACTAGGCCATACTCATAAATGCATACCTGGCAAAATGCAGAATTGATTTCATTTTCTTCATATATCAGTGTGTAAGGCCCCGCTCTAGTCCCCACCCACTGTTGTTTATGGCTCTTGCTTGGCAGTAGCAGACTGAAGCTGCTTGACTTAGGCCTTCAGGTTGGAAATAGTGTTCTATATGAGCACTCTTTCAGCCTGTGGGGTCCTAATTATGCCTGAGACCCTGAGTGGGATATAGCCCAATATTGGTAGCAATTGCTGCTTATACACCGTTAAAAAATCACTTCTTAGCAGACTGAACAGAGAAGCAAAGAGCCGGTTGAGTATTAAAGTAAAAGTAGTTCTTTTCAGGAGGACATTAAGACAATGAGAAGACTTAAACTCACCACAGTTTGAAATCACAGAAGGATAAATATTTGAACTATTTCCCAAAGCATCAGCTTTTGACCCACAATAAATATGCTTGAAAAGAGATGTATTATATTGCAGTTAATGCTCCAAGTGCTATATTTGCTCATAAGGCAATCTCATAAAATTTATGATAAGAAGGCAGTGCTAAGTTAACTGAAGGGAAGACACTAGATATTAAGACCCTGTATAAAGCAATCTGTGAGATCATTGGGAAGTGGGGAAAATCATTGAATTAAATTATTTATACCTAAGAATAATTTCTGATAGGAATTACCATTGACAGTTGTCCTCCATATTCCAGGGTAATTTTGAGGAAAATAATGAGGGATTCATTGAGAGATACAAAAAAATTTTATTTTCTTTTAAACAGTTTTCTTCTCAGATATTCTTGTTTCCACACGGCTTCAAGGTTGGGCTGTTCTTGATTGTGGTAGGGTTAACTTTCTTTACAGTAGCTAGTACGCATTTTTGCTGAACACGGGGTTGACAATATAGAGATATTTTGTTATTACTGAGCAGGGCTTGCACAGACCCAAGGCTTTTTCTGCTTCTTGTACTGCCAGGCTGGTGAGGAGACTGGGGGTGCATGGGAGGTTGGGAGGAGACTCAGCTGGGACAGGTGACCCCAACTGACCACAGGAATATTCCAGACCACATGACATTATGCTCAGTATACAAAGTAAGGGGAAGAAGGAGGAAAGGGGGGACATTTGCAGTGATGGTGTTTGTCTTCCCAAGTAATCATTACATGTCATGGGTCCTTGCTCTCCTGGAGATGGCTCAACATCTGCCTGCCCATGGGAAGCACTGAATCAATTCTTTGTTTTTCTTTGCTTATGTGTGCATGGCTTTTCATTCCCTATTAAACTGTCTTCATCTCAACCCACAAGTTTTCCAGCTTTCACCCTACTGATTCTCTCCCCAGTCCTGTTGGTGGGGGAGTGAGCACGTGGCTGTGTGGGGCTTGATTGCCAGCTGGGGCAAAACCACGACAAAAGTAATAAAGGAATCATTGTCAGAAACAGACAGCAATATTGGATGTATTAGGAAACCTTGTTCAAGAGGATTCAAGTTCAGTAAGTTAATTGAAATCAATACAGATTCAGTTTTCTACCAGAAATGAGCCCTACATGGACAATTATGAAATTAAGTAAAATTAATCCCTTGTCTTCTGGAACTACTGGTAATTGGAATCAAAGTTTGACGTATTGTCCAACAAGCAACTTTTCTATAAAATCTGTATCGTAAAAAATGCATCATAAATCAGTAATAAAGTTTAACAACTAGCAGTATTAATTGAATAAGTAGGATCATTACTTAATGAATGGGCAAACTCATCTCATTTGAAGCTTGACTTCATCACCTACAAGTGGTATTTGATACATATCCTGTAAATACAAAAACATACGGTTATTTGTGCTTCTATAATATATATAAATCATCACATGATAATAACTGCATTAATGGTGGTATTATCACTTGATAATCTTGCACTTTTAATGAGATTTTGTGCTTAATGTTGCCTGTAGAAATTTTTCAGTGAAAAGAGTATCTCACAACAATTAATACAACAGAGCAAATTTTTTTCAAGGATTGTCCATTTAAAACATAGCATCAGATTTTTATTAACGTCTTCAATAGAGAGCTCAGTAAAGAAACTTAAACTGTTACATTGTTTCTGCATTAAAATAAACCTTGTACAGACGATATAAAATATACTTCATATCAGTAGAAAAACTTGGTTCAGAGACTTAAAAAAAGCTTTCCTGCATGAGTACTATTATGTTTGAATGGTAATCGTACACAGCTAGTGTTTTCTTAATGTCCTGGGGAGCCTGATCATTGTAAATTACCTGTGACATCTCATTAATCCTCTTTTTCCTCACAAACGCATAATTAATGGTAACATTGACAATAATACACAAATTAGCTAAGTGACGCTTTATGGTGTTGGTTTTGATTAACGTCAGGAACCCAAAAATGACATTAATGTAATGCAGATCCCAAAAGGCAACCCGCACTTTGACCTCAGACATACATTTTGTTTGCACCATCACAAAGATTAATCCTTCCCTGGATGAAGACAAGACAAAACTCTGGCCACTGGCATTGCGTGCTGGGCTGTCGCTGAAAAACAAACTGCCTCAATTGCATTTGTTTAAGAAGGAAATCTTAATGCATAGAAAACAACGGCTTAGTGTCATTTCCTATTGTCTTGTTAGGACAAAGATAAATGAGCTACTGTCATGATTTAGATCAACTGCTTCTCTGCTAACTTCTATTATTTGCTTATTTATGGACTAGTGTTTAATTAAAAGCATACGTAGATACAGAACTGCACAATAAATTAAATATGCTTTTTCACTTAATATGTGCTTATTTAGGGGATCAACTTGCGTTTAAACTCTTCACGTGCTGTGGTAGACACAATACTGATGTTATAGGTACACACAGGTAGTGAAAGGCTACTAAAATGAAGCAATATCTTTATCCTAGATTGAACTTATAGGATCAAAAGTACAATTTATCCCACTAAGTTAAAAAAAAAAAAAAAAAAAGACCAAGTCTTTTCAAAATATATATTTATTTTTTCAGAAGACATATTTATACATATATGTATAACTGAAGGGATCTGGCTCAAAACAATTAAAAGACCCATTTACCAATTTCAAATCACTGCTTGAAACTACCTCACCACCTTAGAAACTAAGGTTAATTATGATTATATATGCAGATACTCCTTTCAATAATTTCATAAATTTTACCTTACAGAATGTACAAAACCACAAAAAAGGCCCTTACTATTTTGATAGGCAAAACAGTCAAGATTTCCTATAAAAAAGGGTATTCTCTTGTCACTTTTCTCTTATTATACATTTTGTTGTAAAACTTTATCTGTAAAAAGCAATGACTGATTTAGTGAGTTAACATTTTTACATTCATCGGATTTTGTAAGTAAAAAAAAACCCTAACCAGACTCCCCTAAAAAGTGTGGAACACATTATATTTGCCATTGCAATAAAATATGTTATTGTCTTCAATTAATGTGATCATTTTCTTTAATATCTCCAGTTTTGTACTGGTTCATTAATATAGGCAGATGAATAAGTTTAGGTTTATCTTGAACATTCCAGGAAGGAGGAAGCAAAAATTACACAATGATATAAATCAAAAAAGATTTGAACACCACAAATATAAACAGAAAATTGTAGTTCAAAACTGAATAATAAAAGATGTACTGCGTAGATAGAAGTTTTCAAACACCTTTAATGTTCTGATAATAATAATAAATATATAATATAATTAACATAAAGATTTCCAGCCATTTAGCTTTCAAATGTCCTATCAGCTGACCCTAACTGCTGTACTTAAAACTGCAAATGATATTTGAAATGATATTTGAAATAACTTGTGTAGCTTGTCAACATTATTTTTAAGTTTCATTTCTCATTAGTATAATTGTAAAGCTTTTTTTTTTTTTTTGCAAAACATACTAAACTTTCTCTAACTCACAAATACATTTTAAAGCACTGTAGAATTTAAAGGGCCAAAGGGAATCCCATAGAGGCCATATATTTACTCTAACTAACCAAGACATAAATCCAGATTACCGCAATAAATTATTTCTATTATTTGAACAGAGTAAGTACAGTATCACATTTGAAAGACACTTGAGTTTAATTCATATCTTAAAATTGACAAAGATAGACAATCTCAGCTACACCAACTGAATGTACTGATGAATATGGGATATACAAGCTAGACCCAGGAGAAGAGACAAATCTGTTCTTTATATCATCATTGTGGCATAAGGTCATTCAAAATGTAATTGTACTTCTTTGTAAAACATAAAAAATTGTCTGGTTGGAGCTGCAAATTTTAAATGGCTTTGTCTGTGCAGTAATTCTTTATCAGCTTGTATGAACCCAGTAATTCTTTGTTTCATACGCAATTTTCTGGCAGACTACAGTAACCATTTGCTACTTTTACTTTGCTGACTTAATATTCACAGGCAGATACAACAAAAACCTCCTAAATATACGTCTGGAAAGAAACCAGCCCATTTTTAACCCTTCCAAGTTATCTCAATTTCCTCTTCAGCATAGATATGACTAATATTAACCTATTAGCCTGTATAATTTTATTCTTTCAATTCCATGCCAGCCTTGTAGAAAGCAATCTGTCAAGAGATACACTTTTAGAAGTTGTTTCAACGTTTAAGTGCTGCATATGGACTTTTATTATTTAAAAATGGTGACAGCAAACTTATTTTTAGAAGCCTATAGAATTTTGTGCATATGTGTGCATGTGAAATGAAGTTAGTGTGTAAGAAAACATCATTTTCTCACAATTCACCTTACACTAGTATTTTAGCAGTTTCAAAAAGTCTTATTTTAAAACGTAATCTTATCAGAGTCGCCTGTCTATCTAAAATTGCTGTTTGTTATCATATCTTGAAATTCAAGATCTACTTGAATTGTATGGCTGAGTGATATCTACGGTTAAGGCATTTCCCTATTCCGCAGTTTTACACTAACCTGATTAATAGGACAAGTCCAGAAGGCAGTGTCAGTTTAGGTTTCCTTTATAGTTTAACATCATCAAAATATTTCTATAAATAAGAAAGAACACATAAATCAGGTAAATACAGGTTCAATTTTATCTCCTCAGTATTCTACAATTCATATAAATATGATTCATTAAAAATATATGCAAAAGCTATGTCGTGTAAAACACACACACACAGAGGCACTTTTCCCCAGCCGGATTTAACATATATGTCTGCAACTGTATTTTATCATACAACACAACAGTATATTTTCAGAAAAGATACTTAGAATTTTGTATAACATTTTATATATACCTAACTCACAGAAAAATGATTTTCAGAAAACACAACATTCTACATTTCAAGAACTTAATACTTATTTCACCACCATAAACAAATAATTCTTGCAGTGATGGAAGAAAATAATCACCATTTTAGACATGTCAACATTTACCTGTTGCTCTCTGAAATACTGCACAGTGACAACACGCTTAGTTACATAACCTAGCTGTGAATTGAGCAATTATTCAGATAAACATTCTTTACATTTTCATCTGCAGGAGTTTCAATTTGTTTCCAAAATACTAATAAAAAAATTAACATAAAATCCAAAGAACCTGATGCACATATACATGGACTTGGGCGGGTTTTCCCCATTTTTTGGGAGAGAGGTAACAACCCTATGGAGACTGTACTTTATGAAGGACTTTAATGAGATTTCTGACTATATATTTTTACCAAGAATGTCAAATAAGCTTCAAAAGCAAAAGTAAACTGTAATGCAAGTGACACGTACTAAAAATAACCCTATAAATCTGTTCATTCTGTTTAGATAGCCTCCTAAGTTGTAAAATGTGAGACTGCTTAGCTTTATTAGATGTTATGGAGAACACTAATTTTGAGGAAGTAGGCCACTAATAGTCTTATACAGTTCTAGTGCATTACAGTGAAGACAGCTATTTTCTAATCTTCTGTAGTATCTTAGTAATAATTAGGCAAAATCTTTTTCAGGGGATTTTTTAGAGCCATAAACATACAAACTCCAAATAATAAGGATATAGATAATTTTATCTTTTAAACTAAGGTTGTGAACATGCTGTGTTTTGCTAAAACAAAGCTACACATCTCAAAGAAAAATTTACAATCCGTTTTAGCCTGTCAAAGCAGTTCCAGTGTTTCCTACAAACAGCAGTTATATCTTAATATAAATCTGCTTACTGAAGGATTTTTGCAAAAAATGAACACAAAACTTTGCGAAAACACAAGCTGGAAAAGTTTTACACTTCAATTTAAGATATTACTGTTTCAAAAAATTAAAATCAAAGAAGAATTTGGAAAGCTGTATCATATCATGTGAAAACGTACAAATAAAGGGAACATATTTTAAGCCTTCTTGTATAATCTGAGAGCTTAAAAATCTTTTTTCTATGTCTGAAAAATGATATTAAGCAGAATGTTAACATTGGTTGCATTTTTTGTGTTTGTGCCCAAAGCGACAGCACTCCAGGGCTTTGTTTAGGGATATCTTAATTAAACCTAAGGATGGATAAACAGAATTGCACTATGACTACTGAAGACAGACAAGCCTCAAAAACAAGCACCAATCCTTCTAGTCTTTTCAAGAATAGAAATTATAAAAATTGTCATAGCACATTCCTTCTTATTTTTAAACCAAGGCATACAGCATACAATGAACCATTTTAAGAAAATATGATGGCTGAAGGGTTTCTGCCTTTGCTCCAGTTCAAGATAAAAGTGTAAAACAGCAGTTTTAGTGTGGTAGTTATTACAACTATAATACTCTAGCAGACAGTGCCAAGAAGTCATTAATGCAATATATATCTCTTTGATTCCTAAAATGCCGAGTTAATGGGCCAAATTTCACAATACCTTGTACTTGCAGTGCTGTCATTTTTATAGCTATCAACTAAAAATAGTACTGTAGATATTAAACAGGCATTTCTTGTACTGACCTCGATTTTGTTAATCTTATAGAAAGCTAAAAAACCCTGAAAACTTCAACAGCTTAAAGAGGTTCTTATTCTTTTAATTTTGAATGTATGAGTCTGTGTATGTGTGTACATCTACAAATTTCGAAAACAACAAAGTAGGTTTTTGCACCTTCATTCAAAATGCAATTGGTTATACTAAATGAATCATCAATTAACTTGTTCAGATTTTCCAAATCTGGGGAAGATCTTAATTCCTAAGTAAAATATTAATTATCTGTAAAAATTTACATGCAACAGTCTGTATTATCCAGTCTTTTTCTACATATAGATACATATATAAATTCAGATAAAGAAATACTCTTATATTTAGTGTAAAATGAAATCTATTATCAGCATGGGAGAACTAATCACTGAGGCTCATAACAGCAGGGACTGTAATAGTTTGCTTCTGGTTGAATACAAAATGAAAAAAAAACCAAACCAAAAAATCAAGCATACTCAAATCAAAAACTAGGTTAAATTGAAAAAAATGTATGTGACTCTTACTGTAAAGAAATAAAATGTACACAAATACACCCACAAGAAAGAATAGGCAACTATGCATTTAAGAACGAGAAGCCTATCAAATGTATATCTATACACAGCACAAGGAAAACTTAAGACCATTTTCAATAGCTATCTGTTGAGATAACTACTAATGTGGAACTTTTCTGTAATATATTAATATTTTATGTAAAAGTGACACTGTAGTGTATATTAAATTTGCTAACAATCTAATGGAAATGCAGTGTGAGTTTAAAGGGAAGAAAATAAAAAGAATACCTAGAATGCATGCTCATGCTAAGACTACTGACAATAATTCTCTAACCTCTCACAAATTACATTTTAGCTACTGTAGAGTATGTATAGGCTCGTCACAACTAATAACATTTTTCTTTCATCAGGTTTGTGTTAACATTCTGCAAATCTGAAATGTTTACTGTAACAAAGTAATGCATTATATAGATAGCATATGGTTGCTGGCTTTGTTTATATAATTTTTAAATATCTGAAAGGACCGGTTGGACTAAAGAGCAATGTTATTGCTTCTACAGTCAGTTGATGGGTTGTTTAATAGTATTTTAAATGTTTGTTAATGATAGTCTCAAGGAAACAGAAAAGCACAGAAGCAATGCAGAACACACAATAGTTACAAAGATTAAAATGCCACTAGGGGACAGTAGAAAGTCACAAAATGAGGTTCTGCGGAAGAAGCCAGAACAAAAGACCTTTCTTTGTCAAAAAAGAAATCACAAATACGCATTTCTAAATAAAAATCATTTCATATGTGAGGGTTTTAAAACTCCGCACTAAATAGCAACACAGAAACTGGGAGACACTTGCATGAGTCTATTTTTAGGTCTTTTATATTTATATCCATGTATTTTAAAATACGCAGCACTTTCCCTTTAACAAGAATAAATTCATGTGTGAAAGAATTTATTTGCAGCACTTTTACAGTACTGTGATGTTCTTAAACTCCAAAAGGTATTCACCATTACACATTAATGAAAACATATAAACTGACCTTTGTAATACTGGTAGTTTACCTGGCAAAAAAAATGTATTCGACAATGTCTGATATTGTGAGATTTATGAAGCAGTAGAAATAAATGTCTAGAATTTGAGGACTTTAGAAAATGGTTAGGAAAAACCTGCTCTGTTATGGCCTACGTATGGGCACATGCCCTTCACTCCAGAGAACAGCAATGCTCTTCAAAAGCTCATAACAGATTCCAGTCTTCATATGCTGAATCCCTGCAAAGTAAAGCAAAGTACAACTTTACCTTTTCAAGGAAAAAAAAGGTGTAAAGATAGTAATTTTACATTATTTTTTTTCATTTAGATCAGCCATGGATTCCCAATTGTATCTCACTGATTAGAAAGTTTGGTACCGATACTTGTAGTTACAGAACTTTCACAGCTTGTATAGAAACATTCAAAGGCAATAACATCAGATAAATCTGCTGGGCTTATAGGTCCTTCAGCTCACATGAGTACAGGAAGTAAATGTCTATTTCAGAAGTACTTACAAAATCTTTCATTTCTAAAGCAATGCATTTCAACCTAGGAATTATCTAGGTATTGGGAGCATCTAATCCTCAGCCATGTATTTCACAATACATAGGAGATTATCCACTAGCTATGGAAAATATTTTGAATTATTTTTTGTTTTCCTTGCTTGTAAAAACACACAAAGAGGTTGCAATTGCTGAAAGATATCCCCATTCCAGTGCTAAAACACAGATTTAAAAGTGTAATGCAATTGTCTCCCCACAGCCTTGTAACTGCAGTTATCTCATAGCAGCATCATGAGCTTGAGCATGTAACAGATCTTAGACAATAATATAATTAAGCATTTATTTGAAAATAGTAAATCTAAGAAGCGCTGTTCTATATTAAGGGATGGGACTCTTCAAACATATCTTTATGTGTATGAAAGAGAGAGTGAGGAAGTCTAATAAAGCAATGTATGTGGAACAAATACACAGGACAGGTAGACAAACACCCTGTGCTTGAAAAGACAACTCTTGTACTGCAACACTGAAAGGAGAGAGAGATACAGAGAGACAGAGAGGCAGAGAGACAGAGAAACAGAGAGACAGAGAGACAGAGAGACAGAGAGTGACTGTGGTGTGGGGGTTGCAGAAATGGAGAAGATAAAAGGGAGAGCATTGGGTAGGAGAGAAAGGAGGGGAGGAGACAGGGAAGGCAGAAGGGAGAGAGGAAGAGAGGAGAGAAAGAAAAAAGAGAATCATCAAAACTAACTCTAAATGTCTAAGAATTTATATCAGACACCATAAGAACAGAGAAGACAAATACTTCAACACGCACTAAAATTCATAGGTCAACAGCATAGAAAAGGGACAGTCTAGAACTACTAACCCATTTCTCAGGCAGCACTGTAAAAAATTTTTAATTGGTGTAACACTTCAATACCTGGTTTAATGAAGCAACCCTCGAGGTAAATACACATACCACATGACTGAAAAACAAGATTCTGCCTTAATCTGTGATATTTTTGCAATGCTTCTTGTGAGATGGGATGTTTTGCTTTTGAAAAAATGTTTCAAATTACCTGGGTGACAGACGATTTAAAATTAGGCAGGGATGCGTTCACCTGTATGAATGCAGTAGGAGTCTTCATTATGTCCTTGGAAACTCAGTTAAGGTATTTACTCTCAGGAAAAATATGTATTTAGAAGTTAAAAGGACTTCTAGAAAATGACCCAGGCAAAACACTTCAGCTAACAGTGTACTTCTTCAAGCACTTCCTCAAACTTGTTGAACTGTAGTATAACACAACAAAAATACTCTTTAGTGATTTGCTGACCAGCACCAACTTATGATGCATTTTCAAACTGTAATTAAGCACATTTTTTACTAAATTAACATCCAAATCCTAAAAGGCATAATGTGCTCAGAAGTAAATAACTGATGGTGCTTAAATTAGTCACTAAATATGTAAACCATAATAAACAGAATTAAATCTGAAACTACAAGTTACTCAACAGCAAATGACTTGGAAGTTCTTATAGTTTTGTGTTGAAGATCTCAGAATTTTAGGGACATTACAGAAGTGATACCTTATCAGTACAAATGTTCGAAGTACTAGCATCTTGCAAAAGGAAGTCATATGCAGGGAAAGAGTGAGAGTGAAATTGTTGATTCAGGGTTAGTAAATACTTTTATAACTTGGTCTATTTTTTTTAAAAAGTTAGATTCAGAGATGTTTCGGAAGGCTGATGCTTGGATCCTTCTCTCTAACAATATCATTGTGCCTTTATTGTATTTTCAACATTTTTTTCTCACTTTGTTGGACTTCACATCTTTAAGCAGTGGATGATTTGTGCTCACTTTTCCCTTAGCTTCCCACAGCCACTTTTTCAAATGCTTTACTATTTCTTCCAATTGTCTCTTAAGTAAGACCATTCTGCTGCAATACTTCCTGCTATTCTCAAAACTCATCCTCACACTGCTGTGTCCCTTCCCTACCTTCCTACCCCAAGATTCACAGTGAATTTCTCTTTTTACTTTCAATGGCACATGTCTCTCTGATGTAAATTCTTTCCTTGATCTTCATTTCTTGGTTTTTTGTTCTTTCATAATCTCAGAAAGTCACATCATAATGTAACAACTTGTGATATGGTATTCCCCTATAACAGGTTTTCCTACACCAGGATACACATTTGTAACAATTAAGAATCTTGTGCTTTGATATGTTTAGTTGTAATTCTCTCAGAAGGATTATTCCTTTACACACTCATTTAACTGTAGGCTGTAGTTGCTTTTAACTAAGCTCTGAAATCTCAATATAGTTTGCAAAAAATAATGGTCTATTCCTGTAAGAGGCACGTTAAATGAGATGCTGTTGCCTAGCTTTGTATAAAAAAAATGCACATAATTACAAAAGGACATTGTTTGCAGAAATATTTTGAAAACTGTAGCAATATCAGATTTTATACAGAAACTAATATTCAATGTCCTGTAACAAATTAAGGAAACTAGAATACCCTTTCTTTAAAAAAAAAAATTTGTTAGTATTTTATTTCAGGCAAACATGTTTTTGAGATAATAACTTGTTTCTCTGTACTAAATACAGAAAGCAATCTGGGGAAAAAAAATAGTGTAAACATGCTAAAACTTAAATCTACTGATCTCCCATTTAATTCTTGGTACACGGAAAACAGTGGATAGTTCTGATACAGAACCTGATTGATATTTCCAGGGTGTGAAAACCTCCACCATGAGATTAGGCTGATATTGCATATTCAAACACATACAATGATATATTTGTCATTGCTATTGACCTTTATCTCTCCAGTTTCCTCACAACCTTCTACAGTTATTGACATTACAAATACCAGCGACAACGTGCAGGGCAAAGTATAACCTTTCATTTACCTTCATGTCCCTCAAATGACTCACGTAGCTAGTTTCAACAAAAGCTGCAAACAATGATACTGTTGATTTTTTTTTTCTTAACTTGCTAAAATGTTTTCCATTTTCCTCTTGTTCTCTGAAAATCATGCCAATAACTCACTACAAAGGAAACGATTTCAAATGAATACAGGTAATTAGAAGTGTCAAGAAATCAGCGGAGTAGGGTGTCTGCCATCATTTCTGTGGAAAGAGTGCCAGATTCCCTTTCAAAAAGGTCTTTGTCATTTTTTAATAGAAGGTAATTAATGTAGACTACAGTAAAGTGTACAGGATCCCAGTCACTTGTCTTTCTTTCCTTAGAAATGGGACCATAAAGATGTTTTGATTTCTAGAAACAATCTTCTGAGGTTATTTAAAAATTATTTTTAATTACAAGCACAGTTTTTCAGTATTTTCATTATTTTAAAAGCAAGAAGAGGAAGAATTTGAAAAGGGCATACTTATAAAGGTGAAAAGAAAAGAAGTTTTCCTTTAAAAATTCCAGAGCTAAGTAGTTTGTTTAGAAAGTGACAGGATGATTTCACATAACAGATAGTATCCAGTGAGGAGAACACTAAAACCAGACCTGAACACGGAAATCTATCCTCTTGTAGCTCAACATTCAACTATCCAAATACAGAAAGGCAAAATAGCAATGCTTTTGTAATGAAAATTACAGATATTCAGCTTGCTACATGTTATATACAAGGGGTAACAAAAATAATTATTTTGTGATTTTGGTAACCATACCTCTGACAGACCATACCTCAGACATCTTAGAGCTGTACAAAATTTAAGATTTCAAACAAAACTGTGCACTTTATGGAAAACTATTTATTCTGAAATCAGGAAAAAAAATCAGAGAATCATGGAATATGCTGAGCTGGAAGGGGCCCACAAGGATCATAAAGTCCAACTCCTGGCCCTGCACAGGACACCCCAAGGGTCACACCATGTACCTGAGAGCAGTGTCCAATCGCTTCTTGAGTCAGGCTGGTGCTGTGACCACTGCCCTGGGGAGCCTGTTCCAGTACCTGACCACTCCTGGGTGAAAAACTTTTTCCTAATGTCCAAGCTAAACTTCCCCTGACACAACTTCATGCTGTTCTCTCGGGTCCTGTCACTGGGCACCACAGTGAAGGGATCAGGGTCTTCTCCTCCTCTTCCCCTCATGAGGAAGTTTCAATGGCAATGAGGTCTCCCCACAGTCTGCTCTCCTCCAGGCTGAACAGAACAAGTCACCTGAGCTGCTCCTTGTGTGGCTTCCTCTCAAGACCCTTCAGCATCTTTTTAGCCTTCCCTTGCATGCTTTCTAACAGCCTGATGTCCTTCTTATACTGTGGCATCCAAAACTGTACATGGGACTTGGGGTGACCCCCTGCAAGTGCAGAGCAGGACAATTGCATCCTTTGATCTGCTGGTGATGCTATGTCTGCTGCACCCCAGGACATGGTTGACTACTGGCTGCCACGACACACTGTTTTTTTAAAAATGTTTACAGAAAAACAGAAAGTAAATTCATTATACTGCACTGAGATCAGTTACTTTCCTTCATGAGGAGTTAAAGCCTCATGACAAAAAACTCACCTTAATAAAAAGTATCTAACTATGCATCTAATCAATTGCAAATCCTAGTATGCTACTAATATGAGCAGATGTTCTTTGCTGTCACAAAATTATCCAGAACTTCTACAATTCCAGTATTTTCCATATTTCCCTTCATGTTTCCTACGATATATATTTTGTTCCTGATCCTTGATAACACAGAGAAATAACCATTGAATTAAGAGGGTAAAATATTCCCTCTTTTCTGTTTCATTAAGACAGACGTCTAAAGGGCCTCAAATTTATATTGGTATTGATAAAATGAGGCATATCAATACAGAAATTTTATTTTAGACAAAAGGCCATGTGTACCACATGATCAAGCATTTTGAAATACAGACATCAAAATTTTTTGATAATGAAAAAGGTCTTAAAAATCTGGGAGAATGGTAACAAAGTACAGTGTATGTAAGAAAGAATATCACAAATTTTAACTTTGCATTTCCATCTGTATGTTCAGTAATAGAAGAAATTTATAATAACATTTACTAACACTATTTATTTGTGTTACAATGAGGTCATCCATTTGGATTTTAAGGCAAATAGACATCTAAAAGGAAGACGCTGACAACCTTCTGATTTATGTAAATCAAGCCTAACACATTTCATAGTCTGCATGTCACTGCCAACAGGAATTAAAAAGTAGTAACAAACATAAACAGCTCTCTGCTTCATGGTTCAGAAAATAGTTGATAGATCTTAGGGCAGAAATTTCCAGTCTCCAGTTCACATCTTTTCTTGAAGCAGTATTTCCTACTGCACCTGTAGTTTCACAATTTTAGGTGTTCTCTCATTGGGAATTGCTTGTGCTGGATGCTAAAATCAATGGAAAGACATACACAAATTCCATTAGGCATGATACTATTTTCCATAGCAATAAAATTCAGAAAAGGTGCTACAAGAAATCATAAAGGTTTGTTGGTCACTGTACAGCTCTGAAGAATGAGAGCTGGAGAGCCACTGTTCTTCATCAGCCTTAATCTGTGTTTTTAACTCCCTTGAGCAAGAGTGGGAAAGGTTGGGAAGAGCAGACCTGTAAACGTATTTTAATGTTAAGAGCAAGTTCAACCTTTGATCTTGGGACAAACCTGGCAAAGCAGCAAGAGTACTATTACAGATCAATGCATTGCAGAGAATGGTACTTGAGCATTATATTTGCTATATAAAAGTATACTATTAAAAATGCTGATAGAAGTTGAGGCAAAACAGTTGAAGACTGTAAATAAGAAAACAGTTTTGTCCTAGGCAGAAATGAAATTAAGTAGAATAGTCAGACAATACTTCTGACAATATAAAATTCTTGTTCTCCTATTTTTTTCTCAAAATAGGTAAAACATTGAAGTTAGCTTATTGTTGGACTAAACTCAGTAACATGGCAAAATTATCTTAGAAAATACAGTAAAAAGCAAGTATCCATATATCACATAAATCTATGGATACCACATAATTTCTTAAAGGTATCAAAGTGAGCAGGCAGCCTAGCAAGTTCTCTCTTACAGTCATAGCTTTGTAATGAGCCAGTGGCATAAAGTAATCCTAAACAGCATAGCCATCACAGGTATTAATGGAAATCAATCGGTATTTGTCTGGTGTATAAATTTAGAACACTCCTCTAACACTGAAAAAATCAGGTGCAAATTCAGGTAACTATTTTGCAATATCCTAAACGTGTGATCTAACACTAAGCAATTGCTTATCCTGAGCAGTTGTTGCAAGCTCTCTGTGCTTGAACTATCCCACTGTGTGTAAGACAGCAGCTCTCTGAATGTAACGCATTAATAATAGCATTAAAACATTTCAAAACTGGACATAGCTGGACATGAGAGCTGGAAGCATCTACTTCAGGGAACGGGAATCACCACTGGCTATATAACAGGTAGCAATGGTATCCAGACAGAAATTCAGAGTTGAGTTTCTGACACATCAGGTGAATATCTCACTGTGGAACTCTTTAATCTGTCTGTTGGACTAATTAAGAAGTCAAATAGCTCACAGAGGAGCAAGAAAAGCTACTCCCATTCATGGCACTAGCTATGAAGTTGAGCACCCCACATTTGGGAAATGGCTGACACAGATTAAAGACTCACATTTAAACAGACAGCAGGAAAACACAAAACTCTGGTCAACAGGCAACTGAATATTTAAAAGCCTCTATTATTTTGGCAGAAAATTCTGCCCTGGGCTTAACAAAAATAATCTGTCATAAATTCCATTACAGTGGATATGTTTGAGAAAAAGTTTCTGCTGAATTCCATTTCTGTTCCAGTAGGTTGTTTTGGTTTACAAAAACACATTTAGCCCAAGTAAAAAAACAAGAAAAGAACACAACAAAAAGCCATGGAAGTCAAAACGAGCTCCATTCCTATTATTCTATTTATCTCTGGGTATAATGAAAACAGTAACTAGAGCTCAGCTGAAATTTATACACTCACAGTAGGCTCTGCACCTCTTGACATTCTCTCATATTCTTGTCCATTTCTTACTTATAGCAGAGAATACAAAAATATTTTTATTTTTATTGTGAACTTTTTAATATAAGAAAACAATTTTATTTTGAAAATAAGTATGTAATACAAGTCAAATATTTTATAAATATGGCAAAGTGAATGAATTTATGCTCTTTTTTAGTTTACTAAGCTAAGTATTTCAAAGAATACAAATATTATACAGAATATGTACAACAAAGTTATGTAATCAATTATATGAAATAGTATACTAGGTTTTATACTTCCAGAAGGTTCTTTTTCACTCTTAATAGATTTCTTTAATTACTGGCAAAGATACCAGTGGTTGTTTTTTTGCCATCTACTAGCATAGAGGAATAAACTGGGCAGAGGTGGAACTGCATGTTAAGCATGCAACTTTTGTTTTCAATTACAGTATGCACTTGACAAACAGAAAGGAAAAGGCCTGTATTTTATGATAAAAAATAAACACAGTGAACATTTAGCTATGACAATTTCCCTGCCAAATTTGAGAGCCTCATTCATGTGCAAAAATCAGTGAGTTTTGTAATGATAAATTTTCTTCTTTCACCAAAAAATGGGCTTTTTCATTAAATCTATATCAATACTTTATAGCTCAAGCATATTAAAACAACATCAATATTTAAAACCTACTTGACACAAAGAGAGTAGTTGGTCACAAGGATGAGTCCTTTGCACTGCTCATGCATCCCAGTAGGTCAGATACTTGTTGAAGGATGATAAATAAATTAAACAGGAAGCTGTTTTAAATTGGCATTGGATGTTGCCTCAAAACTTTTCCCAATTTGCTTGCTACAGAAGTACAGGTTTCACTGTAGCAGAGTTCAGCATAGTAGTAAATAGTTTCCTCTTGTGTGTAAGTGAGCACACGCATGTAGATATTTCATGGAACAAAAATTGCAATAATAACAGCAATAAGGCAATATCGCTGAGTAGCTCATTTGTGCTTTGTGCAAGGTACAGGAGCATTCGGAATATTGATATAGTTGAAAAACACTCTATAACCTATTGTATGTCCATTGTTATCAAGACAGTATTTTGACGACAAGAGAAGGAAATAATCCTTGAAGTGACCATCAAGTTCTATAGATTCACCTGATTTAGGCCAATGTGGAACAATTCAAGCATTTTTACTTTTTCAGTGAGCACATCTCTTTCGAAATTTACATTAAATTATGTGTGTACTCTCTCCTTTAATAACTAGAAACAACATGTAATAATAAGATAATAATATATAGCATGTAATAATAAGATTAATAGCTACTAAAAGAATAAAATCTAAATTTAGACAATAAATAACATCTAAAACATAAGTTAATGTCTTAAAGTGAATTCTGAAAAGGAGTTAATGAAACTGTGTTAGCAATTTCAGTTACTGAGGTACCTGAACTAACTCAATATGAATACAAAACTATATCAAAAGCATCTTCCCACTCGCATCAGCAGCAAAACCAGTCCCTGTTACAATATTCTAAACAGTATCAATCATTACCCTGTTAATTCCAGAAAATACAGGTGCAAATTTTTGCCACTTAGTATCACCAAGAAATTTTAGTTTTACTAGATATTGTTGTTATTTCAAATTCAATAACTATTTTTGCAACTATTCCTTGCTATAGTTTTCACATTTCCTCAAGCAACTGATGTGTAAATTCCTGCAAGGAGATATAAAATCTTCAACTAGGTAAGACTATAGATACGAGCACTGAATTTAGAATTAGCAGCAGAACAAGAATTGGAACAGTACCAGAATATCTGAATCAATGTGGCATCCAGGAAGATCTTACCAGTGATCTCAGCCTCTTTGTGAGTAAAAAGGAATTATCTCTCCCATTTACCTCAAACTGTGATAGAATTAATCACATGATTAAGGGAGATCTGTGAATTGCTTTGTACATGTACGTTCTCAGAATCTTTAAGCAAGAAATTGCGAAGTTTGACTTCTTTCAAGTTTGCATTTTTCCTTTTATGAACTGAAATCTAAAAAATATTTTGGGGGTTAAAAACAGAATAAATTCAAGCCCATCCACTTTCATACACCATTTAAACATACTTAGAAACACTCAAAATTAAACCAAACTTCTCAATGGTATTTCAATTTGATTATATTTTACTCAGGATCTATCCTCACAGTTTTGTTCAGAATAAAAAAGGGACAGGCTTCTTTTCAGCTGGATAACTGAAATAGACTATCACAGTCCAAATCAATAGGACTACCAAAACAAAAAATTAGTATTGTTAAGTGAACTCATGTTTTAACTCTATTTTGACCTTACAGCTAAATGTTAAACTTATGCTAAAAGCTAGACTTATCCATGTTCCAATACCACTTTGTTGATTGCAAATAGACAGGCGAGATATATTTGTCTCTTCTCCCACATCCTCTTACACTCAAAAAAAAGTCTGTTTAATGAAACAACAGACACTAACTACATGTAGAACAACGAAAGGGCCATGAAGAAAGAAGGAAGGAGTGTAGGATTTTCATTATGAAAAAACACAACAGAAAAAAGTCCTGGGAAATCCTATTATTCTTTTAGAAGTCTACAGCTTACAGCAATCCAGTCTAATGGATCAGAAGGATGAAGTTCCTCAGACTCAATGTAAAAATAAATGTGGTAATAATTTGAAGAGTAGAAAAGGGAAACTTCCTCCTACAGAATTTATTGCTCCAGGTAAGCAGAGCATTGTGCCTTAACATTTGTGCAGCAAAACCCATAAAAAATGTTCTCAACGTTCTTTCATAATTGTCAAACAAGAAATTCTGGATCATGTAACTTTTTTGCCGCTTAAAATCTATGTAACATTGATATTTTTTGCATTAACATAATTGCTGTGCAGTGTACTAAATGTGACTCATTTTAATGCTATATCAATATGTCTGACCTCATAATAAATATTACCATCCTAGTCTTTAGATGTTGAACAGTGGTGCTTGGGTCAATGGCATATTAATTGGAGTCAACTATTTTCATGAATTGTTAATTAATTACTTTTGCTGTTTTGCACATTATACTAGTTATCAAAGAAAAAACAATAAAACTTTTTTTCCATAAGACAGAATCATAGAATTTAATTGCTGAGCCAAAACAGAGATAATCCATATTGTTTCAATTGTATAGATGCCAGTAGGAGTGTTCTTAAATATTATTAAGATACTTTGGGTAAGAAACAATACCAAGAATGTTTTGTAGTGTGACGAGCCAGCTGTAGAGTTGACACACAAATAAGCAAGTTGAGTTCAACCTCTTTTATTTCAAGACTTTTCACGTGAGCAGAGCTGTCTCCAGTAGCTAGTTCTAGGTGCAGATCTACAAAACTTGTATTACCTAAAGATAAAATTGTATTAACAAGTATGCAGGCTAAACTGTTGTAGCACTTGTTGACACTGAAGATTACTTGATAATCCATGTATCATACAAACAAAAAAAAATGCAGACTGTGTTCCTGTATAAAAAGAACTACATTGTCTACTTCCCTCTCTAAAACAGTGCAATTTCCTGAGAAGAGTGGTTATGGTAGTCTAAATTTCACAGACTGAAGGCTCAGAACTACAAATCAAGTTGTACTTCTAAAATGAAAAGGTTACTGAGAAAAACTACTTTAAACATTCTGGACTTCTTAAGGAGCCACCACCAAGAATGTGTTGAAGTTAACACAAAAAGATCACACAGAAAGAAGGAAGGAGTGTAAGATTTTCACTATGAACAAACACAACAATGTGCTTTAGCCTTTGTGCAGTTAAGCCCATAAATAATTTTTTCAACATTCTTTCATTATTGTCAAATAAGAAATCCTGGACCACTCTTCCCCTAGCCTGTAGCACTGCCTGGGGTTCCTGTGATCCAAGTGCAAGACCTGGCACTGGGCTTGTTACATCTCACACCATTGGCTTCACCCTACCAACTCAGCCTGTCCAGATCCCTCTGCAGAGGCTTCCTATCCTCCTATCCACCTCTGCCCAGCTCAGTGTCACCTGCAAACTCACTGAGGGTGCACTCAATCCCCTTGTCCAGATTGTAAATCAAGATATTAAACAGAACTGGCTCCAATACTGAGCCCTTGGGAATACCACTTGTGACTGGCTACCAGCTGGATTTTACTCCATTCAGCACCACTCTCTGGGCTTGGCCATCCAGCCAGTTTCTATTTACTATATTCTACTGTCCTTACATGCTTTCTTTTCCTTTATTAAAATCCACAGTAGAACACCTTCTGCAGCTTAAGCATTTTATATTTTCCCAACTGCTACAAGCAAGTTTTTAATGCCACCATGACCCTCTGTATTGATACATGGTTAATATTTTTTTCATCAAAGGTAGAATAATTCATATGTTTAATTCCAATTCACTTTTTCAATTCCAAGTTACTTTTGCACTGTTTACTCTCAGTTCAGGAGACAGGATCATTTGGGACAAATCAGCTTCAGATCTAGGTGGCCTAACAAACATCTGGAAATTTTCATTATCAGTATCTGTTGTTAGATTTACCATATAAAGTTTTGTGTAACAGTTCTGCTATTTCCACATTTCACATATTAAGGGTATGACTGCAATTGTTTTGTATGCAATGATAAAAACATAAACATTTTAGCATCATCAAGACATTTAAGAGGACTCAAGATTGCCCATGAAATTTGTATTTTAAATTCCTTATTTTTGCTGTTGAATGATGCAATTTTTAAAATTATGAAAAAGCGTTGATTAAATATATAATTTTAAAAATATAATAAATATAGTTCATAGGACTTGCCCAACAGGTAACTACTTGGCCAAACAGCCTCTGAACATCCTATCTCGTTCTTCCTCAGACTTGGTTGAGTGCAACCTTCCTGTGCTGAAAAATCACAATTAGAAGATCCACTGATACTGCTGAAGTGGGAATCCCTTGCTGTTTATCTGTCAGGACTCCAATTTCTCAAGGGTTTCTGAAGATCCCCAGTTTAGTTATCAGTCAGTTTTACCACACTTCTAAGTCAACACCATGGTAATACAGAATAACAACACAATAGGGTGTGCAGAAGCAACATATTTAACAGAATAATATCTTCCAGAGATATTACATTCATAAGTTCAGCACATATGATTCTGGCACAGTTTTTTGTCAAAACAGGCAGTGGATAATATGCAACGAAATATGTTTATAGGAAGATTTTGGTGTCATGAAATGGGTCGAGATCAATTTTGGACAATAGTCCCTTTTCTCACAAATGGGATCATAACATATATAAAAATATTAACTTTCTGCGGGAAGTATTTTGAAAACAATGTTAACGTCTGGGACAGAAACACTCAACTAACAAGGCTCAAATTAATTTTGACTCTTTCTAAAACTGCAAGCTAGTGGAATATTTTTGTTTAGACTTTCATCAAAACAGCTCGCTTTGACAGACATTTTCAACCAGCTGTAAGTTTCAGAAAAATTAAACTAACCCAAAACAGGGTGTCTAAAAATTCTTATGAAAATTAACTGCAACGGTCACTACTCTTTTGCGAAAATGTATTACTCAACTAAAATATAGGAAGTATTTTATGGTTATTGAGTCATCCTTCTGCTCCGTCAGACTACATGCATTCAATAATTTTTACAAAACCATGTGGGTAGAAGGAATGTAGAATGAAAATGCATATTTTATCTATGACTAATATAAGGTTTTTCAGAAAGTAATTTGGAAGTATCTTACTGTATCCTGTTTGGTTTTTTTAAGCTAGGAAACAAGACACATCAGACAGAGTGAAGAAAGAAAATCTATTCCACTAGCAACACACTATCCAATCACAGCACATCTGCTTTTCTTCTGTGGTGATAAGGATGCACAGATGTTTTTTAATATCCATAAACCAATATGCTAACTATAAAAACAAAGGAACACATACAATATACTGCCAGTAATTCTATTAATCTAAGATAAAAACAAAGATGAAACCGGAATGAATCGGTTTCTTAAAACAAACTTCTTTCTACTTATAAATCAGAGTACTAAAGAGAAATAAATACATATGTATCCTAGTGATCTAACACCCATCCCAAGCTAGCCCCATCTTGTGTCACTGCCTAAGTCATGCAAATTACACCAGAACTGCCAGTTGACTAAGATTAATGACACTGCGCCAGCTTCTTTGTTTCTCTCTGCGGCCGTTTAGTGTGAAATACTATCCAAAAACATTATCTATCCTCTATTAATCCCACAAATTTGTTCACACCATGCACATTGTTTAGGGCAATTTACAACAGGAACATACTGAGCACAATTGCATTTAATTACTTGGGTTCTAATTACATTCATTAAAGGCTAATAAAATAAATGAAACAGCTTTAAAAGCTTCTGCAAAACACATGGGTCTTGTCTCCCTCATGAAGCATGCTATAGAGGTTTGATGTGAAACATAGATTTCAACATATATGTCTGCTTATTCTGTATCTCTAATATGCACAAAGACACATAATGCATATTTATTTATTTATTTATAAACCATATGCACTTCAATTCTGAATGATCCTGAATACTGCTGATATTACATATATTATGAGTCATGATAATGCCAGGCACCCCAAACTACTTTGTAATGTGGTATGTTGAGATGCAGGAATATCAGTTTTAGCATTCCGACCCAATTCATTTAACTCTTTCCATCTCTACTACAGAGTTATTCCCCCATTTTCTCTCATCCTATATCTGCATTATAAAAGATACAAACTGACATCAGAAAGAGAGCAAGACAGCAAGAAAAAGAAAAAGAAAAGAGCAGGGAAAACCACATTACTTTTTTGCTAGATATTCTTAAAATATTTTGTTAAGGTTCATTTCTAACATTCATCTGAGGATCTGAATTTTTTCTCAGTAGCTATTTACATTAAAAAACACATTCTGCACACTAGGCAGTCTAAATAAATCCCCCATGGTGGTTAAAAATGCAGCCTGTTAATAACACAATTTCCTAATTCTTATGTTTTTATGCTATTTCCATTGTGCATAGAATGCATTTTATGGCAAAAAACAGAGCCTGGAACATGCAGTTGACAACTGTGCCAGAGAGAATTCAGCACTGGATATTTAGAAAAAAGTGCTTATGGTGAGGCTCTGCAGTTAAAACTGTTCATTGTTCTTGGATTTACAAGAAGATGATCCTAGTTATCAGTGAAATAAATAAAGTTCTGGTTTATCATGATCGACCTTATACCATGCATGCATGTGGTCTTAACTGAAGATCCAACCTGGCACACTTGGAAATTTAAAACTCTTAAGTATTCTGCATCGTAAATACAGTGGTAATAAAACATGTCACACAACAATTAAAAAGTATACAAACTCACACACAGCTGTGTTTTATGAAAAAATTCAAATGAAAAGTAAAAAGAAAATCAGCCTTGAGGATTAACCTACATGTACTGCAGAATTTTAATAAATGTTTTTAAGTACTATGAAACACTCAAAGACTCGGTACAGATTCTGTGAAGTAAATCACGTCCATCCACCCAATGTATTTTCCTCTTAAAATTTAATAAACATTTGCTGGCTAGAAATTTGTTAATTTAAAAATATTTTAATACTTTCTGTGATTTTAGTCCATTGTTGACAAAATAATTATATTTTACCTTAAAATAAAATATAAACCAAATTTTCTGTTGGGAGTATGCTTCACAAGAAGCAGGCTATGCTGGCACAGCACTTCAGGCAGTTTAACTGAGAGCAATAAATTAACAATGGCTATATGCACCATTTTAGAAAGTCCACCTTAAAATTACACAACTTTGCCACATACAATGTCTCAAACTGTTTCTTATTATGAGCACAGGATCAATTCCTTTCGCAAACTATTTGAAGAGCAGACATTTAAAGAAATCATATGAATCCCTCATTCAGATATATAAACCCCTCATTCGTGAATCAACATTTGCTTTGGAGAGGGAGGAGGGGCACCCATCCTGCACAACAAAGCAGCAGCTCAATACAGCTGCCATCTGGCTTCCTCCTGCAGTTCACTTCCCATAGCAAACAAGATCCACAGCTTAAGGAGTGTTGGGGAAGGGAGAGGGGCTGCAGTTTTAACCTTACAGCTTTATGATGAGGCAGTTTTCCACTCTATAAAAACCCTCTTAATATAGGAGAATGGAAGGCTCAGGAAATTGTTAGTAGGATAGAAAGCCTTTCACTCCTGTGTTTCTGGTTCAGATCCACATCAACTCAGTGGTAACCAAATATAACTGCTACCTAAAGGACCTTTTAATGAAATGAGTTAACTGATCTCAGTACAATACCTAGTGAGCATGCATCCATATCACTAAAAACACCAAATACAAAAAACTCTTTCCTACTCACTGTGAAAGAATTACTTCTCACCAGTAGCAGCTGACAACGTTAAAGCATAAACTAAACTATTTTAACTACAGCAGAAGAAAGAATGCTAAAAGCTTGACACAGTCAGCAAGGAATCTGCTGTGTAGTACATTGTATCTGCTAAAGTTCATAAAAGCACAAATTTGTCAATTTTCAGGTAATGTGCTAATGTCTATTGTCTTTACCTTACCTTATGTACAAGTGGGGGAAATCTAAGATTCTAGTTTAGCTTTGTATTTGTAGTGGGGCAGCTAAAGTCAAACCAATGGCCATAAAATCCCTACTTTTCTTACTGTTGTCTTGCAGTCTACATTCACAATTTTGCTACATTTACAAAATAGTAATAGATAAAAAGACTCAGGTAGTGTGCTCTGATGGTTCTGTCAAAGAAAGATAAATATATGCTGAAGTAATGATGAAGGTGCTGGTTTAAGCAGTAATATAAAACCTAGCAGCATACTTGTTGCAAACAGTCCGTTCCCTATAAATTATGATTAATAACAATGAAATCCCTAAAAGGTTTCATTGACCTCACTGGAGTTTTTTATTCCTTCATTGGGATCTGATTTTATACACGTTACTGTTGAGGTATTCAACCTGATATACAGACAGTTCACAGCAAAATGAAAAGTGAGACAATTTCTTCCCATATCTAAAAAGCAGCATCCACTTTATAGTCAAAGTAAAAGAATCTCAAAAACGAAACCTTTGTGTTGTTGGCAAGGTCAAATGCTGTTCTAATACCACACAGCTGAATGGATAATATCCATTAAGACTGATCAGTGAAAAACCAACAAAATGAATAAATAGAACCCAAAAGCTAATGACCTCAATCCCTAGCAGCCCCTTGACCCTTATTACTACAGCTGTTGGTGTAGGAAAGGATTAAAAGGGGCAAGAAATCATTGGGTTAACATACAAGGGCCCAGAAATTTGACCCTGGTTACTTACAACACATATCCTCTACTAAAAATGAGTATATGAGGAGAATTAGAAACAGGGCTAGCAAAGGTCAGCTTGAGTGCAGATAAAGTAGGAAAAAGAGGGCTTGAAAGGCAAAAAGGTTTTATTTCTCCCACAGCACTTAGTAGTAATCAAGACGGTCTAAGGAGAGAAGCAGGAATAGGGCAGCTGGCATTGTTGAATATCTTAGATAAACTTTAAGGATGCACAAACTTTTCTCCTGTCTTAATCAGAAGCAGCAGCTTTCACAGCTAAATAAAAGAACAACTACCCATCATTAGATACGTAGCACCAAGTCCATACTTCATTTCACATATGAATATATGAATAACATTCTCAGCACTATGACTAGAAAACTGGACTTCCTCATTAATTGAAATCCTGCATTCAATAATCATACCTTTTTTCAAACTGCCTGTGAAATACTCCTACACTAAGATCCTTTCTAGGTACTTAGGTCAAGATCAAAGATGGTAATCTACAAGCTAACACACACAAAACCCCACAGACTTACAAACTTATCTCAATAAATCTGAAACCATCTGATACACCCATACACACACACACACTCTCACACTGAACAACCTTAGATGCCATCCCATCCACCCTGAAAAAAAATCGTGTGGTACCATCCACAAAACCATTAACTATTCAAAGAAGGCTTTTATTCAAAAAGTACACCTCTACAAAAAGATCGTGTTTCTTTGAAAGAGATACCTGAGCGCCACAGAGGGAATTACAACTGTCAAATAAAATTGAACTTGGAACTTCAAGAGAAAATCACAAACCAATTATAAGCACTTCCAGAAGAAGATGTCACTTCAGAGATATTTTTCCAAGAACCACCTTGGTGTTCTACCAGTCTCTAGCCTCAGAAAAATCCTAGGTACAGTCCAAAGACACTGAATGAATGAACACCGTATTTGAGCATAAAACGTAAAATCTCTATTATTATTGTAGTAAATAATCTCTCCACAGAACCACCGCTATCTTTCAATTCTACAACTGCACTTTCAGGAACATAAACAGTTTATCCCAGTAACTTGCCATTGCAAGACCTATGATCAGTGTAAAACTACCCGGAGTGAACAGACCTCTAGAGAGGATTAAGTACCTTTATGTGAACACCTCTCAGCAGTCACTGTGTTTCTGATCTTTCATTCCTTCCTCTCTGATGGCTCACACACTATGCCCTATGCTCAGGTGAAAACTAGAAACACATTTCAAATTTTGGTAAGCAAAATCTGTAACTATACTGGATACCAAATAATATAGATGCAGGAGAGAAGTTTCTTGGACTAACCAGTGTTTCACATGCAACAAACACCTTTTTTCCCTACAGATAAGTATCTATCTTTCTCTCCTGTTCTCCCGCAGCCCATATTATCCTGTCTCTTCCACAAGTACCAACTGCTTTCCTTTCAAAGATGGCTGAATTGATGCACGTCTGCTACCTCTGAGCAACTGTTCTCAACTTTTATTTTGCTGCTATTTCTATTTCACACATGGAAGAGAGACTTCTGTGCCTGTAAGCATAACTTTTTCAAATATTTCAATTGGTGTAATAAAAGATAATAGAGACAGACCTCTTCCCGTATTTCTTTAAAGTCAAGTCTGTTCGAAATTAAAGTCTGTGAGACAATTAAAAGGTAAATCATGGCATAATAAAACTTCAGGTGCATTCTACTTTCAAAATTCTGAAACTTAAAAAGAAATTTTCAGTATTTTAAAGAATTTTTTAAGCATAACCAGTAAGCTTTTAAATGGTATGCCTATAGCTCTGAATAATTAATAATGTTTAATTAACTTGTTTTCTCAAAAACAAAGGAAGTTTGCTTTTGTCATAGATATATTCACTGAACATGAATGGAGAAATAATGACTCCCTGAAGATGATGTCATGATTCACACACAACAGAGAACTCAGGATCAGGACAAGCACAAGAAGACACAATATTGGGTCAATTGTATTGTATACATTTTTCATCGTTAGTTTATTGCGTGAAACAAACCAAATACTATGAAAGAAGTAATTTTTGATCCATCTGTGGATCTAAGCGATTACAGTAAGATGAGAAAGAGAACAGTTCATCAAACGACAGGGATTAGAGTTCACTGAGGGTAAGTGAAGAGTCTCACAGTAGAAAAAGAAGATAAAAGCCCTCTGTGCTTTACCTGGGAAAACATTTAGATTGTACATAATTTTTTGTGATATTTATGAAAGAGCGTTGAGTTGTGTTTATCAAGTGAAAAAGAGAAAAAAAGGCTGAAACAAAAAAACCATACATGTAACAACTAAGAAACCAAGGTGTGTCTTGCTAACACAGGGATGAAAGTATCCAGTCTCTCAGTAACTTAGGTAACCCCATCTAAAAACCCTCACATAAATTTATTGAACTTTGAAGGGGAAAATGTCTGGTTCTTTGTTGCATCTATTCATAAGGCAGCTGCAATACCACATTTTATAAGCAGAAATGTAATTTTTCAGTTCATGTTTAATAATAGCCCAGTTTACGATAAATTACTCTTTTGATAACTGCCCTTTACTTTAAAGAATGTCTTTCTCTTGCCTTGTGGTTTATTGTCCATTCATGTTTTCATGGGTAACTATTGTACCACCTCCCAGTCTCTGTTTGACTAGACAAAGCAACCTAAGCTCTTCAATTTCCTTGAGGTTTACCTTATTCCATTTAGCTGCAGCCATCTCAGTTGAACACATCTTTATTAAAAGCAGATAACCAGAAATGCACCACAGTATTCCAGGTGATGGTCAGACATATGAAACTTCTGTACAATGGATTTAACAGTTACCTGACTTTACTATAAATACATCAGATCCACAAGAACCTCCAGCTCTTTACACGTTTACAGTCAAAAAAGTGTAATTTATAGCAGAAATTTTTGTAATTTTTCACCTCATATTACAGACTTCATTCCATTTGTATTACTACATGCTTCAAGGTTACCCAGCAGTAAAGTATTTTTGCATGAAATCTTATCTCTTGTCTGCTCTAACACCTAGTACTTTGTTTTTAGCACATTTTGTTTTGCCAGTGTCATTAATGGAAATATTAAATCTGATAGTTCCCTGAAACATTCCTTGAAGAAGGCTATTTCAGCATCTGGTATTTTCTTTTTCAATAACATCTGTGGTCTCACTACACATTTTTTAATCTTAATTTATAAATGCCTTCATTACTCTACACATTAAGATCAGCATCATACTCTGTAAGTTTAGTGAAAGGACAGTGAAAAAAGGTTACCCATCACAAATATGTAACTGGATTCTGATATTAACAGTAACATTTGTTCTCCATTCTGTATCTGGGAAGTTAATTTCCCATGGTTACAAAAGTCCTCGTAGGGTTTCTCTCTCTAATAATATTTCAGGACTCTGAATGTATCTAATATATCTAAATATATACTAGACCCCTGAGTGTTCTTCCAGTAGGATCTGTTTAAAAGCTTTTCCATAAGCGAAGCAGCATTTGCAACTCTAAAAGACAAAGGAAGGCATATTCTGCTCTTTAAAGCACAGCACAGTGATAATACAATGCTTTTCAAAAACATAACAAAAACAGGTACATCTTCTTGGCTTAAGAAGATAAAAAGTATGTATCCCTCTGAACTAGAGTAACTTTGAAGCAAAAAAAATGCATACTGGAGTAAATACTGCCACAGTATTAGTATGTACTAATGCGTGATCCATTGTAAAAGATAAAAAAACCACACACAACACTGTTCCAAATTGCCTGCAACTAAGGTAAAGAACAATACCCTTCCCCTTTTCCTGCAAAGAAAACCAGAGCACACTCTTCAAGAGCAAATCAATCATTCTTTTCTAATTTCAATAAGAATCTAACTTGCTAAAAGGCTAAAATATTTATGGTTACAAAGATATTTTTAAAGTAATAAATAATAACAAAATAAGGAATATTTTACTGCTGTATCAGTAACAAAATGTACAGAGAAAGCCCAAGAACTTGAAAACTGAAGTATTGAGTTTAAAAGCCCTACCAGGAAGCTTTTGGATCATTGGATTTTTGGACCAAATCCCACAGACATTCTTGGACCAAGTCCTATGGTCTGTTAGAATAAAGTCAAAACCTCCACACTTAATCATACAGAACAATGGCATGGGTCTCATTTTTTCAGTTCATATTAATTCCACAATGAAGTCACAAAAATTAAGAGCTAACTAGCTGTTGCTGGATGAATCAGTATTGAAATATACCTACATGCATAATTATCCATTTTGCCACTGATTAAACCAAAAGGTTTTACAGAAAGAAAGAAGTACACAGATATTTCTTCCTTGGCTTATTTTTGTTTCTACTGGTGCATGGCCAAAAAGTGTGACAACAGTAAAAAATAATATATTTTCTCCCTATTTTCTACTAGAGCTGCAAAAGTTCCTTGACATTCCCAATCTGTCTCACTATTTAACAGTTTTGTAGCTTTGTACCAATTTCAAGCAAGTTGAAAGTTTAACGCTTTGAATCTTATATGACACTAAAATGTAGTTAATAAGAATTTGCTTTTGAGTCAACACAGTAACAGTCTCTTAAAAGAAAGCGGCATCTACACCCCAAAATTGTCCTGGAATAGCCCTCCACACTTCTGATCCATAAATCCTCTTCAAAATGAATTACAATATGCTGCTTGTCCTTAATGGACTAGAAAATACATTAATACTATATGCATTTCACTGTGCTGAACTTGTAAAATACAGTGTTACTGTACTCAGTAATGGTGAATACTTTTATAAGCAGCAAGCAGATACATTACTTTGAAGCTGGTTTACAGATACTGCTGTCTGTTAAAATATGACAATGGCTTCAAAGCCATTAATCCAAACCAGACTGTAGCATACCTGTGATGTCCAACAAGCACTAACTGGTAACATTTCCCAATTATAAACTTCATTCTCATGAATGCAGCAAATGAAGATGTGGAAGTGGAGGAGATCTCATTTTGGATAAGACTCTAGTCCTTGTTAAAATGTTATTACTGCAGAGCTGGTTATACATCATCATTGATATAACAATAACAGATGTCTTACTTGTGCATTCCATTTCTGCCTGCCTTTCAGCTATGATTTTACAACTTGTAAAGGATTAGAAAAAATTGCCAAAGGATTTACAAAAGACTTCTGCAGTATTATTTAGAAGACAAGTGTCATATTGTTTTTACAAACTCGTCAACTAACATAACTCTCATTTGAAGGACTATATAATGTTTTACTTTCCTAGTCTGTGAAATTATTGATTAGGGGCTAAGTTTATCAGTAAAGATTACTACATATGGTAACAATGACAGCTAAGAGCTAGTGCTAGCCATGAGGATACTGCCTAGGAACATTCACACTTGCAAAGAAGTGCATATAAGGAACAGTATTATATTCTCCAAAGGTTTTTATGAATTATGCTTTGATTAGTGGTTCTACAAATAATTTAAAATAGTAAGGGGATTGATTTGAAGCAGTTTCCTTTCCGTTGCTCTTCACTTAAATAAACAGGAAGATTATAATTACTATTGAAAACTTTCTTAACCAAGGAAGTGTTACTGGTGTTTTACTGTCAAAAATAATGACCAGAATGGGAGTAAACAACTGACCAAAAATATGCAAAAAGTCTGGATTTCCACAGTTTTGGTTTAAAAATATGGTTTACTTTCTCCAGTGTGCTAACATCCTTCCCATTCTATTTTTTTTAGTTGTGAAATAAAAACAACATTAAGAGTAGCCTGTAAAATTTCACTACTGTATATTGAAACTGTGGAAGAAAAAGAACTTATTTTTGTATATTTTATTTTCCCCATAAAAACTTGACCTAAATTTTGGCATGGAGGTTAATGCCATCATTCAGGGAAGGGTTAACTTTTCAAAGGTATTCTTAGAAAAGCCTTGTGGCATGTAAAAGACATATTACACATACCTGTAAAGTAACAGAATAAATATTCCAATTAATTACCAGACTGCATTGTACCTAGAAGATACAGAACAATTCTCCAGTTCCCAAATGAGCACTCTGAAATAGCTAATACAAATGCTGAAGCCCTAGCATTTAACATTGAACCAAGAATGTTAATCACTCCAGAAATTTTAATTTTTGCCACAAATACTTACTATTATCTTCACTGGAAACTTTCTTCTTCTGAGGATTGCATAATCAAATTCTTAATCTATTTTACATTTTCAGTTTCAGTTTACAAAACCAAATTTCATGCAAAATATTTGAGATGTTGTTCTTCAATTTTTTTTTTACCAAAGCTACATAAACTCCATTCCATAACTAACTCACATTTATGGCAATGCAGATGGGTACAGAAATCAAACATCCACATTTGAGGTAGTCAGGGGAAGACACATAACAAAGCTTTCTGGATAAGCTCTGAAAAGTAAAATAGTAAATGTACCACCACACCGGCACAGCAATCCACTTTCTGGACCCAAGCTGGATTCACCTTGACCAGTTCAAGGCACAAAAAGAGCAGCTCACATCCATTTGTATCACTCTATATAGATAAGAATTACACAGTGTTGCTAAAATTCTACATTTTTTCCCCCTAAAATCACTTAATTAGTTTAAAAAATCCTAGTAATACATGTTCTGAATTTCACTTAGATATGCTAAATCAAACACACATAAAAAGTTAATCAGTTTCCATCTTTAGAAACTAGGCCTAGGTGGTACACCAAACATCATCACCAGAAGAAAAATCAGTTTAAAGATAAGGGGTGTCATGTATATATAGTATGGAATATTTTTACAAGAAAGGCAAGCATTCTATCCACTGACAGTATATAAGTCTTTCTCTGACATCTCTAATAACTGGCAAAAAAGGACAAAAAGACAAGTTCTGGGAGTCATCAGTTGCAACTATATGATGACTATACACAGCACTACTCACAACTCAAATCAAAACTTCAGTTGTTTAAAGGCTGAGAAAGACTTTATGAGGCTATATATCAAACCCTGAAGACTTTATTTTCCTCCATTATTATTAATTTATTTTCTGCAGGAAGTGTGCAAATCACTGCTTTGAGTACACTGGTAGTTTACACAAAAGTTAGTTTCAAGTTAGAAAGAAATTCATCCTTCCAACTGGTGCAAAGTGTCCAAATATAAAGAGAACATTTCTATGTCACCACCGTATTTCTCTAGTTTTCAGGACAGAGGAAGTGTTAAGATCAGCTGAGATTTCCCTACTACAGTACTGCCAACTACTACAAACAGCACTCCAGAGTCAGCCTCACCAGTGCTGCTGAGTAGAGAGAAGTCACTAACCTGCTGACAATGCTCCTCCAAACGCAGCCCAAGGTACTGCTGGCCATTTTTGCCATGAGGGTGCATTGCCAGCTCACAGTCAGCTTGCTGTCCACCAGGACCCAACATTCTTCTCAGCAAAGCTGCTTTCAAGACTGTACCTAGATTTAGCCTGGTTACAAAAGAAAATGCTTACAGAAAGCCTTTGAAGAACATCACCAACACATTTAGTGTTTAGAACCTTAATGAACATCATCTGTTCAGCTTCTCAAAGAACAGTTTAAGAGGTGATCTGAGCAGCAACACTGATCTTACATTGACAGATTTACTATCTAACCTACCAAAATCAGGAAAAGAAGATACAGCAAAACTAAGTGTTAAAACTATAGCTATACAAGTTCAAATCAGGCTACTTACAGTTGACAGTAAAAGTAATTAACCACAAAGAATTTAATAAGAGTCTGTATTTCTACATGATTTTAAATTAAGATCCAAGTATATTTTTGGGTACCATTTTGTCTCAAAATGATGCCCACTAATTCAGGTGCTGAGTTATAAGCAGCAGTTAATGATCAAATACCTAAAATGTGTATTAAGCAAGAAATCAGACTAAATGATCATTATGACTTTCCTTCCAGCCTTGAATCAGAAAGAAAATTTAAATGTGTTAACAAATTAGATTAAACTCATTTGGAATGCAACTGCTTAAAGAAAAATGCAGGAATTAGGCTTTTCATATATAGCTCAAATACTATTGAAGATACTATTTACAATATTAGAACACTACATATGGAAATAATGAACTCATTTTCAAAAATACCTTTTTTTCTTAAATGGCATCATCTAGTAAGCTCTTTTATTGCTTTGAGCAGTCTCATCAACTTGTCTTGAAAGACAGCCATGCAACATGGCAGTAGTCTACATTTTAACTTACCCTTAGGGACTACTTAACCTCTTGTTTTACTTTTTCCAGAACAAAGCAACAGTAAGGATAACCAAGAGATGATATATATGTCATAACTATGTAAAGGTCAACAAGGTTTAAACACATCGGGTTCTACTCATAAATATTTGACTAATAGGAGTATATTTTTCATCTTAAACCCTAAGATTGGCATCTCAGTATGCAGCAAATTATTCTGACTGAACATGTACAATACATGGTTCCCAAGCTGAATTTCTCCAGATATGTGCCTGAATGCCAATGTCAAAAATCAAAGACTGCCAATAATTCTTCTCTTACCATTCCCTACAATATAAAGATAATTGACTACATCAGTATGAGTCATACATTGTGCCCGATTCGGATCCTGCTTACACCAGCATTAAATGATTTTGGATTCACACTAGAGTACTTCAGAGCCTGGTTCTATACAACTCATAACCAAGTGGAAGTTTCATTAAGTTTGTAGATCAGAAAGAGCAAACCAGTTTTATTACAGGGGAACAGGTGATCTCGTTCAGGACTGCCTAAGTTTAGACAACCTACATCGCCTCTCCCTTCAAGTTACCCTTCAAGCAACTGGTTTTAGTGCTACTGTACACATTTGCATAACAGAAATACACTCTAAAGCTTTTCTCCCTCACAAAACTAAAACAAAACAAAAACAACCACCAAGGAAAAAGAAAAACAAACAAGCAAACAAAAAAAAGCACCAGTAATCTAGAAAAATCTTTTTCTTTTTATAAGTTAAAAGAAAATTGCTTTGATGTGCAAAGAAGTAATTAATGGCTATTACTTACCACACTATGGAATCATATACTTTTATACTTTAATTACTTAATGTCTCATATAATGCATCGGTATCACTGTCTCTCTTAATCTTGAATCAAAAACCAACAGATCTGAACAAGTAGCCATGTGATTTCAAAGAGAAAGTCATCATATAAACATATTTTCTTTCCTGAAAAAGAGACAGGTGAGGGGGAACCTAGACAACAATTTCATACATTTACATGTTTTCCAGGCTGTTGGATTAAGCAGGTTTTTTACCCCCCAGACTGGTATGGCTTGAGTTAGATTTAAAATCTGTTCCCAGAGGAGGCTGATAAATGGATTAAAGTGGAACATAAATTCCCTGTGTCACCCAGTCCCTTAAACCTTGATGTCAGTAACATGCCTAATAATTCCATTATTATAAACGTCAAATATGTTTTACATGTGTTGGAAAGAATAAATGGGTAACAGAAGAAATGGAACACTCAAGAAACTGCAATGCTATTACTACATTCCATGAAAAAATATCTAATATCTATATTACAGTGTTCACCCAGTATTATTTTGGAATCTTATTTTCCTCTATTTTGCACACTGAATCCCCTACTATGAGAGACAGATCAGTGTATTCATTGTGCTACACATAGTTTGCTTTCCCTTTATGTGCTGCTTCTATAACAGACTGAAGAGTGAGCAAAGGCAGAATAAAAACTCACACAGTGTGATTTTTTTTTTAGTAGTTAATTTGAGAAACAGCACATAGGAATCTTGCATAGAAAAGATGAAAATTTTTATTCAACTCAGCAAAATGAAATGCCTCAGCTGAAGCAGTATTTGCACTGGATTTTAAGTAAGATGTTGCAAAGTATAGAGAGCAAAAAAAATGACAACCCTTTCCGAAAAATGACTTACAAGAAAGGATTGAAAGACCTGGGCTTGCATACACTTCCAAAGAAAAACAGGAGAAGTGGATCAGCATTACAATAATCCTGAAACCAGTAAAAAAGCCAGTGATTTATCATTTTCCCATTTCCTCAAAGTACACAGAGAAAAGTGCTTTCATTTGCAATCCATAGGCTTGGAATTAAATATTAGAAAGAAGCTTTCCAAGTTCAAGTGGAAAAAAATACTGGAACATATTACCAATGGAGACTATAAAAACCTCATTAGGGAAATCTACAATAACAAATTAGAAATATTTCGGTATGATACAGCACAGTTGTATTTGATACTATCACATACATGATCAAGTTGACTTCATAATCTCAAAGTTAGCTGCATTCAACTTTTTCCTGATACTGTGATAATGCATTCAAAGAATATTCCAATTCTGTAATAGGGAAAATATTTGATATGTAATGATAGGTAAGAATTTTTGGATAATACATAATAAAGCATCATGCATTTTAGAAGAAAAACAGTGAAGAAAACCTCTGCTATTTAATATAATTCTGTAAGTATAAGGTGACAATAGAAATTGCATTACTAGGGGGAAAGAAAAAAAATCACCCCTAATCTACTTCTGTGTCCATCCTCAAAGCTTATTTGATCTAAATTAACCCAAGGCTCCCTAAAAACTGTTACATTCCTAAAAGTTACAGACTACATAAAATAAGGTCCTAATTTTCAGGTTGGATAATCATACATGGCTCCTACTGAAATCAAAGCAGCATTGGTCACTCACTGCAAGCTATACCTCTCCTGTTTTATTTTCTTTCTGCGGGTGTAAAAGGAGGGAGGCAGAAAAGAGACCCAAACTAAGCCAAGCGCAAACAATTCTACAAACTTAAGTTTATATTGCCATTTGTTAGGCACTGAAAAAATCAACAGGTCAGAGAGTTTAGAGGAATCTGTCCTCTCTTTCACAATTCATTCTTTGTCAGAATTTGTTCCTCTTTCAGAGATTTTGCTAGAAAGCAATAAAGCACAATACTGGAGCTAGTTTTAGCCTTGCAGTTACTTTTCTATTTGAAATTCTTCTGGCTGTAAGAAGAGATATAGACAAGCTACCTAGTTACTCTGAGGTACTAGGCTTCTGACAAGTTAATAAAAGTAACCGAGGCAATTCAGCAGAGCATTGCTGTCTCATAACAATGCTTCAGAAATATACTGAAAAATTATAAAATTTTGCTAATTAGCAAAAAATCATAATGCAATCTATTAGCAAGCATACTTGTTATTTCACTGGTTGTATTAATAAGTGTGTTAATTTTGGTTTATTTATACATCATAACATCACTGTTATTATGTCAAACACTGTGAAACTTGTACGTTATACCATGCATTTTGGTGTACAACCTCATTTGAGCCCCATTCTTTACTCTTTACCTGTATGAAAAAACAGTTCCTAGTCTTTAATTTTTCCTTCCTTTGCCTTACTTACATAGAAAATAGTGCACCGGTTCTGCATTTAACTCTTAAATTCAGAATTTGGCCTCACTTACTCTTCAATGCCAATTGTCCATGTCAGACATATTAAGCATTACCATAGCATCTTATTGAATAAGCACAAGTACATACACATATACAATATACATTTACAAACACACATACAAGTACATATACCAGTATATGTATTTTCAAAACATATTCTCCTGTCATGTATATTTTTGTATACTTCTGTGCACATGTATATATATTTTTAGTTTGTATATACATGTATGTGATAAATCAAACTTGAAAGATTTAGCCCAAAGCTGTAGAATACACCCAGGACCTGATTTTTCAGAGTACTGTGCCCAGTACTCTGTATCTTCAAGGCTCAACTTTCATTAAAGTCAGCTCCATTGATAGAGCTTAGCATTTAGTGCAATGACACTCTCAAATGTAAACTCTTAGCAGAACATATGCAGGATAATCATACTGCTTAATGACTGGCACCTAATTTAGAGGTCTAATTTGTGAGGTTAATCCCTCAAGGCTCTGATACCATCAACAGAGAGAGGTAGCCTTGCATCCCTATTTCCTCCCATGTGTTGGCACTTATATTTTCAAGGCTGTTCAGTGAGTGGAATTCACAGTCTATTTAGATGAAAAATAATAGTTTTAGGTGGTTTTTTTGCATGTTAAGTTTTCAGCTGGATCAGCTGATCAGTCTAACCATGTATGCAGACAATCAGCAGTAGCAGTACTACAAGTACACAGGTATTACTCCGAAAATGGCCAGAGCAGATTGGGATGATCTCTTTAGCCAACAGCTTATGGTACCAACATAATTAAATTAGATGGCTGGCACAGAGCAACATGCATATACTGTTAAAAAAACAAACAAACAAACAAACAAAAAAACCCCTAACTACAACAATAAAAACACATGGAAAGAAAATTACATCAAATGACTTCTAAGCTTGCATTAAAAGTCCATAGATGCAAGGACAGAATCCATACTCATTGAGTAGCAGCCCACTGATCTTTACACTTAAGTTTTCTTTCTACAGTTCTTGCTTTATTCAAAAAGTATGTATTTCAAATTCTGCAACAAATAAGGCAGGAGTCTTTCAGAAAATAATCTAATTCATCACATGACTACACGGGTTTTTTTGCATAAAGCGAATGAAGCTGAAATCCCTTGGGGAAAAAGCAGCATACAGTAGTTAATGCAGTGTTTTAACAAATACAGACAAAGAGGGAAAATTAACTTTAAATTAATGAATTTGAAAATATAAAGGTATTTTCATATAGGTTTCTGTATCTGACTACAGAGAGCTTAAAAAGGCAAATCCAAGCTCCAGAAATTTCATCACGTGAAACTACAGGAAAGTCAAATGGTAGGGTAAGAACACTTTGGGCTTGTTGCTATCTCAGTTACAGAAACTGATTTTTAAATAACTCATCATTTTCAACAGTCTTTTACATCTTGTTACAGAAAATACATAAACATGCAGCTAAGAACCACAGAAGTAGCCCAAGTCTGTTAAAATTGATAGACTTTCTATTGACCATAGTTCAGGCCCCATGAGTATAAAGCAACATTCTCAATATACTGTAGCAGTGCACTTTTCTCTTTTCCTTTTTTTTAAGTACTTCAACAAGCAAAAAAGTATTTTATAGAAACATATATTTGGTATAATAATAGTACAGAAAACTAGATTAATTTGCTTCAATGACTTCTGTAATTATGAGGAACAAATCTGTAGACACAGAAGGAAAACAATGCCTGCCCTTTTTAACTGATATTCTGTTATGTATAATCATTTTATTGCTTCTACTGCTGTCATGTTCTTCACATTATTGTAGTATCAAACAATCCCATATACACTTTTAGAGAAAAAAACTTAGGGTGACTTACCATCTTGTGAAACGGCAAAACAGTTAATGTTCAACAGTGATGCATAGACCAACTGTTCCTTTTTTGTTTGTTTAACACATACTGAAGACATCATGGTTTGTTTCACAATAAAAGCACTTTCAGAAAGTACATTAAAATATATGGATATAAATTAGAACATAAATTGAGGGTTCTCCTTTTTTATGAGGTAACAACTGTATCCTGCGGAGGTGTTTATTAGACCAAGTTAAGTGGAAGCATGATCAAGTTTTTCTTTCAATGAAAACATGTCAAATAAGAAGAGCTGAATTCCACAACAAAAAAAAAATCATGTGAAATAGATGAAACAACTGAAAAACACTTCTAGAAGTACATGCACCAAACCAAATGAAGTGGGATTAAAAGCATTAGACAACTGTAACTAGCACCCCAATCGGTGGCAAATGAAACTCTAGTTTTAGCATAGCTCCCAACATTAGTATCTACAATCAATAATTGGAAAACATATGAGTCCTAGCAGTCTTTTCATTAATTTTGTTACAGAAAGCAACATGGACCAGAGATTTTGTCTATGAAGAAATGGGGTGATAAAGTAAAATGACAGCAGCATGTAAGGCCTTGAAAACCAAATCAAAATTTGCACTTTGTGCATGAATTGACTCCTCATTAATATCATACTCATTATCTATTCTCAAAACATAGTTGTTTTAAGCTCTGTGGAGAATAATGAATGGTGTTTTAACTCTGAACTTAGCCGTAAATCACACTATGCAATCATCTACTTAAAGTACTAGCAGACACATACTAATATCACTCACTACCAGGTAAAACAAAACAAAACAAAACAAAACAAAAAGCAAAACCAAAAAAAAAAAAAAAAAAAAAAGGGAACAAAGGCCCATTACTTACTGTTCTACACTGACCATGGCCAAGACTACCTACAAGGAAGGATGGTCCTTACTGGAAGTCCTCTGCCAGGTGTTTTGCTTTGTCTCCCTGTCCTTATTTCCCCCCAATAGATTACATGTCCTCTTCATTTTCCCCCCTCACTTGTCATTCCCAATTGTTCGTTTTTCCCCTAGTTTTTTTCTCTTTACTTTCTTCTTGGAAGAAAAGTTTGTTTATATAATAGACAGACTGGAAACCAACCTCAAGGCAAAAATCAGGAGCAGCTGCCTCATGCAGATACCATGGAAACATCTAAAAACAAAGTGAACACTCAGTAACTACTTCCTGAGAACATTCCTCCAGCATCCAACCATTTGCAGCTATCAGTCTCTTCGAGCCAAACGTAAATTTAAGGTTTTCCCACCTTTTATTTGTCTTACATGTTTCATTCAGCTGCTTATTGGATTTATGCAAACTTCCACCATCTACATCATCTTACAATATAGATGTCCACAACTTCATTAAAGACAGTCTGATATTTATTTGATACAGTAAAACTGGAAAGGCAGTTTAATTGATGGAAAAAAGTATTTAATAGACTTTCTGTTAGGAACCTCTCTTTTTTTTTTCTCACCGGATTTTTGAATGTTTCATTTGAAAACTTCTGTATTAACTAATTTAGGCAAAGAGTGGGTTATACTTTGCACACAGAATTTCTCATATATGTTTTGTACTGCACCACGCAAAACACTTCCCTGCAGCAGTTCACACCTGAGGGCTGCTACCTCCCTATGACAGCATGGTATTAGCTCCTCTTGGTTTCAGTGAACCTTCATGTTAGAAAGTAATCTGCTTTTTTAAAAAATGATCTTGAAATCTACAAAACATTCATCCAGTAGGAGAGACTACAAAATATATCCAATGTGTACATAATACATACATGAGATGTTTGTAGTTTGGTCCATATACTGATAACTTCATATTGCAGTTCTAACCTATTGTTCTGTGCATTGTAGACTGGAGTGTCATTTGACTTATTAAAAAAAAAATCAAGAACACATACTAGTGAACAAGTAAAATGAACAAAGACAGAAGTTATACATAGCGGCATTAAGGTATTTAAAACTCCATCACTGGAAATTATGCCACAACAAAGACAGAGAAATGTTGTTTGGTTTTTTGTTAAAGAAGCCCTATTGATTGTTTCTAAAGAAGCAGTAGTAATGGTAGTGAAAGACTGTTTAATTATTTTCTTTTAAATCTATTTCTAAAGAAAAATACTTAATTTTCAAGCTTGGAAAGACAGGGGGAAATTACCTTTTCTGTGTTGCAAGAAAATTATATCCTTATGAGCTTTTAAAGTGGATATCAGATTGAAAGAACACCTTCTTTCCTCCCATAGATACATATCTCCTACTACACTCTTTGATAGAGCTAAAGAAAATAAAGTACCTTTACATGAAATAATACTTCTCATTAAAAGAATATCCTTTTTTTAATTTCACATATTATTTTTTGGTCTCAGCATGAGGAACAGAATCTGCAATTTGGCTTAGGTTCACTGTATTTTCTTAACAAGTTTCAAACACTTATATTTGGGCCATAGTATCAGAAACAGCTGCTCCTAGGAAGGCTTCTGGTTCCAAACAAAACTCACTAAAATTTATGGAAGATCAAGATATAGAGGGTTCTTCGAGCATTCTCAACCAGAAACCAGGTCCATAAGTACTCCTAAATGACATACCCATGCTATTTGCTCTTCATTGAAGTTCTAGATTTTGTACTCTTGCAACAAACTGTAAAATTTCTAGCTATGATGCTGAAAAAACCTCAAAATGTGATCCTAAAGCTTTCAAGAGAGAAAGTAAGGGAACAGAATCTAAAATCTATAAAAATAAGAAATTCAGTTCTTAATCCATAGTTTTAAATCTCAAAGCTAGGACACCAGTAGCCTGCATGTAGTTCATGAATGCAATTAAATCAAAATCAAAGGGAGTTCTTACATGGTCACCTCCATAGTCAATTCTCTTCATAACCGCTAGTCTTTACATGCTGTTTATAGGGGAGCATACCTATCTCTGAAGTTATAATAGTTACTAAAAACACCCAGCACAGAAACTAAGGCTAGCAATACACTTACTGATACTGAAATGATACTTAATAATACTGCTTGCCTAAGTTTGAGACATAACAAACTTTGAAGGAAATCCAAGCATAAACTAGGACGGTTTTCTCCTAAAATTGAGCAGGAGCCTTTACCCTATGCATGTGCAAAGTTGCAGGCCCTGTCCCCATCCGCAGCTCTGCTGCTACAGCTTTTATTTTCCCTTTGAACAGCAAGAAACAGTCATTTCACCGTGACTTGTGAGAAGGACCTCACAAACTACACTTTTAAGCATACAGCAGGCTCGCTCCCCACGCCCCAGCGCAGGCGTTCCTGCTCACGACAGAGCCCCAGCACCTCGGTCCCCTCTGCCCGCCGCGGGCTGGGACCGGAGCCGGGGCCGCTCTGTCAGCTCCTTCCGCCCTCGCAGGCGCCACGGCGGCTCGCAGAAAAGATTTGCGGGGCATCAAACAGGGCACATCCTCACGCTTGAGGCCTCCAGCACCCTGCTCACCCAGAAATCCCCGGGGAGCGCCGCGGCGGTGCCCGGTGGGAGCCCCCTACTCCTGCCCGCCGCAGCGGCTGCGCAGAGCCGGGCGGTCGGGATGGCCGGGATGGCCGCTCGCACCGCCCCCCTCGCACCGCCCCGGACGGGACGCGGGGCGGAGCTGCGGGAAGCGGCAGCCGCGGCTGCTCGTGGCTGCCTGAGCGCGGGGTTGGGAGTAAAGGTGCCCCGGGCTTGCTGCGATTCCCCGCCATCGCTGGCCTTCTGCCTCTCGCCGCCCGGCGCGACCCGCGCCCCTCTCGCCGCCTCCGCGCAGCCCTGGCGGTGCGAGGCATGAAGCTGAGCAAAGCCCAGTACGATGAGATAACCCAGTTCCTGGGGCATGTGCAGCCCACTCGGCAGAGCCTGAGGAAGCTGAAGGAGAAGTTTCCTAGGTAAGTGCTTCCCGCCCTCCGGCGCGGGGCCTCGGCGGCTCGGCCCCCGGTGGCGGCCTGCGGGCTGGCTGCGGACGGGCGTGGGGCCGCGGGGCCGCTGCGCCGGCTCCACCCGCTGCCCCAGGTCAGGCCCCACACGGTACAAAATCACCAGCACACGCACACAGTCGTCGACGACAAGCGACAGCTCGCTGAAGCTTCCGCTGGGAGCAGGATACTGCTCCACCCTCCGTGACCTGGAGTTGGCACAAAATAAAGAACACTTCCCCCGGTGGCCACGACACACGTCCAAGTGAAAGCTCTTGGGGCCCTTCATGAGCCTCTTAGACACCAAGTAGGTCTTCTGAGGTGAATGAAGCCTTACGGCTCAGGCCAAACCTCTGTGCCTGAAGCCAAGTGTGGAATCCATCCTGCAATACCATTGCCCCTGTTTCTTAGGGAGAAGGGACATTATGGATCCATAATTCTCTGCTTGCTTCTGCATTCCAGTTGAAACTGGAAAAGGGATCATCTTTTTACCTATGGTCATCATGTGCTTCCTTGCTTGAACTTAGTTCAGAATTCTCAAAAGACATTTGCAAGTGACCATGGGCTAGAATGGAAAGGTATCCATGACAGGATGTGCTCCATGCACCAGTCTTCATGGCTGAAATTTACTTACTACCAACTGCAACAGAGTTTTAAGGAATCTTGCAAGGTTTTTCACTTTCTTTTCAGATTTGGCAGAAGGATGGCTAGTGCTGAATTGGACAGGAATGGAAATTGAGTTCTGTGGGAAAAAGAGTGGTGCTGTTTCTAAAATCACCAGAAATATAATACAGAAAAATGTAGGGGGTTAGATACTGTATCTACTTTGGTGAGAGAGAAATATGCAAAACAGAAAATCATTCACATACTTCCTGAATGAGCCTTTGCTAGTCTTAACCACAAGTGTGGTGGAAGAAACTGATGATGTGTGTAACTTACAGTAAGTGTATGAAGAGCCAACATTAACGTAGACTTTTAAACCGTCCAGTGAAATAATGTCCTTTTCAGGAAAGTGTGAGAGAATTGCCCTGTTATAGAGAAGAAGCGATAAGAAAGCATTGTGGTTGATTCAGGGAATGCGTTGAGCTGCATTTCGTGAACCCAGCTCACCTTGCACAGTACTTCTGCAACTTGGGAAAGCACTTACAGTGACAACATGTGTCTAAGGAGCTTAGACTGGCTTTATCACTTCAGTGCTAATGAAATTAGGAGTGTTTGTGTGTATTCGTGTGTGCATGCACACATATCCATGCACATGCTCTCCTTTTCTACTCTCCTTATGAAGTTGTCTTGAAAGAAGGTTAGAATTTGGGTTGGTTTTCCAGGTCAGTCAATATTTTTAGGAGCCTGCTTTCAAGACAGATCCATAGACACATGAGTATTTGTAATCAAATTTGTCCAAAAAAGACTGGGCTTTTCTGATACGTTTTACTTCCCAGTCCACTCGCTTGGTGCTGCAAAAGATCCGTTTGAGTGCTCTGTTTCAGAACCTGGGGGCTCCTGAACAACTTTGTGCAACTAACAGTGTAGGGTTATTTAAGAAAAGAAATACATGTTTTTTCTAAAGGAACTGGCTCAAGTGTGGTGAACACTGAAAAGCAAAGGTTAGCTGTAGTAGTTTCTTCCACACTGAAGTGGTTATACTCTTATTATTGACATTACGATATGAGAATGTCCTGTTCTGAATTTTGCTTGTAGATCTCTTCTGAATTTTGTTTGCCCATCTTAGGAGAAGGCTAAAATCTTCCATATGAGCAGTGAATTAATTGATAGATTTTTTTTTAAATGCCTGTCTTAAGTATATTTTGAGGAGGTCTGCACATGCTCTTTCTGGGAACGTGATATTTCTATGTTGTCTCTGTTTATTTCTCGGAGCAGGTCAGATGCAGAAGATAATACATTCCAAGGCCACTGCTTTCCTTAGCAGCAAGGAAGGTGTATTGAAGTAGATACATGTTATAATGTGAAAACCAGGCATTCTCTATAACCCTTATCTTGTAAAAGAGATCAGCTGCAGAGATTTGTAAACTTGTACGCCGTCTTAAAGGGGAGGCTTTTTCAGTGAAGTTTTTGATAACTGTGGAGTAAGTAAGTTTTTCTTAGAATCCAGAGATTTGGTCACTCTTCTAGGACAAGAAGGGTCTGACTGAACTTTCTGGCTGGTTTCCTTTTTTTTCTTTATGAAAGCCAAAATCAACTAAAGCCCCTCACTCACCTCAACTTTCTAATTCAGTCTTAAAAACATATTCTAGAATCTGTCATGGTACCTGCAGTGTGATGAAGGTGTCCATAGCCAGTTTCTCATTATTATATGGTATCAGTTGCTGATTCAAACTGGAAAGTACTAACATCCATAATAGCTGCTTTCACCTTGCACTTTCAATCTTTCCTCAGGAAGGATTGGTATTCCACTGGTAATGCAATACATAAATTGACAATTTTCAAATATTTCTGGTTCCTGCTGCCTCATAGATCTTGAGAGTCTTTGGATTTCTGCATTAATCTGCTCAGGTTTTTTCTAATACTGTCTTATCTCTTGGTTCCTCCCTCAGCTGTTGTATTTCCTGAAGCCTCACATTTTATGCTTCTAATTTGTATAAAATGTCTTCCATGTTTTGTGGAAGGGCCTAGTCTTGTTCTGCAGTTCTCCCTAAGAATAAGTTGTAATTTCTGTAAACAATTGCCACAATTTATTGCACAGGTATACTGGGTGGTAGCTGCCAACCTGACCTGTGCATCTAAATAATTTTTTTAACAGGGTAGTCTGTGCTTTACTATTATTGAACTACTTCAGATGAGATTATTACTTCAAATGAGTATTGTCGTGTGGCTTATTAATGTCAAAAAGTCAGAATTAAACTGCTCCTCCTACTGTTCAAAAGTATTTTTATACAAGCACTGGAAATCCTTATATTTTACAACCTTGTAACTTTATATACAACATGGATTTAGTCTACTTTGCTTAAAATCCAGTTATTGTGCAAAAACTTGGATATCTAGTTGCTGCTCTTTTTCTGTTACTGCTGTGCTTTGTATTTCATGCTTGGCGATTACCAATGTATTATTCATTTCTTAGGGTATTTGTTACATCCTTAGCAGTTGTCTCCTAACATGTCCCCATTTAACAGCAAGGTATTTGGATGACCCGAGGATTATCAAAATGTGATTTTGAGCGCTAAGCACGATAAATCTCTGCCAATATTGGATCAGTGATCCGTAGTTCCTTTGATCTTTTTCTCACATATGCCACTGGACTGATAATTCCATACATTGAGTGTTGTGCTTTTCTGTTGAAGTGTACCACATTTCTGCTTAGTTTCTCACCTGAATTTTTCTATTTGCTAGTAATTTGTGGTTTTCTTTGTTACTTCTGTATTGTATTCTTCAGCTTTCCCTTCAGCAAAGGACTGATGTTCTTCTGCAATACTGTTCTTCTCCATGAGAGCTAATGTCTAAATTGAATCAGCCATTGTAGAACTGGTTTTAGGCCGTTGCAGGAAATGTTCTGAGAAAGTTAAAATCTTTCTTTTCAGCACGTGTTTCTTAAATGGTAGTTAGAGCTGCCTACAAGTAGAATCTTCTAGACACAAATCACCTTAGCACTACCTTTTTATAGTGACAAGATGTAAGTTAGACCTTTAAAATTCTATCTTTTTTCAAAGACTATTTTAACTTGTCCTGAAAAGTCTGACTTCTGACAGTTGAATTCATACCCAAACTGATACTCTAGTAATTCAGTTTAACTGTTTCCTGTTTTATTTGTTTCAGTTCTTCTGTATATGGCAGAATCCATTGTTTCTCTCAGAAACTTTTTCTAAAACTTCTTATCAGTAGAACATAATTGACTTGTGAGTAGACCCATCTCAAATATATACCCTGTATATATTTTCCTGTTCTTTGTATCCAATTGTGATTGAAAATTGTAGTTTTCTTGACTGACTCTTTGTCTTGGTTTAAGACAATTTAAAGGGGAACACTCTTAAATGAGTTCTCCTCCTTTGTTTTCACCAATCCCTTTCCAACAATAAGGAGAAACAAAATGAGTAGATATAAGTGAAAAAATAAGTTTGCTAACAAGTGAAACTGCAAAAGACAAAAAAAAAAGTAAAAAAAAACACCGCTAAATCTCACGAACTCTCCCAGGACAAAGAGAGACCCAAAATGACAGAAATACCCTTTCCAAGATGGCCACAGGTGACGGCTGTAGGGAGAGAAAGAGAAAATGGCATCAGACCATGCTCCTGAGATGGTGCCTTGGCAGGCGATCGTGTGGTCTGGGAGACAAAGAGGAGGGATGGGGGCAAATCCTGGGGAAGACAGGCGCTTACGGAGCAGTTCTAGTGTGGGATGAGAAGTGCTGGCGCGTGTGGGGTCAGCACCGCTGCCCACCAGATTCTGACCATGTTAGTGCTGATGTCTCTGAGCTGCAGGTGTGTTGTGGCAGCAGAAATGGGTCTGTCAGCCCTGACACAGGGTGACCGGGCCCCAGCGACCGGCTGGCTTTGCAAAATTCACTCCAAAACAGTTTTGGATTGCAAAGTGCAGTTTTTCTGAGTGGCTACTATTCCAAACCCGGGAAAAAACCCTAAACAACCACCCAAAGTAATGCCTCTAGAGCGGAGCTTCTGCTTTCAGCAGATGCTGCCAGCAGAGAGTTCGTTGCCCACTTCCCAGCTCCAACCTAAAAAGGGGCTGCGGGAATGCTTCTTCTGCCCTGCGGCTCCGGTTCTGGATGCATTAGGTCTTTAAGAGAATGTAAGAATTTTTGGGCATGGATAGATATGAAATCCAGTAACATTTTGGGTTACCCAGGGTAGTCTTCCTCTGGCCTCTACCAAGCTTTCTAAGGCTTTGGTGACCCAATTCATTATGATAGTGTCTTGCGTTTTTTTTAAATGTGAAGTTTTTTTCTGGCTTGCTTCTGTTCTGAGTGTTTGAGTTTCTTACACCAGGTTGTGCTTGAATTGCAGATTCCAGAAACTTTCGTACATTTCAAGTTGTCTTAGTAGCCTTGAGCATCTATTAGTGATTCCAAAACTCGTTCTTTTCAAGTTCTTGCACAGAACTGTTGTGAAGCATGTTTCAGTCCATTGAGGAGAGCTATATTCTTCCATAGCACAATTTGTGTAGTCTGTACTGTTTCTCTTCCTATTTTCAAGTTGTTATACAAACTTGTTGCCTCTAGCCCAACTTTCCTTTAGATACCTTCACTTGTATTCCTTTCAAAGAAGCGTTAGTTTCTGAGACTATTTAAGTGCCAGCTGTGTTACACAGATTTTCAAAGTACTGGGATTTTGAAGTATCAGCTGCTTTTTTCAGCTTACTTTTATCAGCTGCTGTGTGCAGTTAGTCACTTTTGCACATCTATTTGAAAAAGTATCATCCTGTTTGTGTCCCTTGTGTGAAAACTTATTTCTATATGATCAAGAGGAGCTTTTTTCACAGCAGAAAGGTAAAGGAACCTGGCATAAATGTAAGAGAAGTACTTTTAAAAATTTTTCTTCCTTTTTTTTTTTCCCAGTAAGCAAGAGGAAAATGTGATGCACAGCTTCATATTGGTATACTTGCGTATGGCTATTTGGTTTTAATGTGTGTAACTTCATATTTGATGATTGGAATGCACACACTTTGTTCCCACAGCATATCAAGGGATGCACATTCCTCTACGTTGATGACCTCCGGTCTTCATTACTTAATATTACTTCAGTTTTACACACATTTGCAGTAATTGTGTTGCTCTTTCTCCAAATTATTGATAGCTTTATTACATGACACCAGGCCTGGACAGCATCTCAGCAAGATTTTTATTTTAAAAAAATGTATCTGTACAGTAATGTCTATCAAAGTAAGCTGGAAAAAATAACCTGTTTATTATTTGCTCAATTTTATCACTTTCTCTGTGATGATTCATATTGAAACAAAGGCCCCTAAAGAAGTTTAAAGGTATGGTATGAATGTCATTTCTTTTACCAGCAGCTTAAGACTGAAAAAGCATTTTTTCTTCCTCTTTTCTAGTGTCATTGTTGCCTCTGGTTTCGTTTTTTTGAATTGGGGGTGGATGAGCCTCTCATTTTCCTCTTGAAGCCAATTTTATTTACAAGGCAATATATTGCTTCTTTGTGAATAAATTTATTCTGCTTTCGTACAGTTGCTTAGATTGTCAAGCAGTACTGATGAGCCCATGATGGTTGTGAGAAACAGGAAGGTGGAACTGCTCTTTTCTTTCATCTCCCCTTTTTCTTTTTTCTTTGCAATTCTGTGTTCTGGTGTCTGGAGCCTGCAGATGGAGTTGAGGTGGAAGGAGAATTCTTCGTGCTGTGCTCTAGTGCTGTTTGGAGCTGTTGTTACCTGGGAAGGCAGCCTGGCAGTGAGGCTTATGAGCAGAGGGCAGATAGTTGCTTCCATGGCTTGCAGAGTTTGAGGCCCTGAACTCAGGTGCAAGATTATTAGGCAGCTTGTATTTATGAGCAGGCAGCCTGCTGCTGTGTGGCACTTCGGTTGCACTCTCTTCTGCTTAGAAAGTTTCTTATAGCAAACCCAACGTTATTCTTATAGCTTCACCTGCTCTCCCTGCTCTTCTGAATAGCTGATTAACTATTTTGAAAAGCAGAAGAACTAGGCTATTTTTCATTACTCTGCAAACACTGATCTATCAAATCTCATTTAGAAAGTTGCCTTTGTGCTTATGAGTGCTAGAAACCTATTCTGAAAGAAAAAGTTTAAAGGCACATTTTAAGCTGCCTTTTTCTATATTCTCAGTACATAAATTCATGTGCTGCCTATATAAACCATCTTATCACGTGGCAAATGCTTTGTACCAGTATATTGTATTAAATGTTCTGGAGGATTTAACGAGAGTATCATTGAAACAGTAGAATTTTTAAAGTTTTATACTTTCTTCTTCTTTTATATTAGACTTCAAAGTAAACAAAGTTTGACATGGAATTTGGTTTTGTTTGCTCTGTGTAGTAAAAACCTCATATAATCTAAAATTCATTATGTACTTGAAGGTGCAGTAAACCTCACAGGTAAACAGATTCATAATAAGAGATGAGAAAGAGGTTTTGGCTCATTAATTGAAAAGAAAATTAGCAATGTCAAGTTTCAAGAAGTGATCCACAATATAATGTAGCGTATTTTAAGTAATCCTGAAATGAAATAAAAATTAACTGTGCAAAGTAATTATGTGAAAAACTGATATTATTCCCTTCAGAAAGATGTTCTTGTTATTTGAACCCTTGGTAGAAGATCTACTATATCACAGCTTTGATAGGCTGAACCAGTCTGTGGTTTCTCTTTTCACTTATCTATCAGTGAATAAACTTTAGAGAACTTGTAACTGGTTGGATTTGGTATGACTTGCTAACAAACTGTTTGCTAGTGCTATGACCCAAATAGGAAGGATGCCAATCCTCTCCTGTAATATGAAGTATTGTGTGACAGAAATCAACAATATCAGTGTATAACTCAGATAAACTTTATCTCCTTTATTATTCATTAAATTAAACAGAAGATACTGACTTAAAACTTAGATATTGATAGCAGTGGGAGGTTTCAGAGTAGAATGGAAAATACAGTTTTGCTCACATTTGTGGCTTTCCCAACACCAACAGACAGGATTTAGACAGAAAACTTCCACTGGCCCATATGAATACTAGGTTTTCAGGACATGGGTGCTTTCTTTTGTTTGAAAAGATAGAAGGGGTTTTTTGAGTTGTTTGCATGTTACCTATTAATAGAAAAGTAGGTGTAAAAAATGTGTGTCAGCATGAAAGTTAATTTTGAAGGAAGTCCATTGTAGTTTTGTCACATTTTTTGTAGGGTAACCATCTTCTTCCTTGCATGCACTCCCACATATGTTGTACATCCTAGCAAAATACAAACCTATTTTAAACCTATTTTTTAGTCTTGAAATTTTGTTTGAAATACATAAGGAAAATTAAAGTTTTATTTTCTGAGTTCTTGAGTGCTGATAAATCTCTTCCTTCTCTCTTAATGTTTTCCCCTTCCAGTTTGTGAAGTGCTACCATATGGGAGTACAGTTCTTTTCATAAAAATAAAATAAAATTACACAGAACAGGACTTATTACACTTGTGACATTCATTTTGTCTGAGTGAAGGGAAACCCTTTTTGGCCTTGAGGAATTTATACAAACCACTTAGAAGCCAATCCCATATCCTTTGAAGATTTGATGGTGAAATACAATGATTGGAGGGGGCCTTTGAAAGCAGATGTGGAAATTAGTTCCCTATAATTTGAAAATGCATTCTGAGTCCGTTGGAGCTGTGTGTTAAGTGTTCTTGTTTAATTCAGAAGAAAGAAAAAGAGAGAAAAAAAGAAACAGAAAAAATACAGAGAAAAGAGAAAACAACAGGAAGAAAAGAGAAAAATACAGACAAAAAGGAAAACATATAAAATGCAAGAGAAAAATGAATAAAATAGAGAAAAAGAAGAGAAAAGAAAACAGAAAAAGAGCAGAAAAAGATTAAAAAAGGGAAAGGAAAAGTAAGAAGGAAAATCCTTTCATATGTCAAAACTGGGTGAGTTATCTTGGTCACCATGTACAGTACTACTGTGTTGCTTTGTGAGGTTTAATTTGGTTGTACTTCTTAAATTCCATGGATGTGATAATCACCAGTAGGATAGGAATATAAGTGTTGTGGCACAGGTCTTTTCTAAGTATTTCATTTTAAAGCAAACTTGGTGTCATCAGACAGACCAACAGATGTGTGTAGATTTAAGGGCAAGATTATGGTGGTTGTTAAGGAAGGATGAAGTGGAAGTTTTAACACTGACCATATGTGCTTTTTAATTGACTAGTGGGTTTTAGGGTACCATTATATTCATGTTGCTCGTATTTAAGGAATATTGTGATAGAAATGGTAATTCTTGATTGTATTTAAAAAACAGCTCCATAATATATCTTTCTTTTGAAGCCTGCAAGTAAGTCTAGGCTTGAGTTTTATGAGCATAGGGGATTTGCTACATCAGAATGGAAAAATATTTTATTCATGCGTTGTTTTTTGGACAATCATATTCTGGGCTATATTACAATGGCACGATAAATTGCTGAATACACTGTCTACTGAATATGACCTCACCATGAAAAATTTGATGCATTAGAGTAGGAAAGGTTGGAATATATCAACCTTAGCTGACAAGGGACTTTGAATTTTGACCTAACACAGATGACCTTTGTGTGCAATAAAAGTGAGTTTAATCTCCAGGTCAAGGTTGAGGTGAATGGTAGGGCAATGTGGATTGGTTTGTACTAGCTGTGTCTGGATCACACCTAGCAAGCAAAGAAATCCAAGGTCTTTGCACTTCGGAGTAACCAAATGCTTGTTTACCTAAACTTTACTCATATCTGTTATACCACCTTTAAAAACCTGTGGTACTGTAGACAGCTCACTCTTCAGCAGCTATGGACTATTTCATTTGAAGCGCAGTGTTTCAGAATAAGAGGCATGAGGTATGTATAATTTGCTCCTATAGATCACTGAAGAGATAAATAAAATTTCTCCTCTAGCGCGTAGAAGAAAGACTGTTCACGATATTGCCTTGCTTTGAAAAGGGTGAAATCTAGAAGCTTTGTTTCTTTTACAGCTAGCCTGTCTTTTGAATATTGGAAGTTTATTCCTAAGTGTCTTATGCTTTTACGGGGAATATAATTAAGAGAGTTCTGATACGTTTCACTAGGCAAATACAAAGAAAACAGGTCCTTTTGAGCACTCCGTTGCTGTAAAAGGTATTTGATCAGAAAAGCTAAGTTACAAAATGTTCTGGGGGTTGTCTAGGTTACATAATAAAGACGTATAGATGAATTTAAATAAAATATTGTCGCATTTATAGCAGTCACAAACAAAATCCATCTTTTTAACTGGCTCGTGTTCTAGGAGTGCTATTTCACTAACATACCCAAGGTGCATTTGCTGAATACTTTACACATAGAAGAGCAGTAGCAGTGGTGCTGTTGGAAGGAGGGAGTTCTCTTTAAATCAGCCAAAGGAAAAAAAAAGTTTGAGACTAATGGAAAGAACCTCTACTCCTTTAATAGAGCCTGCAAAATATATTCTCCAGGACTGATCAGCTCTGAAGGCTCTAGAGGTTTGATGATTGGAATGGCAGGAAATCACGCTTTCAGGACATAACGAATTGACTAGGCCATCCATCATTTGTTAGCATGCGCTGAAACACTGGGTTTGTGTGCAGAGGTCTGTGATTTAGTAAATACTTGGGAGATGAATAGAGCTTACACACAAGGGAAGATATTGCTGTCCTTCAGCAGCCTTAGACACAGATCCCTGCTGAGAAGGCCGTCTGACAGCAGCTCATCAGTAACTGGCCTGTCACAGTCAGTGATGCCCACCAGCTATCCCCAGTATATTAAATGCATTTTTAATATCTGCTTCAGTAGATTTAATGAAGAAAATTTAGTTTCCATACTCTGATCACTGCTTTCTCAAGTGTTTTAAAGCATTGAGTGAAGCACTTCCAAGAAAGGAGCTGTGCTGATAACAGGAGGAGTTCATTGAAAATCAAAATGAAACAGGGATATTATTATCCAAAAGTTTCCTTAAAGCAAAACAAAAATGTTTGGAAAAAGCAATGATGATCTTAGGAGCAATTGACCCTCCTGCAGAGGGACCTTATGCAGCAGGCTGTATAGCAGCAGAGATTCAGTGTTAGGAAAGGTGTTTGCACAGTGGTTCTGTTCAGTGTGGCAGAGCTTGCCAAGGCAAAATTGCATTTCTTACGCTTTCATGTGTCAGTACCAGAATCAGATCATCATTCTGTCTGGCTTTCAGGGTCCAGAGAGAAGGGTGGCTGTGAATGGAAAGAATGGAATAGATCAAGTTTTTAATTGCTAACATGTATTTTGGTTTTGTTTTGGTATTTTTGGAAGTGATGCTTTTGATAAAAATTAATTGTAGCATTACATGGTATTTTATAAACTGGTATAAGAAGACACAATGGAAAATAAAACTGCTGTTTTTTATAACTTAGCAGACTCATTGAGAGTTGTTCAATGTTGACATTCTGCATGTAAGGATTGTACAGAATTATTTTTTAATTTCATGGCAAATTATAAGATCTTTTGCTGTTCATACATAGAGATAAACTTCATAGTTACTTGATTTTCCTTCCAACTTTCAGGGAAAATTTCTGTTTACATACAAGCAAATAAGTTGATTTTCATTTTCTAATGAGATTCAATGCTTATGATATTTACTTCAAGACAGCAAGACAAACAACTTGATTGTGTTGCAAAGATCTATTTGAAACATTGACTTCTTGAGCTTTTTCTCCCTCAGGAATCCATTCTGTGTTCACAGAAGAGAAAGCAAGTCCTGAATCAGACCTGTAAATTTGATTCTTGTATGTGTCAAAACAGTAGTGTATTAAATGCATATTATTATAAAAATTTAAGAAGTGTCCTAAATGCTTGCATTTTTATAACACACAACATATTAAATAATACATTTTCTTGTTAGCATCTGTTTGCTGTCATTTTTGGCAGGACCTGTGATTTATTACTTAAATTAATGACTACAACCATTTTGATGCTGATATATGCCCCTTATGGCATCACTTTAAAAATCGCATATATGCTTCTATAGGAGTAATTTTTTAATGGTTCATTCCTTTAAGTTCCTGGTGAAAGTAACCTCTCTGTTTGCAATGTGAAAGTTTCAGAAGCTTGTATTATACTCTAAACTGAGTGAAAAAATGCTAAGGATTAGTTTCTGTGAGAAAATTTGATACAGGAACTGATCCTAATAAAATTGTCTTCTAAGACAAGCCTGATATAGAGTCTTGTTACCAGGAAAAATCAACAACATTGAAAGGAATGGAAAGATAGTGCTCTGTGTTCTTCTGATCAGGTGATGGTTAAAAGCCTTGTTCATGTTTTTGTTTGACTAATTGGTACCATACAAGTAGATTTCAAACTCCCATAGGCATGCTCTGTCATTAGTTTTCAGGTTGTATGTCATGGAGTTCTTGTTGTCCATGGACTTCATATGAAGAATTCAAAGTAAATTAACTTCTTGTCAATAGGCTTAAATTTGCCAAACAGGAACCTGCACCTGTCATGGGAAAAACATTACTGTTTGTGAACAACTTAGGATAAAAACTTCTGTTTGTAAGCAACCAAAGCATTTTTACATATCTTATGTTTTATTTTTGTACAATCTTTTTTTAAAAAAATCTTACGTCCATAACATTTTGAGTAATGATAGTGATAAGAGTAGGAGATATTATCCCTTCCATTGCACACACCAGGATATCCAGTAGCCTGATTGATAGTGACAGTCTCATTGTGTTGTGCTGGAGAGTTGTTGAACTTCAGTATCTTGTTTTATCCTTTTCATCTGAATAGAATGTTGAGAAGTGTTGCTGCCTATCCAAACGTGGAAAAAGTCTTCAGATTAGGATGTGGGTCTGAAGAGGACTTCATTGTTTGGGTTATTGTCTTCTGTTTGCATATCTGTATTTAGGCCTTCAAAGTCTTGGAAGCATTGATGGCCTAGATTCCCGTATAACTCCAGAAACTTCAACACTGAATAAAAATATCCTAAGACAGCACACATTCCTCTTTCACAGAAAGCAAAATGTTATCAAATAGTCCTTTGAACAAGACATGTTTGATAGCAAAGGTATTCTCTTATGCAGTGCAGCCTGTCTGAAGCCATTGCAAAGGCAACATAAAATCTGTGACCAGGATGGAGCTAATACTCCTGTGACTGAATTACTATAAAGGGTCTTTTGGAATTCCCTGTTTTTAACTGGGGACACAGATAACAATAAAGACATCATGTATCTCTGTTTCTGTTTGTGGTTGGCTAGGAGATGATAGAACTTATCAGTCCTCTGTTGATACTGGTAACATCCAGTCTTGTATTGCATCTCTTCTGTGGAATACAGATGATTATTTGGAGACTACAGTTTGTGGAGAGTACAGTAGCTAATAGGCAGAGAGTGAGTGTGTGTTCTTATATATGAAATGGCTATTGAACATTAGCCATTCACGGCTTTAATATAAAATGCACGTTGTAAATGCAGCTCTCCTTCAGTTTGCAACACAGATGAGCAATATGTCATCCTAGACAAGTGCATTTTTTTGGGGTACAAAAAAAAAAAAGAAAAAAAGTAACTTGAAAGCTAGATTTCTGATTCTTACAGAGCTTAAAAGGGAGATCTACTTTGACCAGTTGGCAGGTACTCCAATAAGCCAAGCAAGTTCCAGTCCAAATAGAGTTCAATGACCTCATTGCAATGAGTGATCTGACACAGGAATATGTTTTCCTGTATCCTGTTATTAGGAACAGGAGAATATAATTGTTGACCAAAAACGAGTAAGTTGGCCTACATTTTTTATCTCATTTGTATTGTGTTCCTTTGACATCAGTGGTCTGAGAAAGAAAGGAAAATGGTTCTTTATGGAATAAATGCATGGTTTCAGTCTAAATATTTTCCTAGCCATATCTGTCTGTTTGATATGTCATCTAAGTGCTGAGCATTTTTTTCCAAACAAATTCCACTGGTTGCCCAACAACTATTATTCATAAGCTTCCTGCTAATACTTTTTGTTTTAATTTACTATTTAGACACAGACCTCGACAGTGACAGACGATCATTCTTACACATTGTTATTTTTTGTGGTTTCAAGGTTTCTGGATAGAGAATTTTGTCCATTTATCTGCAATAGATGCCTCTCATTTTAACATTTTAAATCACAGTAATTTAAAGATAATATTCAAATGTTTCAGCTACTGTGTAGAAATGAATATATTTTTATGTAGACAGATTTAGGGAGGTCAGCATGTGTCAAATATTACTTGTTTGTGTTAGTTTATTTCGTAATCCTTAGCTCTTTAGTTTCTTTTTCAAGGATATCTCTCAGTGGAACTTTGCATTAGTGGATCAGGATGTTTACTGAAATAACCAGTTGAAATTATTAAAATATGCAGTGGAAAGCAGCGTGCTTAGTTTAATGTGCTTCTGAATATTAAATGCAAGTAAAATGTTATATAGACATGGAGCCATTTGTTATATTATAGTATGTGAAGCAATAGCTGTGTAAACCCTAACCTCGTAATTTTGCAAGTTCTACTTTATCATGTAGCTGTAAACGGCAATCAAAATAAATCACAGAAGATGAAGAAATATTTTCTAGGGCTTTCTGTATGCTTTCAGAAGTGGCGCTTGATCCATGAAATTTTAGTAAGCATATTAAATAATACAATATGATGTGCAGTGTGTCAGGTCTGATAAATTATTTTGTATAGGACATTTATACAACATATGGTGAGCTGCTATGTGAACAGCTTAATGACTAAATTATGTTAATCTTTCTTGCCATGTTTACTTTTCATTTAAGAAAAGGCATTTTCAAATTTTTATTTTACTTTTTTTATCATGTGTAGTTATAAGAAAGGTGTAGGTCATCTCTGAGAAGCTGTGACAGTGATCCAAGGTTCCTCAGCTGTGCAGTGTACATAACACAGATGTTGGGAGAGTCATCTGTCAGCTATGCCTCTCCTATGGAGTTAAAGTTCTAGGGGGAAAAGAATTCGACACAGTGCTGTCACTGTTACATTTTCACAATAGAAGAGCATGCAAATAGTCAACCTCCTGCTTAGCAGTAGTGCCCTGTCTAATGTCTGTGCTGGTTAGAATAAAAAAATAGTGGGTGCATCTAGGGCTCATAGATCTGACAAAGGTCATGCTATGCTGGGCATTTGAATTGGAAATTGTCTGGACTTAGATTTTATAAAGCTCCCACTATTGTCGGGGAAAATTTCAGCAGGGTTTTGTCCCTAGAGAGGCCTCTTAGGCCCTTTTCTGTCCTATGAATGAATTTAGATGTGAGGGTTTCTCTTGCCTTAAAACTGTTAAGTTCATTTTGCATACATCCCCAGAGAGAAAAACTGGCAGATGCTTTTGTCTTGGAAGTGTTTAAAAGAAAACTGCAGAACAGGAACAAGGGAGAGAAGGGGCCCTGCGTGGAGTCCCAGAACATTTTGGAAATGGCCAATATGCAGTTTTCATCAGTACTAAGGCGGGGCACAATATGGTGCCTGTAGCTCACTAGGGAATATGAATGTTGATTAAGCATACTCCCAGGCTTTGAAATCCTGAAAGCAGTGTCAGAATAATGGATGTTGAGCAAATGTCAAGCATTTGTTAATTTCTCTGTTATTTGGAGTTTATCTACCATGATCAATCAAATAAACTAGTGCTTCTCTGTTGTGGCATGTGTCATTGATATGGTGATTAGGTGGATAGAGAGGCCTTCTGCCATTTTTTTTTTTTTAATCCAGGTAACAGATTACATATGAGCAGCCATAACTTTAAGTTAAATATTTCTTTGCAGTTGGTTTAGGGGAAAGAGGTGCATTAACAAAATACTTTGGGGGTAGAGAGAGACAAAAATATTTGCATATCTGCAGTGATAAAAGCTACATTCATGCCATTTGTCCCATTTATGGCCTTAAAACTTTACTGTCATGGGGAAGGAGAAATTACTTCTAAATAAAAGTTGATAGGGGCATCTTTTACTTATTCTTAAAAGGATAAGTTCAAAAACAAAGGATATCCATCCCAAAGTACTGATTTATAGCTTGGCTCCGTTCTTTACTCTAAATCTTTTGGTTTCTAAAAAATATGAACTTGATCTCAACATCCTGGTATTGATGCCCTTTATTTAAAAGTAGAGATGACTCTTTTAAGAATATACACTCTAAGGTATGTCATGTATAATGTGTATGTGTAAGTTGTTAGTTACTCACTAACATGCAGACATGTAAACATTCCAGTTGAGAATATTTTGTTCTCTTTCTCAAGTTTCACTATTTTCTGAAGTCCTAATTCTGTTAGTTTACCACTCTTAGAAATTAGGTAACATTTAAGACCTGATATTTAAACGTGAAGAACAAATTAAAATTGATCTGAAAGAGAAGAAAGCTCTGTGGCCTTTGCTGCTTTCCTGTAATATATTACAACTTCAAAATATGAGAGGATAGGGTTGGATGTTTTGTGTGAAGCATTTTTGAAAGCTGCCTGAAGTAAAATTTCAATGAATCCCAGTGAAGTTTATTTAACACCCTTCTCATTGAATTTTTTTTTTTTTTTACTTTAGTCCATAAGGACTTAATATAAAGGTGGCAATGTGTCTTTTTATTATGGTTTTGGTAAGTCACAAAAATTTAAGAAGTATCAGTGAGTCATGCCATACTACTTGATGCATGCTGAGATCTTCTTCAGTTTATTTTAACAGAGAACTAATGTTTGTTCTTCCTTGGCTTCCACATTTATTTATCGAAGCCTCTAGGCTTGTTCTACCAAAACAAATGAAATTTTACTGCTTAGTGAAGGTGATGCTGTATAGCCAGTCTTGTTGACTGTTTATATCAGAGATGTTTCTGTTCCATTAGTGTTCCATTCAATTCTGTTCCATGGAGTAAGAGTTCTGGAAAGCCAGCCTTTCCTGCAGTGGCACTGCGGGAAACAAAGCTTACAGTCATTGTACGTATTTTCAGGGCAATATAAGGAATATCAGAAAAATCTTCTGGACAGGGGATGAAGGGGAAGGAAAAACCTGTAGATAGGAATGGAAAGGGTTGGAGAGGTGTTAGGATACACCCATGTAATGTTGTGGTCAGCTCTTGTGATATTCCCTTCATATTGCCTGCCAGTTTTAGGTAGACAGCTTTTTTAAAAAAAAAAGAGTGCTAGAAGAACTAGTAAACAGAAATAGCTGGATTTCCTTCTTTAGCATTTCTGCAGTCTTTCCAAGGGGAAGTAAGTAGTGGTATTAAATTACTTTATTCCCTCTATGGCACAATAAGCTATATCCCTGGGGCTGAAAGTAGGCTTTGTAAATATCTGCATGCATGGAACAACAACTTAGATATACAAGAAAAAATACTGCACTGTTGGGTAGGTTGACAAGAATTATGGTTTTTTTTTTCCTTTTCTTCGATAATTACAAATAGCTTAAAAATTGTAATTTTTTAAAATTATAAACACTATCTAGGGCTCTAAAATCTCAAGGGGACTAGCTATAAATGGATTCATCTCTTGCCTTAAATCTGTATCGTAACCAAAATGGGAGTTTACTAAAAACTGTCACTTCTAAATCATCAGCATTTGATTCTTGAAATTTTATCCTGAATATATTTTAAATGATATCCTGAATAGGAAACATAAATAAGATCCTGACTTGTTTAAGGATTTAACAGTTTTGACTGGATAACTGAAAGCTTTTTTGACTTAAGGTGTTCACTTTTTACGCTGGAGAAAGCTATGCAACAGTGTGTGTGCTTGACATGTGATGCATGCAAATGCTAAATACAGTAGCAGCATGAGGCAAGTGTCATTAACAGTAATTTCTGTAATGAAAGCCACCTGGCTGTCTTTGTAATTAATTGCTTGTAAATAATAAATTTTAAATGTAGTTTATAGTTTTCTAAATTTGATTATATATTTTTAGGAGCAAGTTGTTTAAGGGTGTTTAGGGATTTATTTAGTTTGGCACAGATATGCTTTTTACATGCAAGCTAATTTTTAATACAAAATGAGCAATCTAATTAGCTCTGAATTGCCATTCATTCGTAAAAATAGTTTTCTAAACTTAAGCACCTGACTTGTACAGGACAATATAGTTTTGTTGAAAAAAAAGCTGTAAAGTGGAATTATTTTCCCCTTTCTCCACAATAAGTAAATTTGGAGATTGGAGTCTGAAAAACTTACCTTGACTTCTCCTGATCTGTTTCTTTTCCTTGGGCGTAAGGGGAAATAGCATGATAGACTAATCGAAACAAAATGAGGGGATGAACACAAAATAAGTATTTCAAATACTGCTTTCAAGTAATAGCCTACTGAGTATATTCTCTACATGTGGACCTTGGCCCTATCAGTAGGGCAGATGAGGAAGGAGAAGGATAAATCTCTGGTTTAAATTGTGTCTTCTTTGCCTTAACTGCTTGTTAGGGTCCATTGCTGTTGCACCCAAGGAGCATCCTTCTTTATACAATTAACATCAGATAAGGAACTACTTTATTGTATTTTTGTTTAATGGTTCAACATTTAGATTGTGATACTAAGATAAAGATGTCAAATTTGCAAACATGTTTTTGGTACAGTCTTAACTGAAGTAAATTGAAATAAAGTGTGGATGATGTACAGTTGAGTGCAAATGAGGAGTTCACAGGTGATTTGCCTTTTTTCCTCAGTCTGATATGCTGCTGTATGCCTCTGCTTTGGGATGTTCACTGATTATTTCCTGGATATTAAGAAACTTTCCTTCTTGCTAAGTAACTTAGAGTAGTTGAAGTCAAAGACATAGCAAGCCATCTACTTTTGCTAGTCTCAAACATTGGGGTTTTTTAAAATTTAATTTTCTCAAAAAAAAATTAATGGTAGAGTTAAAAGCAGAATTTTTGAGAATACCAGGAAATGGAGATGTGGTGGACAAGTACTGAGATTATCAAGGTGTATGAGGAGACAAATCCTGTTTGACTCTCATCAGTTTATTTTGTCAGTGAATTCCCTGACTAGATACTTAAAAGGTACCAGAAAATTTCTGCTGTCTGTAAGATGAGGATGTTCAATAGTCATTGTAGCCTGATGTCAGAATATTTGGGAGTTCTAATTTCACATTTTAGCACTAACAATGTATTTCTCAAGCCCTTATTCTGAATATATTTTTTAAATATTGTGAAAATACTTTTCAGTTTGAAAATTTGACCTTACAAAATAGTTTTATATTTTAATGGAAGAGACTTGAAACATTAGTGAAATAGTGTTTACTTATAGAGGTCTCTGTGTGGGTTCGGCATTGGAATGGGTCCAAACATTCATGCAACAAGCATTGTTTAATTCCAGAAAGAAATTCTATCAGAACAATATCTTAGGTAAATTACTGTCTATTTTCACTACTTGCTTACTAAGACTGTAAGACTGAAAAAGTAGTTTCTTTTCATATGGATCTGCTACTCTACTGTTGCTGTGGTTTTTTAAACATGTTATGTGTTTATCCACTGTTAAAGCATGATGTTGTTCTCATTATAACCATATATATGTGAATGGAAAACCAGCATTTTAGTTCCTCTCTTTTCAGGCTGGGAGGTCAATCATAAATGCTTCGTAATCATTTGAATATGGCGTATTTTTAGTTATACTTGTATTATTGCTGTTGGAAGTCATATTTTTATGGTGTGGGTGAAAGAAGGTGTAATTTATCTCTGCGAAGAGCTAGCATTATTTGGGGATCATTGCCTGTATTGGTTATTTGTACTTACCTCTACAATTTATTTTTTTCACATCTGATGCAGATTGTTCATAGCCTGCAGTTGTTTTAAAATATATTGGTTGTTACAAGAGATACCAAAAAATTAGGTGTCTACAGGAAGAATTGGTGCTCTGTTCTTAAAGGAACTTCTAAGTCTTCCTAAATGAAAAATCAAATAGTATCTAATACTGGCAATTTTCCTCTGTCTACTGCTAGAACTTATTGGCCAACTAGGTCAGACATTATTAAAGTTCAAGTGGCCCAGTGGGAAAAGTAATGGCCTTACGCTACTATGAATTTTAAATGCTGCCATTTCTATGTATTGCACCATCATCTGTTCTTGCACATCACTAAATTGTATAGAAGTTGTGGGACCAACCAGTGTCAAGGTCATAGAAGTGATGACTCTTCCCAAGTAGCCTTCACTGAGCTTTGTCATACAGTTATAACCCTGGCTATAGGCAACGAAGTTGTATGCACATGCCTGAATTTAACCCTTTTATTATCATTGAATAGTGTAAGCCTGCAATGCAGGATATCTTTCTCCTCAGAATCTTTACTTTGGGTTTTATGTTTGATCCTGCCAAAGGTATAAAATTTACTTCAAGGCAAAGGCAATTTTTAGGGACCTGTATTTAAGTCTTTTGAGTTGAGCTGTTGTACAGCTTACTGAGCTGGATATCAGAGAATTTTAAAATTTATTAATGGTATTGTTCTTCAGATGAGCTTGAATTTAATCTTGATTTTAAATGTAATCATACTAAGTCTTAAATGAGCATATCATCACGTAGTTCTTATCATGTGTACATATGTGTATCTACGCACATACTGCATAGCAATAACAACAGCAACAACAACAATAAATAATAATAATAATAATAATAATAGTAATAATAAATTTGTAAGGGGAGTATTTCCTCTACAGAACTGTATTGACTTCATAGTTACCTAAGTAGTAGCTACCAATAATACTTCATTGCATGGTACGCTTCTTATGCAGAAATAATAAAACCGGTTTTGTATTCCAGACTTGAACTGATATAGCTGGAAAGCTGGAAAATTGGAAGATGGCCACTTTATAGAAGTTAGTATGTTGTAACTAAAGACTTAGATACTTCTATGTTACTTAGTAACTCTAATTCAAACGCACCTATTGATTTAAACATACATGTTCACATGCATGTATATAGACAAGTCTACTGATTTAACTTAAATTGGTAATTTCACTGACTTCTGATAAATTAGTGTTAGATTTGTGAATGATAAAAGTGCAAAAGTACAGAGACAATACTCTGCTTTTTGAGAATTTAATTCAGACAAGTGACCACAAATATACTAAACTATAAGAAAGATTGTAGTACGAGAAGCTACAGAGCAAGGTTGAAGCTGTAACTGTTCTAGAGGTCAATGTGTCTCCCTTGTTCCGTGTTCTTCAGTACTTGGATGCATATAAACCAAACCATTCCCAAGCTTTGGGTAGGCCTGTGGTATTCCTGCGCCTTCCTGCATTGTCTTGTGGAATCATTCAGACTGCCAAGGCTTTTTGCTGTCTGGACAATCCTGACATGTGGAAGAAATTCTGCTAATCCACTAGTTGTCACCTTCTCTCAGGTGGGAGGTTGACCGTCAGACTGCCATTGGGTCATTTACAAGTGTAACTGTAGTGCTTGCTGCCTGTATCCTGCCGTTGTGGGAAGCCACGGAGGCTTTATGCATCCCTGCCTGTTATGCATTTGAAACAATGCTGCTAGATCTATTTGAAATCCATTACTGACAGAGTTTTTACAAATTAGAGTGGACTGGTAGCATGTGATAAGCAGTATAAACATTGCTTCCTTTAGGAGTCCCTGTTCCAAATCATTTGCACTACAGAAGATGAGAATTTTACTGTTTGGATTTCTTTCATGTCTTTAATAATGTAACAGGAAAAATACGTCTTAGACACATGCTCTGAAACTTCAGGATAGATGTGAAGAGAATTCCGCTTTCACCACTAGTCTTTTAAATTTGTTGGATTTATATCTTTCTTTCCTCACTTAGACTCTAGATCCAGCATGGCAGCACCACACAGTTCTAGCCCTGTTACTTTTATTTTAAACTTCAATATTGTATCAGTAAAAGTATTTTTAAACTTACTATATGTGGAAAAGGGAAGCTCTTTTCCAGTTAAAATAAATGAGAGACTCTTGCTTTCTACTTCAGAACATTTCGTGAAAGGTATGAGTAGCACTGCATACTCACTAGAGACTGTGGAAGGAAAGAAACAATTTTCCCCCCTACTTGAATTCCTGCTATAGCTAAGTGGCAGTGCATGTTCTCCAGAGAGAAGGTTTGACACTGCAGCTTTGGGGTTTCACATGTGACAGCTTCTGAATTCTGGATACACAGCTCCCGCCCCTACACTCAATTTTTTAACCAATATATTATCATTTTAACAAGATGGAATATTCCTTTTTTTGAAAAGGAAACCGTGAAGCTATTTTGGTTATATATAACATATTTATCTTATGGACTATTATTTCCCCCTGCTTGTCTCCACTTGTGTGAACACTTCTGGATTAAATACTGCAGTTCATATTTACTCTTGATTTATTCTTTATTTTTTTTACAAATCTCTCTAGATACTCTTCCTTTGCTCCATGGTAAAACACATTAAATGTAAAACTGATTTTTTACTCTTTCTACTTTAGGCAACAAATGTGGAGTTAAAAGTGAGGGAAAGGAAACTCATTCTAAAATATGAAACAAGTAGAAATTTGGTTTGCACCTACAATTCCATGTTTTCAGTAATCTCAGAAACTAAAGTAAAAACTTGTAAGTTTTATCTTACCTGTAAAGAATTCATTATTTACAAGGGCTGATAATATAATATTTGCATAATATTTGTTGTTATTGTTGGATTTTCTCCTGGTGAGGCTGAAGTACATAGCAAATATTAAGCTGGACAGCACTCCAAATCTTGGTTACATCTCAACTCCACTTTGTTGAGGTGTTGATCTGGTACAATTAAATTGCTGTCATCATTACTAGCTCCTTTTTAGCCAAAGTTTTATATCTGCTCTAGCTACAAAGCACTAAGCTCCTTATATGAAGTAGTATATTAACTTATCTGTTGCTACTTTATGTATGAATACTCATTTTCAACCAGAACATTTCTGAAACACTCTCCAGAGATTATAGCACTTCTTGTCTACCAAATTCTGAGATTCATTAGAAGATAATAGTGTAAATTTTACTCTTACATAGTAATTGACCAAAGGGCATATTCTTTTCCCAGCACCAAACTTGCAGTTTTCTTTCTAGCTTGACTGATCTCTAAGTTCTTAGGGATAAATTCTCTTATCCCTTTTTCTGGACTGACTTGGGGATCCCATTCTAAGTGCTGGATTTGTATATTAGAAATAACTTTGATAACTGTAATACTATTTTTTTTATGGCAAACAAATTTTTATATCTTTATATCACTTGGAACCTAGAAATTACACTTAATTTTTTAAAATAAAAGTAATTTTATCTTTTAAAAATGGGCATTTTTAGCCAACTTTAGATTTCACAGTTTTCTGCTCAAATCCACTTGTGTATTGACAAGAGCACAAAATACATCAGGCATTCAAATGGAAGTATGCCACTGACATTAACACAGAGTAACAAAAGGTAAATTGGTGTCATTTTGGATGCCAGTATACAAGAAAAAGAGGATATCTAAAGAGCGAGGCTGGATGCTTTGAACAGAGCTCTGGGAGTTAGATTCATTAACATCTGGAATTGCAGAAGAAAATGTTTCCATGAAAGTTGTCACTATAAAACTTAAGAGGAAAGTTTCCTTCTTTTCCTGGTTAATATACTTAGTTCTACAAGAGGTGTAGCAAGTTAATTCCTTAGATATTTACATGAGGTAGTACTCAGAGTTATGACTTCTGGATTTTTTTTGTTTGTTTGTTTCAGAAAATCAGCAGTTACGTACCTTGGCTCTACAGTTGTTTCTCAACTAAAGAGTCTGCTTGTCACAAACATGTTTATGTTCCTAGCGTGCAAATAAGCCATGAGGCTTACTATATAGTTTATTCCATGAAAGGTGATAACACAGTACTCAAATGTTATTTTGAATAAAAAACACTTTCAGTTTTCCCGGATAGCTCAATGATAAATGCATTTGTCTGCTCATTTGTTGCTTTGAAATCTTGTATAGAAGTATCAGAGGATGGATGGAGCCCTGGGAATTTAGCTGTTCCTGTAGAAGTAATGATAACTTCTATGGTAGAATTCCTGCTGTCAGTATCAGCAGTTCAGATCATGCTGTTTTGCTATTCAAATGTGTGTTCATGACTTCTCTCCCCTCTCCAAGTATATAGTACTGTCTTTTTCAGTGCTTTCTGAAACCATGATGTTTGAGGTTTCACTCAATGGGATCTTGCAATAGATGCTCCATCTGTGTTTTGAGGAGCTATTTCATTTTGCCAGAAAGTTGTCTCAGTGAAATTGTAGTAAGGAAACGCTGAGTGGCAGATGAGTGGTTTTAGTGTTTAAGACAAGGAACTATGTTAATCAGTAGAAACATGGATGCAGCCATGTGAACATATAAATCCACTTTTGGAGAAGGGGAAAGATCATCTGGTAGTAAGGCTTGAAATTCTTTGAATGGTGTTATTGAAATAATTCTCTTTGCCCCGGAGGTAAAGTTTCTGTACTGTAATCCAGTACATGTCCAATTTGCACTGTTATTGGAATGAATTTTTTTAGTATTCATGCTAAGTCCTAAATTATCTGAACAGTTGGAAGCATAGGAGAGGAGTGTTAAACTAAATTGAAATAGTAGGTCAAAATCCAAGAAGACCAAGGGGACAGTTAAAATGGACAAGAATAAGAGAAACATTTAGTTTTGAGAAGACCTTGAAGGTCATCAAGTCGAACCATTAACCTAGCATTTCCAAGTCCGCCATTAAAGGTGGAGTGTACAGGAAGGGAGGGAAATGGTCTGGTTTTTTTTGATATGTCGGTGTCAGTGTGTAATAGGATAATGGTATAGAATAAGTACAGTTATCATATCAGGTGTAGCCTAAAAACACAAAAATTGCTATGTCACTGGAGGAGAACTCAAACCAGAAATCTAGTCAAATGCTGTCCTGATCTGTTTTGGGTTTTTTGCCACATCTGTCTCTAAATTCAGTTCTACCATTATGACCGTGTAAATCTACAAGGTAATAATAGTTATGTGGTGAGCCATTAGGGGGCCATATGTATCCAACTTATTTATAGCCTGCAGGTTTGGTTTTTTTTTTTAATCAACTTGAAATATCTTAGCTTTCTGTGTGTGTATAGTCCATGTAAGTATATAATCTTAATTTCTTCCCTTTTTTCACCTTCTGGTGATTACATGGGGAGGTTGCAGGTTGTCATAATGGGATTGTACACCTTTTGGAGAGGCTTTGTGGTGTGTAAATCCTCGCCTCTGTGTCACATGCATATTTAAATAAATATGTATTATTTAAATGCTGTTTATTTGATTTAAATAAAAACTTTAATAAAAATTTAAATTCTTTACTGTATTGTACTTATTTTTTCTGTAATCCATTAATTTAATAAATCTGTATATTAGTCAGTTTCTGTTGCTATCATTTTTCTACAGTTTCAACATTCAGTCTCAGTGAGTACTCAGGTTGAACAGTCCCATGTGGAAAATACCAAAGATCAAGGCTTAGCTTTACTGCTGTCACGCAGATGTTGCGCTGGGCAGACAAGCCCAAAATACAGAGTTATGGCAAAAAGCCTGGAAGCACAGCTATGGACAAGACATAGTTGTAAGTTCTTTATACAGCACTGCATTAATCCAGTCACTTTGCTCCTGATTCTTCAACTACTTGGTTTAGAGGTAACCATGTATCATGCTGCATATACATAGTGTCTGGTTAAATCTGATCCAGCCATTTAGTTGTTTTGTGTCTCGGTGTTCCCTTTTGAAAGTGGGAATAGGACTTCCCTCTCTTAAATTAATATTTCTGAAGTGTAACAATTGGAAGGAGAAGGATCATTTATGTATGGAGAGAACATAAACTTTTTATGTAATTATGATGCAATACAGGTGTTAAATTCACATACAAGAAATCTGACAGAAGAGTGAGACTTGACATTGTAGAGTCTTTGAACTACCTGTGCTATGCCATAGTAGGTAAGTTTGTGAAAGGAAAAAATGTTAATTATTCATAATGCTTTGCTGTACCATAAAACTTGGTTTATTGAGACTATAATTTGTTCAAGTTGCATGTAGTAGAAAAATATATCAGGAGCAATTAGTAGTATTCAGGATGTGATGAGGTAGATATATCCACAGAGGACAATTGAAAACAGTAGCGGTGTGGTATTGATTGCCTTTCAGAGGAAAAAAAATCTTGTCTCATTTCTAAATGTTAACAATTCAGAGAGAAAAATTCCCACTTGGGAAGAATGCTTTCCAGGTTGCTTCATTGCCAGGTGTTTGACATTGAGTGGAGCCTTAGATGAATGAAGCTTATGGCAGCTTTTGGAAATGACCGACTCCAGGGAATCTTGCCTTCCTGCTGTGAAAGTTTCCATTTTCAAAGCACATCAGTTTCAGTGGGAATGTTCCACTGGTCCCATATGGTACTTCTGACAAAGGGGGAAGTTTTTAACCTGAATATGAGACAGCTACTGAAGAAGTTCCCTTGCTGCTAACAAAATGAATTTCAATATGTTGCCAATGAACAAGCGGCATGTTCCCAACTGCTGATGGAATTTAACTCCATCAATTATTAATGGAAATTTTGCTTTAATTTCCTTTTTTTTCCTGTTACCTTTTAGCTCCACTACTTGCTCCTGGTAGGACTTTTGGGTTCTGAAGTTGAATCACCCAAACAATATACTAGTTTGATTTGAAATTCTTGCTGTATTTTCCTTCCCTCCCTGATACGCTCTCTCCTTGACCTAGCAGCAGGAAGCCTTTGTCTGAGGTGTTCATCTGGAACAACTTTTCCACACTTGTTTTCATGTTCTGTTAGATTACAGGGCAGCAGGCCTACCTTTGAAGCTCCCTTCTCTTTTGTTTCTTTGCAGTGCACTCCAGTAATTAACTTTGTCCTTCTTTTATTTGTTCCAGTCAATCGCAGTCCACTCTGCTGAGCATCTTCTCCCAGGAGTACCAGGTTAGAAGTTTTCTCCTTTGTGAGGGTTGACAGGTGCCTAATTGAATGATGAATGTCCCTTTATTTCTTTGTAATTGAACTGCCAGCTTTCTGATTGGTTTGGAGGATGTTCCTTTTTCCACATCAAGCACCGCCTGAGTCTCAGTGGATGGCTGCCAAGCCTACCCATCCATCTGTCTAATAACATCTAGCCTTTGCTTATTTGGTGGACCTGTAATAAATTATGCTAAACCATTATTATTCTGACAATAATAATTTCCCTGTGTTGCGTGGTTCCATGTGCTAAATGTTTGCTGACTTGCACTGTCAGTGCTGCTTTCCATTGCTGACAGAGATGATGATAAATGACCATTGCCGGAGTGGCAGAAGGCAAGAGAGGCAGAAAATGGAGTCATTTATCATGAGATGACAGGTGTCAGTCAAGTGGCAAGTCTCTATGGAATTACTTTTTGTAGTTTTTCAAATAAGTTGTTTTTAAGCAATGTTCTTCCTGGTTAAAAATGCCAATTGAATTGTAAAACTAGAGTGCACCAGACTTAGATGAAATTGAATTGAAGGAAAATTAATACAAAGGTTGAAAGAGAGAACAAGTTTTTCTTTGCCCTCAGCAGCCTTCAGTAAACTTATTTAGATTCAATTATTGTGACCTTACTGGCTTTTACATATGGTACATTGCAGTACAGTCTGAAGACGTTCAATTCAATAGGTAGATTGAATGTCATTTCTGTACAGAATCTAAAAACATGGTTCACATCTATCAAAGTGTAGCCGAGAATCGCGTGCTTGCATAGTCATGATTTCTGTGTTTTGATCTATGACACATTTGGAAAATTCCTTGTTTTTTCATTTTTCTAGAAACAAATCAAAAGAACACATGCCAAGCATCACACTGCTGAAGCTATCGAAACTTACTACCAAAGGTATGACCTCTCCACCCCAGTTAAGACTCTCATCATAGCTACTGGTTTTTACTGCAGTTGTGAGTAAATTAGCTTATGAAGCTAATTTTATATAACAATAAATTAAGAATTTGGGAATACAGAATGGTTCACCTAAAAATGTTTTTCACTGGAAATATAGACATTTTTCAGGATTTGGTCATTCTGATTAAGAAAGAGTTTACTTCCCTGGCTCTAAGTCAGGATAAGCAAATCTTTTTTTCAGTGTATGTGATGGCATTTATTGTGTATTGCTTATAGTTTGTAATTTTTAGGATTTCTGTGTCAAGACTGATTTGATGACTTCCTTACAGCAAGAGAGCTTGTTCTGTTACAGTTGCTTGTTTAAAAGAACATTTGTGTTACATTACAAAAAGTTACATATTCATGTATTGCCAGTTAAAGCACTAATTTTTAGATCACTCCTGTTTTATCAACAGAAGTGTCAGAAATAGTTTTTAAGGGAGGATGAAAACCTTTATGTCGTTTTACAATTGTTTGCATTTTAAGCTAATAAACTGTGCTTGCTACACCTTACAGTTTTTCTATTAGTTCTATGGGCTTTACTAAAAATATTCCAGTGACATAATTGGGGCATAGTGATAACAGGTAAAGATATGCAATTAAAATATTACTTTGTAGACTGACATATCTGAAGAGCATGCATGGCAAGTGAATTCATACTTGTGATGTATGATATTCATGCTTAATACTAATCTGTATGAATCAAGAAAATAAACAAAAGAGTGTTCATTTGTAAACAATTAACTGTGCTTCTGCCAGAGTCATGTATTTAAAACTTAACCATAGCCTGATTATATCAGACACTGGTTTAGAATATCTAGTGTGAAGTGTACTAGCTTGGGTGTTCTATTTCATTTTTTTAGTAGTTGTATTGTTCTGTAAAATTTGTACTGGATCACATCACACTTTCCCTAGAGTTGGTTCTTGTTTAGGGAGAATATTGGCTTAAGATTTTGTTATGCTAAATAACATGCATATACAGTACTACTTGTAATTATTTTTCACTACCACAGTTTCAGTGAAGTGGCCTGTGGTAATTGTAACTGCTGTGTAAGTAACCCTTTTCTTAGAGTATGTGTAAATCACTAGTTCCAGTCTGAAACTTCAACCTGAAACACGGGACAAAATTTTGCTTTATGCAAAGCAGCGGTTGTATTGGTGTCAGTAGGGTTGTAGGTATGATTAAGTTTGTCTCACATCAGGTAGGAGGATTTGGTCTCCCGTCTTCTTCTGTAGTCTGAAGTATGATAGCATACATAACTAATGCATTATGTATGAAGCTCTGTGGTAGTGGTAGGGAAAATCATTCTTTATGCTGTTTCTGGGTATGTCATTTTTGCAAGTGTATTAACATGGCTGAGTAAAATGCACGTTTTAAAATCAGAGATGTTCTGGTCAATAGTTAAAAATCTCATCTCAGTCCTGTTTTAATAGATTTACTGTGTACTATGTTTAGAAGGCTACAGGAGCAGACAACTTGAGTTAGAAGCCACTTTGAAATACTTCAGACGTAAACATGACAAACATACCTTCTCCTCTGCTCTTCTGTAGCATCCACTTTACTGCTGTAAACCCCAGTCTGGGTGCTATGCTTCTTACTATTTCTGCCGACATACAAGCAAATAATTGTTCTGTCATTGCTTTCTTAGGTCAGAAACTACCAGGTTTTGAAAGTAGACATTTCCAGTGGTCCCTGTTGGGAGCAAGTAAAATAGTTGAGTAGTTTCTTCTGCTTGGCTGAGGCTTACAGATCTGAAACTCAGGCAAACACAAAGTACAAGAAGGATCAGCAAGTTTTCAGAACAGTATTGCCATCAGCATGTGAGACCCGTTAGTCTATAATGGAGTTGGCTGAAGTGTTAGAAATACCTGACAGAAATTTACTTCATTGTCAGTGTCGTGTTGCTGTTTGATCATCTAGATGTATGTTTGAGAACATTAATCTCAGGTACATTTTCCTGGTTAGGTATTTTGTGTATGTTCGCTCACTTTCTCCTGTTGTAAATTTTCAATGTTTAAACATACACAAAGCATCTTGTTTTGTGGGGATTTTTTTGTGTGGAAAGCAAAAGGCTTTTTTCATTTCCTTAATTCATTAAGCCTCAGAATAACTTGCAAGCAAAAAACCCTCTATCTAATCATATGTGAAGGGGTTTTATAAAGGTGTTCTACCCATTCTACAGAAAGGTAAAATTACAAAGAATTTTAATGTCTGTAACTAATGAGCAGAAGAGTGTCTTCTGATGGATAGATAATGATAGAGCTGGAAAGGCTGTGGCCTTCTAATGATGTCAGTAATGATGTGCTATGCGAATACAGATAGGATAAACGAGCAGCTTCAAATGTTGGTAACTAGTGTTCTTTTCCACATGGCTGCAAAGCATAAAGTGGCTTCCAATATCATATCTCCTTCCCATCAGCTTCTGAACACAGGTTTCAGGCTTTATCAAAATTTAAATATCAAGCAGTGAAAGTAACAGAAGTGAGGAAAGCGACATTGTGTGGAACGATGGTCAGAAACATCATCCTGTAATAACCTCAACCAGAAACATTAAGGCTTTGCCACTGATGGGATAATGACTTTCTATCAACCTTTATTGAATCCTAAATATTTCTTTTTTTCTCTTTAGAATATTAATTGTTAGACTGATTTTACTAAAGTAAACCTTTAGTATTTAAACTACTGCTCAGTTGATAAAATCTGGAATAAATTTGAGAATTTATGCTTTTGTGCGTAGTAGTGAATTGAGTAAGATATACATTGTACCTTCATAGTTTACAGTCATGTGGAACCAAAGATCTTTACTGTGAATAATAGAGGTTTATTTGTCTGTGATGCATCTTTAAGTATATAGATATAATTTATTTGTGTGTCATTAAGCCACATTTTTTAAAATTTGTTGATATATTGGGTTTTTTACCTGTGACTTCATTGAGATGGATATATTTTGCAGATGAATAGAATAGGAGACAACCCTGGAGAGTTTGTGATTGCTTAAAATGCTTACTTCTTAAAAGATTTCCCATTAAATATTCTGTGATGGGGTATTTTCCCCCAAATGAAAAAGATTCGCAAGGGATGCTGACATGAATAAACTAGCCTTTTCTACCACTGCAAAATTACCTGGCTTTGTCTTGTCTTAGGTACCTGAATGGGGTGATGAAAAATGCAGCTTCCCCTGTATTACTGGACCTGGCCAATGAGGTAATCATCTTTCTTTTTTCTTTAATCTTCCAGTGTAAAACCTGAGGGGCATATCTATAGTGACTTCAGTGAGAAATGTAATTAACCTAAAAAAATGGTTTCAAGGCACATTAGACATTTAAAATGGTTCCCCAGTCTCTTAGTACTTAAAATAATTAGACAAAAAGCCACATTTATTAATAAATCAGTTAATGTAATTAGTCTTTTAACTTCAAGGCGAATGTGTAGGATACCCTGAATTTGTATTTTGCTGAAAATTTCAGACAGACTTTCATGCATGATCTTATTAAAAATTCTCACATTGATTAAATGGAGTTCTATCAGTTTGATTCCTTGCTTTTAATAACAAAACCCATATAAGTTATTACTATTTTTTAGTAGTAGGAATTCTTGAAACAGATCATCTTCTTGACTCCGTTTATTTCTGTTCATATGGATTAGAGGATGGGTAATGAAAACTGCTTTAGATAAAGCACTTAAGGAGAATAAATTCCTCAGTATATGAAAAGTTCTGTATGGATGCCATTAAAGTCTTGACCAATTTATTGATGCTGTTTATTAACTAGAATATGAATTTGCCTTGTTATGCAAGGTGTTATTTGTATTAAAAACTGCTATCTTAGCACTAGCTTAAAGAAAAGGTAAAAAGTCCAAACTAGTGGTGAGGAGTTTCCTAGAAAAAAAATTGATGAAATACCTGTTTTTTAATATCTAAAATATTTATTTACCATAATAGTAACAGTACAATAGCTGATACTCCCTGGAGCTGCTTATGCAATCCTCAGAGAGATAGAATGAAATGTATGCTGTTTTGTGTTGCATTTTAATAGAAAATGTAAGAAGGAAGCAGAAAATGAGTGTTTGCATTAAAAATGATGTGGCACAATGAACATTAAGTGTAGCAATAGCAGGAAATTCTACATGTTACATTAGTAAAAAAGAATGGTTTTTCTCTCATGTACGTAGCTGCAGCCAGCAAATGAGCGATTACCTATCAATTACTGGAAGGTTTTAATGGTCTGTGAAGTGTCTGTGTAACCTGATTGTACAGTTAGCATAAAATAAAGGATTTATTTCATATTAGTGGTAATGTGTAGCTTCTTACCATCTCTGGAAAAGACAAGTCTTGAAGTACTGAGAATAGAATGTATTTTACATAAATAAGTACAATCTTATTAAGAATTTAGGTAAACATCCCTATGCATGATATATTGCACCCATATTATATGGGAACTGTCATAAAAATATTTCAAGCACAGAGTAATATATCTGTTGCTGGTTCTTTGTATATTTTTCCCATTGATTTAGAGATGATGCATATAATTTCTGACTCCAGTGAGCATATCTTTGTTTATATTTCACTAATGCATTTTTGCAATTCAGATCAAAGATATCTGCAGTTCAGAAATAAATAAAAATTAAATCTAAGAGAAAGGGGAGATGCATAAAGAACTTATCTGCTTCTGGTTTTGTAGTAGCAGGTATATCAGAAAGGCAATGCATTTTGTGACTGCCACCTAATGCATTAGGGAAACGTGGCAATAACCAGCACCAGATTACTGCTTCCAAACAATCAAGCTGCCATTTTTATATGATAGTTAATATTTAAATGACATACTCTTGCATCTGCTGACAATTGATGTAATGGTAATACTTTATGAGTCAATATATATTTAATCAGTGGAAACTGTAAAAATTGATGAGAAATATATAACATAGCTGCATTACAGTGTGTAGCAGCTCTGTTAAATAGGAAAAGCTCCATATTGTTATCTTTTGGGGTTGTTTTTTGAGGGTTTATAAAACTACTTTCAATTATTTTTTTTAAATGAAATTATTTGCCAACTGTTCATATTGTATATGTAGTGCAAAAAGACTAAAATAAATCACATTTTTGTTAGAAACAATAAAATTAGTCACTGTTCTCTTCATACAAATATTTTCAAGTGAGATTTGAAGCACTATGAATTTTACTTACATGCTAAATTCTGACGTGAAACATGATGGTCCTATTTCAAAGAAAGATGGACACATGATTAATATGAAAATTAGGGCGATGCAAGTACCTGAACTAATAAGGTAGTCCTTATTCAGGCTGGACTACCTTCAGTAATTTCACCATTTTTCATGTGTCAGCTCTGATGTGGGTTACTGGAAATAAGCAGCTCCATGGAAAGCATTTCTCTCTACTTGGGGAATTTAAGTCCATCCAAGTACATACATATTTGGAAAAATATGTATGCACAAATGGAGTAACCTCTTTTGTGTAGTTACTAAATCAAGATAAAATTTTTGCAGTAATAGTGAACTTGAAAAGATGTCAAGAGAAATTCACTGTGACAATGTGAGAGCAGGGTTTACTGTCTCATAATTAAAATTCTAATTCATTAAGGCAGTATTTTAATGGTATTTAAAAAGCTATTGTAATTTCAGGAGCAACTAGGTCATACATTTTTCATACATATAAAAAATGTTGAAATGAAGAAATAGCTTTGTTAAAAATGAAAATACAAACTCTAAAGTAATTTTGACCAAGCCCAACACATCTGCTAGAGATACTGATGCTAAGGATATATGGTATCACTTGATGGGTACCACATGAACGAGTATTCATAGCAAAAGATCACCACTTCTTTTCCTTGATGGAGAGCCTTATTAAAGGGATTTCACTGTCATCTTTTACAAAGGGTGGTTCAGATGCAAAATGTACAAACATAATAACCAGAATTACGTGTTGTCTACTTTATTTGGTTTTTGACTGGTACTGTGGATTATTACTACGCAATTGGGCAAATAGTTGAGTTTGATAATTGGAAAAAGATCCTGTTTCCTCTATTTTGCTCTTTAGTTTTAATCTACAACTAGATTATGGTTCTGACAAGTGTGCATCCAAATTCCAAAATTCTGTTTTTGTTTTTGTTGGGCTAAGGTGGACTTTGCCCCATCATTGATGGCTCGTATTGTGTTGGAAAGATTTCTACAAGAAAAAGAGCAAACCATCCGTAAGTATCTTAGCTGTTGTTTTTTTTCTTTTGTATTTTTTTTATTTTTAAGATACTTTTTGTTTCCACTTTTCTTCTGACTATGATGGAAAAATAATTACCACAACATTGGAAG
>JAVTVJ010000075.1:292500-300000 GCA_034509425.1 Eopsaltria australis
ATTATAAAAATTAACTTGTACTCTGTTGTATTAAGACTTTAAACCATAGAATTGCACAGTGCAAAGGATTAAAAGACCTCATGTAACACAAATAGTATTTAAAAAAGATGCATAACCACTTTACAATAATCTAGAATAAAAAGAAAGTGTGTTTTGGCTTCCCATTTAAACAGCATGTTCTATCAGGTCAAAGTTGTTTACAGTATGTTTGTCTTATAAGTGAAAGTTTTTGGGAAGGAGTTTTGATTTCTAAATGATCAGAAGCTAAAAGAGTACATCTGTGGGCTAAGAAATATGGGAGCAGAATTATCACTGAGCAGGAATATTTTCATTTCTATTTGCAAGGTAAGCAACAGAATCTGTCAAAAGGAAAAAGAAAATTTATATAAAGTTATCAATACTAATGATGGAAAAGTTTTCTACCAGGTGACCTGTACTATTAGGAAAGGAGCTTGCCATCATAAAATTTAGAGTAACTAACAGTATGATACCTTCAGTATTTCTTTTAAATTAAATATGGAAAATGGACTTAAATTCTGCCCAGGTAGTTTAAGTAGGGTGGAATTCAGTACAGTGGGCAGTTTTACACTTTGTAGCCTAGTCTTCTTCCATTCCAGAAAACATTCTTGATTTGATAGACTTTCATTTTTCATTTTCCATTTTCCAGTAACTTTGATCTTGAGGTAGAAATTACTGTAATATCACACCAAATTCCCTATTTATATGGTGTTTTGTTGTTGCAATCAAAAATAGTCTTGAATTCTCTTAGTTTTCTTTTGCATGACGTAATAGAGCTTAGAATTTACTTCTATACCGCTTATTTTAAGTATATCAAAAGACCACTAGGCTATAACACTTCACCGTTCCATATTTTGTAAAGGAAGAGTTTACAGTTTCTGTGAACAAAATACATCTTTTAATGTTTTCACTATTTGGGTGTGGACAGGAGAGCCTTGTGTGCTCGTTTTCAGTTTGTGACCACCTTCAATTTCTTTTGGGATGCTGTACAATATGAAGAATGTGCTCTATGTATCCTCTGACTTAATCAAGTTCAAAACACGTTATTCAACCAAGCACCATAATAATTCTTTTCCCTATTACCTTACTAGAGCTCTCAGATTATTCTATCAATGTATGGAAGATTAACTCCAAACAAAACTCTGGGGCCAAGGAGAGGTGGTGCCTTATATAAGTGTAATGAAACCCTGTAAATGTAACATCACATCTTAGTTATCTCTGTACCCTAAAAAGAAAAACAAAGTCGATGATGTTGTTAAAATAGATAAATTCTGTACTTAGAATCCTTTTAAGACATTGAATTCCAGGTGTTGAATTCTGTGGTGTAAAACAGTATTATGGTCTAATAAATGCTGAGTAAAAGGGATAATGGCTTCCCTCAATCTATTTGCTCTGCTCCTTTTCATAAAGCCCAAGCTGCTGTTATCCACCTTCTCTGCCACAGCACAGTGCATGTCAACAATCCTAAACATACATAGAATTTTTTTCAAAGTTGTATCATCTCTCCCAAAAATGCATACATATATTTTAAAAATTGTCAGCTCTGAAGAAGCTCTTTTACAATAATCTCAAATTGCTTGAATCTCCAGGAATTAAAATATACATTTGATTAAGTCTTATTTCACATTTTTCCTTATTACACAGTGTTTTCTACCTGAGATATATATAGTCTAGGAATGTGCTTCATCTTACAGAAGCATATTACTGTGGACCAATTATCAGAGTGAACTAATGCAGAATCCATGGAAGTAAGGATTTGGTTTCAGGCGAGTAACCTGGACTTATGTTAAAATACAGCACATTTAAGAGAATTTGCTAGGTGCCTAACAAATCTAGATATTCAACAAGGCTGATCACTAGTCTTTTAGGCTGTGGAAATGCTGATTGCAATATATTGCTGATTGTAAAAACAATCTTGAATATAACACTATCTTCACTTTTATGTCTATTGGATATGCAAAAACTTAAGTTGCAGTAGGTTGCTCTCTAGTAAAAATTACAAGTGCACAGTAGGTCTTGGCAATGGTCTGTTGTACTTGTTTGCATGTGTTTTTTCCACATGGATGAAATTTTGTTCATGCCAACTAGTATCAGGAAGCAAGAGTTTCTTAAGAATCTTTTGCTGGGTGGCTTCTGATTGTGGTCTATTAAGTTTGCATTCTGTTTACTGACTGTTCTGAAAGATAAAGTCACATGAATGACAAGTTCTTTGCATTTGCACATTTACTATTAACACAGACTTGAGAAAGTCTTCATTTTTAGTACTGACTAATGATAGTGTTTCTAAATAAGCATTTGGATTTGCTCTTAATTTTTTGCTTTCTCCATCTTCCAATCTTTGGTTTAATACTGATGAGGCAGAATATTTTTACAAAGGCATGACGAAGAAGTATACCAGATGTTTAAGCTGTCCTCTCAGAAGTAGAAGTTCTTTCTCTGGGAAAAACCAAAAGTTTTAGATACCTCATTATCGTTTATCTCTTGCTTGACTATAGGAAGCATCTGTATTCCCTTAGTTGCATTGGTGAGAGGGGAAAGCAGTTGGATAGGGACATCTATCAAAGCTGGTTAGTTGAAGTAGGAAAAATAAATTCTGCATCTTTAAAACACAAAATGTTCCCCTGCTTTTATGTCTGGAATGGATTCTGCCTCTGAAGTTGCATTACACTCCCATTTTTTGCAAGTCTGCTTCTCAGTATTTCACTTGTTCTCATTTTAGGAATGGAGAACTATTTTTTTTTCACCATTAGACTGACTGTTAACAACCTGCTTATTTTCAACAGTGCAATAGAAACAGGAAGGTGAGTCTACAATGCAAAATAATGGTTTTCATGTCACCAGTTCTACTGTATATTTTCAGCATGAATACTGATAATAATCTTGTGAAGCACCCCCGTCTGTCTTTTCTTTTTGTATGTGGGAAAATTTCTTTTGTGTTTCCACTTACTGTGGTCAGCATGCACAACTGAAGTGAATGATGCTTACGTGACCAAGTTTCTAACCACTACATACCACCTTCTTGATGTTCATGAAATACTGGCTTATTCAGTGGCCGAGCTTGAGTTTTGGTCCTAATACTAATCCCAGTTTACAAATGAAACATTTGAATCTTGAGCAGGTTAATTAACTTGCCCACAGTCCTGTAGCAGGTTTGTATCAAAGCAAAGACAAAGATTCTGTCTTAAACTTGACAGACATAGATTTATGAGGGCTAGACACTTCTGAATCCACACATGCTCATTCCTTGCTTCCTCTTTAAGCTAGCAAGGGAAAAATGGATGAAAATAAAATGAAAGGCAATTTTTCTTTTTAACCTCTGTAAGTCTGTTGTCCACTTTTTCAGAGAAAATTCAGCTTTTCCATAACACTGAGCAAGGTTCAGTCTTCCCATTTCTGTATAAATGTCTGATGAATGCAGCCTCAGTAGTGCACTGTTAAATTGGTGCTAGAGAGAATTTTTCATGAGTCAGTGTTGCTGAGAAAAGCTGTTTGCCTTCAAATCCTAAAAGTATCCTTTCTTTGCACTATTCCAGCTTCTCTTTCTAGAATATATTAGAGCAAGCCTATGTCTTAAGTAGGCAGAGAACATGTTTGGTGTTGAGCATTGCACATTGGTGAACTCTTTGACCAATGTCACCTCAGTTTTAAGGTCATCGCCCTCAACTAAATTAAGTTGGTTCTGTTTGTAGAATTGCCTATCTTTGAGCTCACAGGAGGAAAACATTCTTCAGTGTGAGATGTGTTACTTCCAGAGTCAATAAAATCTGTGTAAATATTTCAGCTTCAGCTTTAATTTATCAGTAGCAGTGAAAATGGGTCTTTCTGTCTTCTCTAAAAATGCCTTTCATTGCAAATAATTCAATTTGAACTGTTCTTCAGACTTTCCCCTAGTATATATGCAGCACTGTGCTGAAGCATGAGTATTAAATCCCTGGAACATCTTGCCATCAGTTTTGTCTCAAGTAACTACAGCATCCAGGTACTTCATATTGAAGGTTCTAAAAAGCATTGCATGACTTAACTTTGTTCTGCTTCAGAATGACTCTGCTTGAACAAAAAAGGATAAAAATAAAAAGGTGCGAAATGCAGCGTACCTGAAGGGTGTTAGTAAAATGTCTCAGTTGAAAAGCTGACAATATAACAAAATACAGAACGAGTCATCTGAAAGGGTGACCCAAATATTTGACATTCTCAGGACTATCTTAAGACAATGAAAAGCACCAAAGAAAACAGTAAGAAACATTTGAAACAGATATCTAAAACCCAATGAAAAACAATTTGCTGAAGGCTGATGTTAGGATTTTCTTTTTCCCGTGTAGGATCTATGACCCTGAAAACTCTCTTTGGGTTATGTATTCTAGTCCTTTAGTTAAAATAAAACAAACTCCTTTCTTCCTTTTGTTTTAGGTCTTCTTAATCCAAAATATATTGAGCCTTCAAGGAATAAAACTACCTGAGTTTAATCACTTCACTATTTGAAAGTCAGAAGAAAGTAAGCAGGTCAACGAAGTATAATGCTGCCAGCTGAGATCTCCTCTGATTTTTGAAGGAATAGTTTAGGTGGTTTAGACTATGCAAAATTACCTTTTGGCAGAACCTTTAGGCAGAAGGGGAAGAGATGTCATCCCAGCTTTACTCAGTCACATTGTTTTGTGGTTGCAGCACAGTCAGCACTGTGCTCTCTGATGCCTTTGAGACTTATTCAGCTGAGCAGCAAAACTCTGGACTCCTTTTGCAGTAAACCACAGCTGTAAAAGGGAGATGCTGATGGACTAAGGAGAGTTCACTGGAGGGCCACTGGGACGGTAAAGGGGATGGTGCATTTCCCCTGTGAGAAAAGGCTGTGGGAACTGGGGATTGTTTAGCTGGGAGAAGAGATGGTTTCAAAAGGAAAGAAGAGCAGCTTACTGGTACCTATGGGGATGTTATTAGGAAGATAAATGCAGGCTGTTGATAGTAGTGACATGGTGGTAAGATTATAAATAGGTATAAATTAAAGCAGGAGATGTATACAACTTAACAATATTTAGTAACTTTTGTGGTCCATAAATGTTGCATGTTCTTCTTTTTGTTTTGTTAAGGTAAGTGTCCAGTACTTACAAAATAGATTTTGTGAGAGATTTTAAGGATGAAGGTTTTCTTGTATAATTGATTCTTGAACTTGTTTCATAAGCCTTAAAATTACGCTGTTAAAATAATTAAGACTGTTACTGAAAGTTTATTGCATATGTATGACAAAATAAAGAAACAAGATCTAGAGGAATCTAGTGTGATTATCTGGAGGAAAAGTCCTACAGGAGGTTGAAATTGAACATAGTAACTGTAATTATCTAAAAGGAAGTCTATTACGGTATGATAAAACTGTCAAAATAATGATTGAGAGCTCCAACAAGTCACACAGAAGATCAATAAAGTTAATCTTACATCATAGCTTGAGAATCTAGAAATTGTATTTTGACCTTAGTTCACAATAGAGCCATTCAAAACATATTTAATAAGTGGGTTATAATACTTTTTCTTAATCAAAAACTAAAATTGTTCCCGATTGTTTTTCCCGGTGAAGTAGGGAATAGGTTTCCTCTCCACATGGTGTGCATATTATTTTACTGATTGCTTACTATTTTTAAGGAATTATTATTTGACTTTGATTTGTTCTTCATGTAGACAAATCTTGCATTTTTTCCATGCAATTTACTTTATTTTCCATTCTATAGAGGAGCTATCCTCCATATATTCTACAAGATCTGAATGCCTTCTTTCCAGTTGTGTGTTAAGCTGCATCTGCATGTCTTATTTTTCTCTTCTTTTCTCCAAAGAAGAAAATGTTTGGTTTAGGCTGGCTTTGTCTGGGGTGGCATTAACTTTTTTCACAATGGATGGTATGGGATTTGTGTTTTGGATTTGTGCTGAACACAGAGTTGATAATACAGTGTTGTTTGTTTTTTTTATTGCTGAGCAGGGCTTACACAGAGCCACGGCCTTTTCTGCTTCTTGTACTGCCAGGCTGGTGGGGAGACTGGGGGTGCATGGGAGGTTGGGAGGAGACTCAGCTGGGACAGGTGACCCCAACTGACCAAAGGGATATTCCAGACCATGTGACATCATGATCAGTAAAGTAAGGGGAAGAAGGAGGAAGGGGCTACATTCGGAGTGATGACGTTTGTCTTCCAAAGTCACTGTTACCCGTCATGGGTCCCTGCTCTCTGGGGGATGGCTGAACATCTGCCTGCCCAAGGGAGACAAGGAACTATTTCTTCATTTTGCTTTCCCTGTGTTTCATTTTCCGTATTAAACTCAGCCTATGAGTTTTCTCACTTTTACCCTTCCAGTTCTCTCCCTGATCCTGCTGGTGTGATAGTGAATGTGCAGCTAGTCATGATAGGTTTCAAAAAACTCACTGACAGTGTGTTTCTTCCAGGTCTGTCCCCCAGCAGGAACTTACAGATAACCTTTACCCATCTATATTTTGTCTTCCAAAGAAATTATTAAAATAAGTACTTGTTTTCGTTTTGTATCACTTCCAAAATGCTGGTCCTTTTTTTGAGAATTGCTTGGTTTTATTTCTCACAATGCTAAACACCCAGCGTTTTAAGATTCTGTGATGTCTTTGTCCCTGATGTTTTGTGGTTACGAGTTTCATAAATGTGTCTTTGCATAGAAAAAAGGTTTAAATTTAAATGCTTTCTTCAGAATAACTTGAATGCTTATGAATGTTCTGACACTCAGCAGAAATGGTAAGCAGGCATTGCCTTCTAAAATAAATATTTCATTTCTCAAATTTTATATATTTTATATGTTTCTTTAGGCCAGCACTGATCTTTTTCTGTCTTTGAACCCTTAGTTCTTCCAGTGGACAGTTTTGAGATAGGATGACAGAAATTAGTGTAATAGCTCCAGGTGAGTCTAGGCAGGAATTATCCATTATGAGGAGTTTGGTAATTGTTTCCAAGTCCACTTCTTATTCAGCCTGAATAAAATCAGTCGTTAGGGAATGCACAGGCTCGTTTCAGCCAATTTAGAAACTAGTAAAATGTAAGAATAACTGACCTGTTTCTTCCACCAGGCATTACTGGATACTATGATTTGGGAATATTTTCTATCTTGGGCTCCAGTGTCTCTGAAGACATAACTTCTGAGTGCCAAGCCCCAAATTCTTCACCTTTTGAACAGTGGAATCCCATAATTCAGATTAAATTTACACTCAGAATTGCAGTCTCAAGTATCTCTTTGGGAAATGGAACCCTGTCTATTCCCTATTGTTGTTTTCTTTAGGAAAGCTACAAATAATTGAAAATTGAAGTAATTAAAACAACTTTTTAAAATAATTTTGAATCCTTGACAATACAGTCAATCCTAAGCATAGTTACAAGACTGTAGAATTTCTTGCCTTTCCCAAGTTCCCAAATCAGAATTCCATTTACTTTTCTGAAGAACGTCTTCCCACATCAGGGGTGATTCTCTTTTTTCTCAGTGCTTTCCCCT
>JAVTVJ010000075.1:307500-430000 GCA_034509425.1 Eopsaltria australis
TTCTGTTATCTGCCTAGCAGAGTAAAAGATTTTAAACCTCATTTAATTACTGTCATCAGAAACTATCAGTGAGGTCAGAGTGCACTATAAATGGCAGTGCAGTATTTGTGAGAGGAGCATTTCACTTTTTAGTAGCTTGCTTTTATAGTGACTAAAAGGATACAGTTTTTGTTTTCTGTGATTGAATCTGAACAGCATCTGATAGCCTTTTTGAGGAAAAGTAATTACTGTTTTTAAGATACTCTTTAACTATAATGGTTTTGTAGTTGCCCACCAGTATACGACTTCTCTTATTTGTCTGCAGTGCACTGTGAATGACTGTTGTTATGGACCACTGGTGGACTGCATCAAACAGTATCCTTTCCCATAAAATTTTAGGTGCACAATTGATGAGCTTAGACTGTGTGGACGAGATGTGTCTAGCTTTAACCTGACATAAAGTTCTGCTTCACAAAACACGTTTCATACTCCTCTCTTTTACGTTCACTCAGCTAGAGGGTCACTGCAGAGCTTTCTCTTACACTAACAAAAATCAGATGGACCATGGGAAGATGTCAGTTTGCTGGTTACACATTCATATGCCTGATTGAACCTCTTTGGTTTTGATTAGTTGAAATGTATATCTGGTTTTCTCTTAAGACAGGTGACCATGCTTTGAGTGGTGGAGTTGGATTAGATGATCTCTGGAGATGCATTACAATCTCAGCTATATTGTGATTAAAAAGTTTCATAGATAGTGTTCAACATTATGCTTTGTTACAAATATGACTTTTAACTGAAATTTTTTCAAGTGCAATTCCAGTGTGATTGACCAATTAGTATTTTTAAACTACTATTTGACATTCAAGCGCAGTTCTTGAATCCTTTTCTTCTTCTTAAAGGAGATTATTCTAGCTGTATTAAAAACCCTATATATCCTGAATTTTCAGGGATATTTTTCTTGTGGTGGTGAAATAATTCATTAGAGAGCCAAACAGTGAGTACACTGAAGGAACTCCATGTGTCACTGAGTGTTCCAGACTAGGATTAGAATTTGTTAGGAATGATCTCTGAGAACCAAAATCTATTCTAATAAAGTCCCGCAGGAGTAGCTCTTCTCTTTCAGTCTGCAATCAAAGGAACCATTTCAAAATCATGGCCTGCTATCACTGAGCAGGCTAGTAAGGCAGTTCCCTCCCAAGTCCTAGAGAATCCTTGCATGAATCTCTGCATGCAGTTTGGGGGAAGATCTTGATTTCACTATACAGTGATGTTTAGTTATGCATGAAAAACAGTACTTCTTGTAGTTGTGATATATGTGATTGTCGCTCCTTAAAAATACTTTCTTTCCCCTAGAAACACTTGTGTCTACTACAGCCTCAGCCCTGCTCCCATTAACTTCAACAGCAGCAGGACAGAGTTCTAATTGTCTTTGTATTTTGTGCTTTTAATTGTAATTTTAAATATTCATTGAGATTGTCTTCATGATTAAACAAAGCATTCTGAAAGTGGATTAATCTAATAAGCCACACATTTTAATGGGTTGTTGGTCACTAGTTTTCATATCCAGAATTTAAAGATAAATATTTTGTGGATGAGAAATCTGGCTGTAGTCTTCTGAAAAAGTAGTAAAGATACTTATGTAGAGTTATGAACCATTTTTAAGGCTTATTTGCCTGCAGTCTAGAGTAGACTTTTATATCCTGTTCAGATTCTGGCTCAAATCAGTTGTTGAATATAGTGACATCAATGAGAGTAATGAGGAATTTTTCAATTCCATTTTGGTACGGAAAAGTTAAATACTAAGCTGTGTGAGCGCATTACTGCAAGTATGTCGCTGAATTAGATGTTAATTTTGAGGTGCATAAAATAGTTAAAAATCAATTTAAAGTTAAGGTTTTAAAAGCATAATGTCTTCTGAAGGATTGCATATTGATTTTAAATATAACTATCTAATTGTATATGCATGGACCAAAGTATGAAGTCAACCTCTTTGTAAATGCCAAGAGACTATTTTTCAGTAATAGTTCAGATGCTTACGGGAAACCAGGCTGCTAGATTGCATGAGTAGAAAATGGCTTGTGAGGTTATTTACAAGTTTTGCCCCATGGTCATTGCCGTACATCAATAACAGGTATTACTATAGACTAAGTGTTTTTGCTTATAGTGCATTGTAAATCCTGTTTGCAATATTTTTTTACCTTTTTGCCATTCTTCATTTGTCCCTTTTGTTTTGAAAATGCTAGTAGAGTTTTACATAATACAGTTTCAATTGATAGAAGCTGTATGTACATATGAAATGATTCCATAGAATTATTTTTTTGTTGTTCAGTATGAAGGGTTCATATAAGTTAAGTAATTAACTGTCATGGTAAGGTGATCTGTAGTTTAAGTTTTAAGATGTTATTTTAAACAGAATTTGGAGCTCAACTGCTTTTAACATAAGATCTTTTATCATATTGTTCCATAGGATTCTTCTTAAAAGCTTTCAGAATAGAACTTTGACCTCCAGGATAATACTTAAAAAAAATTTAATATCGTGACTTTTTTCATATTGCTAGGAATAGTACATTGGATCAACAGGCTGTCAGTGAAGTGAAAAGGACTTCACTATAAAATACTATTTCATCCTTCCCTGACATTAGTTCATGCTTCTGAAAAATCAATTAAAAGGATGTTTTTTTACATTAAGATGTTTCAGATGGATGTAGTACCTATCAATTTCAGAATACAAAGAAAGAAAACCAGTTTGTTTCATCCTTTGCTGGATTGAAGAATTGTTTACTAGTCAGTAAAGAGCAACTTCAAAGGTATTTAACTGCATGCTTTAGGATCACACTTTCTTTTATATTTAGAAGAGCAAATAATAAAGAAAAAATGGAAATATTGCCCTTAATTATACTGAATAAATATGGTCAAATGGGTCTTAATTCTATAAAATGTGTGCTGTTGATACAATAATATGATTTTTGCAAAGTTGTGTATGCTTCTGAAAATCCCAATAAGGATTTTCAAAACTTAGAGTTCAAATCACTGATCGCTTCTGAAACGCAGATGAAGTCAGATAAATTCTATGATTAGTTACTTCACCTATAATGTCTTCATGAAGTTGCTTCTTTTCCAAAGTAATCTTCCATTTCTTAACCTAAAGCTATCAGCGCCATTGGGCATGAGCACGAAGTCTTGCTGCGAGAAATGCTTTTGGAAAAAAATCTCTCTTTCATAGGTAAGAATCTGTAGTAGAGGCTAGCCAGTGAATTCTTTACTTCAGAGATGTTGGTGACTGTTTACCTAGGACAAAAATCAGCCCAAATGCTCCCTATATTAGGTAGTAAAGGAAGAGTAAAATATGATTGATGCTATACATGTTATCTTTTATTGATTCAGAACTGAGCAGGAACTCAGTTACCTAATACCCTATATATACAGCACATGCACAGGCTTGCAATTAATATTTTATAGAATAAGTAGCTAAAAAAATGCTTTAATATCTGCTGCAGTATTACTTTTGGTGTCATGAGATATTAGCCATAATCTAGGCCTTATGAGATTTAGGAGGAAGCATAAGAAATATTAGCTTCAGAATGCTTTATGTATTAAGGAACTGCTAGAAGATTCACTCATTTACCTTGCTGTGCAGTTGCTGCTGAATTTTTGCCCCTGCTTCCCAATGAATGCAATTACTCTTTGTTACACTCTCTATTTTTAAAGTTATTTTGAGGATTAATTAGTTAGGAAGTTACTTTCATTTTTTTCTTTTAGCCTGCTGTATGGTGCTTCTACATGAGTGCCATTGAAACAAAGATTAGTGTTTAAAGTATCTGTTCTCTAAATGTGATAGTAAAGAATGATTTCTTAAATCTTGGATTCCTTATGTGATGAGACGACAGTGAAGTGAAATGCTCTCTTCTATTAATAGTTGAGCATGGTACTAAATTTGTGTGAACAGGGAATATTGCTGGGTTTACCTGAAACTATGATCTCTCCTGAAGCTCTCTCAGGTTAAGATTTTGAAAGACTTAAACAAATTCAAGAAGTTAGAAAGCATTATTAAGTTTTTTAAGAGATTTGTTCATATGATTGAGGAACAGAATTAGTGTGCTCTTTTATTTTAGAGAAAAGTGAAAAAAGGACAGGATTAACTATGACATGCAAGCTTGCAAATGACACTATGATAATATGAAGAGGCCGGTTTTCTTATTTCACTGTAAGAGCATAGATACAGGTAATAGGCTTAAGCTGTAATTGCAGAGATGATGGTGAGTTAAAATACCAAACAGTTCTAGGAGCAATAAGCATAGAACAAACTGTCAGGAAAGGTTGTGGAATCACCTTCAATGAAAAATTCTAGGCTAGATTTGACATTCATCTGTCAAAGCTGGTAATGAAATCAAATCCTGTCGCGATATAAGGGAATGGACTAGATGACTCACTAAGGGATCTTCAACCCCACAATTATCATTTTTTTTGGCTTGTGTGAGCTTAAGCAGTATAAAAATCACATTTCAATTTTAGTGTTTCATGACTTTGGATAAGCATCAATTTTGTCTTTAGAAATTAGCTCCAAGAAATTTGTGCTATCAAATTAAAACATGTAGAATGGGTTAACTTGTTAGAATATGAAGATAAAAATGAGAGAGCTTGATTTGTTGTTCACATGGTTTTTCACATGTTGTTCAACAGTATTGTTTAGTCATGATTTAAGATATGTTAGGATTTGTATTTATTATGTCTGTGATCACGTATGTATTTCAGGTTCTAGATGTGCTTGGGGTTTGGGATATTCTTAACAAAAAGCTTTCCGTAAGTTGTCTGCAAGGTGAGCCCTACCAAGTCCCTTGCAATACAACCTTTCCTTTCTGAAAAACAACTTCCAAAACTGCTTGAAGAAAACATCAGGAAAACAGAGGAGATGACAGTATTTCCCACAGGTCCACAAATTCAGGCTTTGTTGCATAATACTTCATTCCAGTTTTGAAGATTGCTTATGACTTGTAATTTTATTCCTTTTTAATGTTTCAAAGAAACAGAAATTTTGCATTTCCCATATTAGTGTACTATTCCATTGTACTGTTCTTCAAGAAAAGTCAGGGTGTTTGTATCAAATGTGTTTACCTGGGCAACAGAGAGTCTAGTACAGGAGAGGAAAAGTACAAAGGACACAGTGAATATGGAGTGCCCCCCTATAGCCTTAGAGCATGAAGCAGCCTTTCAGGTTCAGGACAGAATTTGTCTGTTTCTAGAGTGGTTGGTTGGCTTTCAAAGCCTATAGATCAGAAGTAACACCTTCAGACTCACCCTGGAATTTTACTGGAAACATATACACACTAATGGGGGTTACATTTTAATAATCCACTTCATATACCGTGTCCCCTCTTCAACAAAAACACAACTCTAAAGTCTTTATCACTTGGTCTGAGACTTAAGTGATCAATAAAAGTGTTCCATCAAAACAGGCTCACAGCTTTGCACACTGTACTGAAATGCCAAGAATTTCTAGGTTCTATATAGTATTTTTTTTTATCTCTGCTATATGTTAGGAAAGCTTTTAGGTATATGGGGAGGTACTGAGCTTTAGCCTCCTTTGGTTCCCACCAGTGGATATAAATCAGGAAATCTGATCAGTGTTTTCTGCTGTAATCTTAAATTTGCCATTGTAGCTCATTCATGCACCAGCAGAAGGCTAGTGTAAGAACAACGATGTGTTAAATGGTTCTGATCAAGTGTGACATTATGGTAAAGATGAAGCTGCAGTTTTGTTGAAAATCTAAATGAATGGGGTATCTGTTGACAAACTACTTATTAGGGTTGTTTCCACATAATTTTCGAACCTGAGGATTTATAAAAGTAACTGTCAAAACTGCTGTGGGCTGGCTTTCAAGCAGTTACTAAATTATTCTCTTAATCCATGCTAGAGTTTAAAGACCTTTTGAGGTTCAGAATGCTGCCTCTGTGGACCAATGTGAAACATACCTGGACTGAAAAGCTAGAACTTCTTTTTGATAGTGTTATGGTTTAAAACAGAAATATTATGGTGATTATGGAGAGTTTTGGTAATTATTTTTCCCCCAGAGTTATAAAGCTTCAAAACACTTGGAGAAATAGTAATGCAAAGTTATGTTTCTGTACATGATAGATGCATAAATAATAGACATGGTTTTTAATATGTTTTCCAATGTTAATCATAGTACAGAATGCTAGGAGAAACCCCATAAAGACATTCAGAACCAGATTTAAAACAAAAAAATATGTTCTTTTCCAAGCCATGAATTCGTATTAAAAGATTTTAATAGTAATTGGGCATCTGTGAAAAAATAATCTGCTGAAGAATATTAAAAGTTGTGCTGATGCAGATTCCAGTTCAGAGAGCTGCCACATTAACCTATTGAAATATGTGTTTACATCTGTTTTAATTTTCAGTAAGTTTTTTAAGGTGCATTTCCCTTATTTTGTAGCACTAGATTTTGTTAAATATGAAAGAAAAGACTGACCTTTCCACTACTATTGCTCTTAAATGACCAAAATTTCAGTTGAGACATCCTATTGTCTATCCTACATTGATTTAAACAATTAAGAGCAGGTTGCAGTTAACCAGATTTGGATAAAACTGTTTGTTTGGTTTTTTTAAAATAAGGATTAAAAGATTACATGGAACATAAATTCATTTGTATGTTATGGCATAAAACTCTCTATTCATAGGTTCTGTTAAATTAGAACCTTCTTGATCTTAACATCATTTATCTATATACGTGACAATCTAAGTTTCAAAAAGTAGCCAAAAACTAAGTCTGTCTCCAAATCCTAGAAATGTTTGTCATTACCTGATCAGGTGATATGAGGCGTCACATTGCAAAGACTTCTATTTACAGTGTAGTCTGTTAATAATGAAGAAATGCTTTCAAAATTCAAAAAAATATATAGTACCACTCAAAAAGAATAAGCAGCTATTGCAGTTTACACTGATGTGAATGTTCAGCTTTCCAAATTTACTTCTGTCCCATTTTCAGAATTAGTTCCCTATATAAAATACTTCAGACTTATATTCTTCAGTGAAAAAGAGTGGAAGAGTTTGCTTTTGGTAATATTACAATATTTTGATTTCTAAGTTGGTATGTTTTTCATGTCATTAAAACGTTACTTGGACTCAAACTGCTGACCTTTCAAGATTTGCACAAAGTATTCAAAAACTGAGTTCTGAACATTGGCCATGAAACTACTGTCCTAATCTGATAAATGGATTGGAAATAAGCTACCCAGCAGTGAGAATGGACCATTAATTTTAATCAAAGGTGATGTAGAAAGGCGAATGGGATGCATGACAATGTCAACAGCCCAGTAGGTGTTAAGGGGCTACACAGCCTTACTTGTTACTAGGTAGTGCCATTAGTTGAGCTTGGGTGAAGACAGAAAGCCATGCCTGGAATTGAATGACCAGGTCACTCCAAATTCTAATGGAGAAATGGTGTTTCAGAAATACCAATGTAATGGTATCAGAAATCAAGGACAATAGTTAAAAAATATTAAGGGATGGCTTGGGCTCTTTTTCTTTCTTTTTTTTTTCTGTTTTTTTAAAAGGGAGCATCATTTGCCTTTTGCAGTTTTGTCTTGCTCACTCATTATTTCTTGAAATGTTCAGGTCTTATATTTGTAAGCAATAAAGCTGTAGACTTAATGTTAGCAGAATGTCTAAATCTTTTTATGTTCAGAAATTGGATAAATTCTACAGAATGCAAGAGAAACTAAAATTATGACTCTTCTCTACTTTAATAAATTTCTGGGAGGGAAGGATTTTTTTGTTGTTTTTTTAACAACTTTATGCTAACATTAAAAATAAAACCAAGGCAGCAGTGACAGTGACAGTGTTGGTAGGATTAATCTTAACACATCCGAAGGTGGAGACACTCTTCTTTCAATCAGTGAATATACCTCTTTATTTTGAATATTTGGGGGTTATAAAATACTGTATGACAGCTTGAATTAATGATGTTTATAATGAAGACATAAAAATGCAGGGATGACAAAGAAGCATTTTTATATCCATGCTTCAGGTTTTCTACAAAGGTTCATTTAATCTGACACAGCATTGCATGCATAAGAAAGATATGTATGACTGCATTAGTAATTCCTGCACTCTTATTTAGAATAAAATTAATTATGCTGCTGTCTACTTAATGGAATAGTTTTATAAACAGTAGTTCTTATTGTCTATGTACAGCTGAAGATCAGCTTCGTGCAAAGGGCTATGACAAAACACCAGACTTTATTTTAGAAGTGCCAGTCGGTAAGTCTTTTAAAAGAATTTTTATTATTTTGTGTAGAAGTGCTCATGCTAAAATATTATGGCTACTTAAGTGAAACATATTCTAGGATACTGCAAATAAATGTCTTCAGGAGTTACCCAATAATTTTAAGAACTTCTAGTTTGAGTCAGAGAGATTTGATCCTAAATAGTGTTACCCAGTGCTTCTTCTTTAGTCTCTGCATGTTTTTATCTCATTATCAAAAAAAGGGGATAAAAAGCAACAGTAGGAGCCCCCAAATCCCTGCTCCCTCTAATGTATTCTACCCACTGCCCTTCTGAACTAAACTCTGAAATACCTGTAATTGTCTCTTACTTCTAGACCAAATCAGTTCAAAGTAGTCTTAAGACAATTGCATTCCACCTGTAGGTCATTGCAGAAAGGTTTATCATTGTGCAGTTTTTCTTTTGCCATCACTTTGCATCCAAATACAACTCTGCAGTTCTTTACTGTTTTTTAAAAGCTGAATAGTAAGAAATAATAGGAATAAAAGTATAAAGGTCATGTTAAAGTTCATCTACCTTTCCTGGTCTTGAGGCCATGTGACAGCTCTTGAATATCAGCTAGAAGGGATATGTTACACAGCCTTTCTGTGTAACATATGCCTATGCTCAGGCATCCTCACAGTGAAAAAGTAGTTGCTGATGTTCAGGTGGAAGCTCCTGTGTTTAAGTTTGTACCCATTGCCTCTGATCCTGTTACTGGACACCACTGAAAAGAGCCTGTCTCCCTCTTTACCTGCTCTTCAGAAAGTTGTATACATTAGTAAGATTCCCCAGTAATGTGGACCATAATGGACACTGTACATACTTGGTATTAAGGAAGCCACTTTTATGTTAGAAACACGAGATTATGTCCCATCTATTCAGAAGTCTGATCAAAAGGAAATTAGAAAAGCAACTATTTTTTTTAATTCTTGAGAAGGGAAAGCAGGAAGCACCCAAAAGAATTCTTTTTGTAATATTATCCTGTTAGAAAGAAGGTTAAAAATAGTCACTGAATTGTTTGCATATATTTGTCTCAAATTCAAATAGTAATAATGCATTTCTTCTTTCAAATTATTATAATCACTTGAGACTTACAGGAGATCATGTTCAGCCTGTTGTCTGATCTGAACTAAGGTATAGCAGTCCTTGGATTCTTTTCTTCATGACTCAGTACATACCTAGGAAAGGCAAATGTTTCTAAGAAATGGCTTCTGAGCTGATTATACCTCAGCTCTTGCATCTCCTGGGGTCTAAAGGTGTTGGGGGTGGGGGCAGGATGTAATAGTATAGACCTACGCAGGTTAACTGGGTTACTGATAGCAGAGTAGTGTTGGCACATAGAGCATAGTCTGGTGACTTCATGAGTTATTTTCCCAGATTTCCTGAGTAATTGTGCAGTCTGTGGTCAATCATTTGCTGCTATAGCCTCTTGTAATCTTTCTGTATTGTGCTTCTGGGTTTGTGTGTTCTCTGAAAACCTCATTCCAAGTCAAACTTAGGCTAAGGCATCATGGTTGTGGATATTGTAGGTAACTCAAAATAAAGGTAACATTTTTGAAGATCAATAACATTTTTGAAGATCAATAACATTTTTGAAGAACAATGGTACCCTACAACACCTTTTTGGAGAAAAAATGATCTCTTAGAGTGATGCTCATGATGCTCATGCTTCTGCAAAATTATGTTGTCAATTTCAGAGAGGACATCGCTTTGTCAGAAAAATTATTATTTTATTAATATTAGTAGTTCACTCCTACAATATATGAGGAAAGACCAGAACCAAAGCAAATGCCAAAGCATTGAAAGAAACAAGTTCAGTATCACATTTTTGCACATAAGCGTTCATATTCCTTACTTATTTCTGATGAAGCATTGCTGGTTTTGCAGAAGAAAGGAAGCAGACACATGCAGGATAAATTTCCTTCCCTTTCTTACACCTTCTATTCTGGATTGGTGGCAAGTATGTCTTTAGCAGCTTAACTAACTGCTTTTATAATTCAGCAGAAGTTTCCAATTACTTACCTGACAACTACCTTCCAGAAAAGTAAGGGTAGTAGAAGAATGCAACTGCTCCTTATTCTTATCTCTTTTTCTTTACATTCTGTTTGTGTTAGAATAAATGCAGATGTGTGGAACAGGGTGTAATTAAACTGAAATGCATGTGATTATCTGTTAAAGTATTTTCTGGGTTTTTTTTTAATGCCCTATGTGTATATTTGAAAGATAATTTTACAAATACATAACTCAGTTGCAAGCATGAATTATGTGGTAGATAGTGGTGTAAATAGAATGTTCCCTAACAAAGTCTTACAGGCTGTTGAGTGTGATTTTCAGAGTTCAGTTTATTTTCTGTTGTCACCCTAGCTGTGGAAGGACACATAATTCACTGGATTGAAAGCAAAGCCTCATTTGGTGATGAAAGTAGCCACCAAGCCTACTTGCAGGACCAGTTTTGGAGCTACTGGAACAGGTATATTTTTACTATTTTTCCTTATAGATAAATAGGACTTAATTTTAAAAAGAAGTTATTGGATAAAACACTACTGACTCTACATGTTACTAATCTGGCATTTTGATTGTCATTAATTAGCATTTCAGATTGGTGTGCTGAAATATTTATGAAAAATTGATACCTTAATTGTTAACATGCAGCAGATTTATATGGTGATTTTACAGTGATATTAGATTACAGAGTAAGTTATTTTGGTACAGAAGTTATAAGTCAGTTTTTTTAGTACCTGACTTTGAAAGAAGATTTTGCTGTAACGTTTCAGAATATGCACAAGGTGACAAATTTGTTAAAAAATCTTCACCGTCTAACTCAATGGGTTTTGTGTAGAAAGGACAGTACTGTTTCACAGTAGTTTTTTTAAATAAAGTATTTCTTTTGTATATTGTTTACATTTGAAACAATAATTACAATTATCTTCAAGTTGAAAATGTAGTAAGTATTTGCAGTATAAGGGGGGAAATAAGTTGTGCTAGACAGAATTTTGTGGCATGTTGATGGTATTGATATAAAGATTTTTTTTTAAAATATGGTTAAAATACTTCTGCTTTATTGTTCTAAAATTCATTATTGTGTATATTTAGAAACTTTTTCATACGTCCTCACTGGATGACTTTTTTCCAAAAAAAAATACTAAACACAATGCTCCATTTTCAATGCCATTTTTCTATGTATTAGAACCCTAAGTGAGATAGTGAGGGAAATTAAAGTTTTAATAATGAATTTTTAAAGCATAAATTTAGAAGTCTTCTCAGTGTCCACAAGAGACCATCAGAGGAATAGTGGAGAGCTTGGCACAAGTGTGTGAACATGCAACAAAAAGGGGGTGTGTGCCAATTTGAGAGAATAGTCTGGTGACCATTAGTATTTCAGCTGAATGTGAAAACGGCTAGCATTACCTTTGGAAATACCTTAAAATCAGGTTCAGTAGAAGGCAGCAGAGAAAGGGAAACCTGATCTTGATAATAGCATCATCAAGGTGTGGAATTATGCTCTGCAACAACATTCTTGATTAATACGAAAAGAACCTGCTCTTATTTGACAGTCCCAGAAAGCAGGGAATCGGAAAACCTGAATCAAGGTAATGGGAAACTTGGAAGGCTGTCAGTTGTTGGATGAAGATATTATACCCTAGAAAATTGTAGAAAATAAATTGGGAAACACTGAATATAGAACTTAGAAAGAAATTTGAGTACTACAATATCTAGGTAAATGGTGAGAATGGCAGGAAAGATTGTGATGCAAACAATGCTGATCTGCACATGGAAATGGAGCAGCTTAGGCTGGAAGAAGGCCATTAAATGTACTGGCTGGAATATTGTGTGAGTGTAAAGGGTTCGTTTGACGGCATCCATTACCAATCACAGGAAAGCACCTCCAAGAAGTGAATTTTAAACAGATGACTTGAGCATAAAATACTAAGTTGAGATGTGATGAAGCTTGCATTGACAGGTAGGATGAAGGCACTGATCCAGTTGTTTGTAATAAATTGCCATTACCGTTTCTGTCTTTTTTTTTTTGTGCTAAAAAGTGTCTATCCACACTTTGGTATAAAGTATTTGAGAATAGTGTGTACATTTGCATCTGACATTTCCAAAGGAAACTTACCTTACGCTTTTATCAAGAAACCAAGTCACTGCTAACTTCATTTTATTTTTAACATGTACCAATTAATAATTCAACTTCAAAAATGGAATAATATCTCTCACTGAGCTGTTAGTCAAGTATCTTTAATGTTGTAAAAGCTAGGTTGGAATGATATGTGGATCAATAAAACATTTTGGAAGTAGTTTTGAGATTTTGCCAAATCTGCTCTTATAACTGTTTGTATTGAAAACAACTCCAAAAATGGTTGATTCTTAAATATAGTGAATTAACATTCATATAAAGGAAACTAGAGCTCTCCATAGTAGGATTTGTTGCACCCTAAATCCAAACTTTAGGTTAATTATGAAAATTAGAGAGATTTCTGTGGGTTTTTTTTAAAGAATAAATCCTGTTAGTTTTAAGTTTGATACCGCTTGGCCAAGGTGACAGTGCCACATCTTCTGAAACAAGTTCTGAATTACTGTAGCTTCTTATATAATGGCAGTTGGCTTAATGAACACATGTTGACAGATTAGGTCGCATGTAGGTTAGACAGTTAACTTTCATTGGTCTCTGGAACTGTTTATGTGAAAGGACACGGGTGTAGCTGCACAAACGGTGAATCAATTTTGTATTATTTAATCAGTCTGTGCAGAGGTCTCTCAAGTGAGAACCAGAGTCTCAGTCAATTCACCACACCTTTGTGTCTCCCTTCCTCTTGAAAGAGAAATTATTTGGAAAACAAGCATGAGTTCATAACAGAGATGAAACAACACTCAAGTTGTTTAGGGTTTTGTAAACGTGACCTGTTGGTTGAACTTAAAGCAGAAATGAAATTGAAGAGAAAATCTGTATCATCTGTTAGATGTGGGTAGAAACACAAATCTAGATATTTTGAAAGGAATGAAAGGGAGAGGTTTTAGACCATTTCCGTTCAGCTTTTTATTGCTTATTTAAAAATTGGGAGTCAAACTGGAAAAGTTTCTGTGTTCTTTTCTTACATGTCACAGATGTAAGATGAATTCTGTTCAGAGTCTGACTGAAAGCTTTGAACATGGCTGAGGTTTGTTTGCTGTTGTGTGTGTATTTCATTAAATCCTGTACTTTGTGCTAACTAAATCTGTGAGTGTCTTAAATTGGTCTGTACTGACAGGAAAGAAATGGCACTTTCTCATTTAACAGAACAGCTCCCTAGATGCAGTCAACCATGTCTGTTCACCTCAGTGCAGAAGAACACCTTTTTATTACTCTGAGTTCTGCAGGGACAGCTTAGCGAGGTTTTTTATGGCTCATACATCAATGGTATTGTTAAGCAATTTTCAATTGCAGTGGTGCACTGCAACCTCATCTTCAAATTAAGCTTCACATTAAAAATGTACAAAGTGTACCTTGTCAGTGGATTTGCACAGTTATAATTTAAGATGTTGTTTAGAAATTGAGATTTTTCAATAATAAAGAAACAGGAAAAGGCAAGTTTGGTCTTGCATATTCCAAGATTGATTTTGCAGGATTGTGTTTTAGGAAAAAAAGCTATTTTATATACTGGACAAACTTAGTATAAAGGGATTCATTTACTTCCCTCAGTATGTTTGTTCCTCCAGAGCGGTGGCATCCACTGACCAGGCTGTGGCTTACACTGCCACTGGGTAAACAAAAATACTCCATGCACAAAATATAATTGCTTTGTGCACATGTAGTAGATACCACACTTTTCATTTTTCACAGGTGTATTTCTTGTAACCATGAGAAAAAAAGCTGTTGAATAGTCAGTGTGACCAAGGGTAATTTGGAGAGCATGACCAGGAAGTTACACAGATTGCACTTTAAAATGGGGTCTATGAACATTTTGTAAATTTTTTTAGGGTTAAGATGAATGTTGCTGTTTCTTTTTTTTTTCTCCATAGTGTCTGATTTTATAATTTTTCTCTAACTTAAATTAAAAATTGGAGTCCTAGCTGTAAAAGTCTGTTAGTCAGAGCTGACAGGCATGACTACTGTTTTCTAAGGATATACGGATCAGCAGCACATGGTTCAAACAGTAATTAGTGGGTGCACTGTCAGTGACTTGCTGTAAGATATAAACTCAAATACAGCAATTTACATTTTCTATCTTCTTCAAGCATGGCTAAGGCATATGTACAGTCTGGAATGTAATTTCTAGAGTGTCCCAGGAGATAGCTTGACGTCATTATTAGCTAAAGAAACTTTATTATATGTGAGGAAAGCCGTAGGAAAATGTCACATTTGACACTGTTATTAAACTAAAGACAATTTCACACAGTGAAAAAGAAGCATTTCATCTTCTCTTTGAATAAAAATGGTAGGTCATCTCTGTACTAAGTTCCTTCCACCATTTGCTTGTGTTCTAAATATTGTTAGTCCTGAACTTCTGCTTTTTTGAAAGAATAAATAAAAGCAAGTTTCCCGTAAGTAATTTTAAAATACTAATCACACTTTTTGGAACCCTAAATTCATGATTCAGTGTGTTGTCAATTGGTACATTATGCCTGATCTTGAGGCTTCAGTACATAACTATCAGTCATAGTAAAATTATTAAATTATCATAGAGCCCTGTTGATTAATAAAAGGGTATTTATTTCATGTAAATGCAAAGAGAAATGATGCTAAGGATTGTATTTCACAACACAAACACAGTTAATGTGTTCCTAGCATTCTTTTGAGAAAAGTGTTGTTTTCAAATTCATTTACAGTTGACTCTAAGGATGAATTCTATGTGATCAAAGTCTGAATCTGGACATCAGAACTACAGGCATTTTTTGTTGTTCATCTCCTTAAATTGATTTAACAGGTTACTGTGAAGACTGTTGAAGTAATAATTATTGTCTGATTGTAGGTGGTGGGGGAAGAGGGAGATCTGTTGTAGGTTTATGGATGTCTGTTCTGTTAATAAGTTCTATATTGTTCAGTTGCCAGTGGTTTAAAAAATTGTTTCGGTGAGTTGAAAGCCGTTGTAACAACTTGACTTGGAAGAAACCTTGGGAGTTACATTTGTCAAGTGCCTAGGAAAACTGTTCATGCATACCCAGTATCCAAAGCAGCCCAAATATAAAGAACTGAAAGGTCATTCTTCTTCCTGCAGTATGATGGTTTGTTGACATATTTTGACACACTGGAACAATGCTGAAAGGTTTTGACCTTACTGCAACACTGAGGGACTTGGGGTTTGTTTAGCTATCTAATGCTTGTAGATTTTTGCACATGCTGGGTTTTGGTATACTCCTTTTTCTCTCCCTTCTGGCTCCACTTGAATTACTAAATTAATCTTAAACAAAAATGGATGTAGATAGAAGAGAGAGTTTATGGTGGTTTTTACTGCTTAGGACTTTTTATAGTAAGTTTCTTCAAAACTAATTAACTTTTTTAAAGTGAACTACTATGCCAACTTGCTAACCGCAGTAGCACTGAGTAAGATACATTTGTTTATAGACAAGAAGAGAACCAAAAGTAGTGAAAAATGCCATTTTCTACTACTTTACTAGTAGAAAATGCAGTAGTTTACTTTGTGAAGATGATAAAATTCTGTGTTCTTCTGCAAGATAAACAGATACAAGCGTACATTCAAATATACATGCATACACAAACACATATAGAGGCATGTCTCTGCACTTCACAAATGTCCTAGATACATTTAGCCTGTTTCCAATAGCATTTCATTTTAATTATTTTTTTCTTTATGAACAGTATAAAAATCAATATGTAGCTTCTGAAAAATATATTTTTTTGCTCCAGCTCAAAAGTAATGTTTTTAGATTTTACCTGTCATGCTCTCTTCAACAGTGTAGTTGAATGACAGAGCATGAAGACATTTTCACTGAGACCATGGCTTATGCATAACATTGCTATAATGTTAATTGTTTTGCTGAGCATTGTAGATTGTTTAATTTTGTATCAAAACTAATTTTTGTCAAAGCAAAGAATGAACAGACCATATTTTATTCATATCATCTTTTATATTTGAATGATTGATATGAAGTATATGTTTTCATCCATTGTTCTCCTTAGGTATTGTATTTCATACTGACATGAATATGGGATTTTCATTACAATTTAATTCTCTTATGTAAGCCTCTTTCACTGCTAGATTGTTCCATCCTGAACTTAAAAAATAGTAAATGAAGCAGCATATATTTTTGTTTACATTATTTTCCCTTATATTTTTCTGTACTGTCTTAAATATTTTCTTGTCACAGGGGATTCATGTAGTGTAGATAGAGCATTTTCAGCTTTATTCCATATTACTGCAAGGCTTCAGCTCCAGTTCTCCTGGTATTTCTCATTCAGATTAGACAAGCATCTAAGTCTATGTACAATAAGAGCTGACAGCATAGATCCTGCTATTCTTGCCAAGGGCCTGGTTGCAGACACTCCACTATGTCAAAGAATGTCAACCCCCCACAGACCTTACCTTTCAGAATTCCTTCTAATTTTTAATTGACATTTACATCTGACATTTTCAATGTATCTTTTTTGTGTTGGTTCTTTATCTACCTACTAATAGTTAAAACCAAAGCAAAGCAAAAAGAATCCATTCCTGTAAGCTATGATATCATGTATTTTTTATTTAACACGGTCAAGTTGCTGGGCTGAAACTCAAGAGCCATCAGCTCCCTCTTCCTTTTTGTAACTCTGTAGGTGCTCATCTAATCCATTTCAAATGACAATTGAGGAGGGTAGTGGGCATATGAAGTGAAACTTAACTCTTAGTACTAATGAACAAAGCATAAGTATATTATTGTTACTGTGTATCGTGTACAGAAGGGATGCAGAGATTTCAAGAAAATTTTAAGAATACTAATGGGGACTTTCCTTTGAGTCAGGTACTTGAATATTGAAAGTAAAAATATTTGTACCTGTATTCATGCAAGATATGTTAGCAGCATACTATTGTGAATGAAGTAAAACTGGCAAGTATGTCATTTAGCCATATGTTGCAGTTGTTGTGCTTCTTTGCCTTCAGAAATCTCAAGTTTTTATTTTGGTTACAATGCTAAAAGCCTGATAAATTAGTTTGAGCATAATTATCCATCTACTGCAAGTTAGAATGGAGGACTACAGTTGATCATAAATGTCACAAAGCAAAAAAAGTAGAAGCAGCATTTTGTCACAAATAATGTTGCTTTTCTTCTAATTAGTTAATTTACATTTTGCAAATTAAGGGCAAGATTCAGACAGAACATAATCTAGTAGCATATCATAGCTTTACTGACCTATATTTGTATATGCCAAATTTAAGTTAATTAGAAATGTAGATGCTGTTTGTTTTATCTGTCAAAAAGCTCATGTTAAAAAAAACCTAGACACACTTTTTCCCCCAACATTTATCATCTAAATAATAGTCTTGCCAAGATGGCAGCCTCATAATAAACTCTTTTCAGTGGAGTGATGGGTAATGAAGCTTGCTTGTGAAGGCAGCGAAAAATGTTGTCTAGCCAAATGTGTGGATATGATGGCTGGAGAATCAGTGGACTTTCTCAGTCATCAATCTTTTTAGTAGCCTCTTACACATCTGAATATTTTGATAGATGATCTAATAATTGAGTTATCTATCTTTCTAACTATCAGAGTTGCATAAAAATTATTCTCACATGCTATTGAATATTATATATATTGAGCATCCAGTAAATTTTTCAAAAAACGTCCAAGAGGTGGTGGAATTTTGTTTGTCTTAAGCAGCCTTTAATATATTAAATGATAAATTGCTATGTATAGAATACAAAACTCTATGTACTAATATAAGGAAAAGATAAATAATGTCAGTAGCTGATTACAGATAGGACTCAGTAAATAAAGTATTTAAAAGTATGAAACTGGTGAGGTTAATGCACAATCTAAGAGTAATTTGAAGTACGAAATGAGTAGATTCAGTAGTGCCTGGGCAGTTAATGGACAGGAATCACATTTCCACACAGTTGCACAAATTCCTTGTGCCTAAATATTGGCTTAGACAAAAAGAAATACAGTGTCACTATGGTGTACCACGTTTCCATTCAGCCTCTGTGAGAGCTCTGAGAGAGCTTCTTTTGATTAAAAACGAGACTGAAATGTATATATTGAAACTTCCTACACTGTGTTTATTCTGAGCAATTGTACAATATGGATTCCTGTTTCCAGAGCACAAGAATCTGCTTCCCTAGAACACTAAACTTGCATCTCCTAATGGAGGCACTGAGGGTGTTTGGATAAGTTGCATTAAGCACATCATCAGATGTGTCTTAGTAAAGCTTCTCAGTGGCCGAGCAAAATGCTTGTTTGTGTTGGTGTATTTTTTTTAAACACTAGGTTATATCATTCTTGACTTCAGCTGCATTTCTGGTCAGGTAAAAATGATTTTAACAATAAGAAATATATTGTCACATTAAAAATATTTTTAATTCAAATATATTTTATCTGCCTCAGTACCACCAGTTTGTGTTCAATTACATACTTTTGTAGAGACTATAAAATGTTCCTTCTTGTAAATTCTTGAAAACTGTGTGATGGGGGCTCATTTTTTAAATTATTTTCAGTTTTTTAGTACTTTGTTTCATAACTACAGCAAGTTATAAACAAGTATGTTTGATTAATAGTGCTCCAGTTAGCAAAGAGGATTTTTTTTTCTCTCTTCAGAACTAGAGTGACTGGGGTACCTTCTTGAGGATATCAAAAAGTTGCTCCCTCATTGCAGAATTCTAATGGAAAAGTATCAGAGGGATTTTCATTATAGTTACTACCTGCTTAAAGGAGAATGAGAAAGATGGATCTCAAGGAGACTTGCATGTTATCATCATTTGACAACACTTTCTGAAAGTATTGTTGAACCTCATGGCACTTTGCCACTGCATATGGATCTGCAAATGGAACAAACTTTTGGCTGTCTCACTGTCAGGAGTTGTGACTCTCATGCTGAGTAAGCAAAATTCTTGATGTTTATTAATTTATCTTGAACATGCTAATTAGTTTGATAAAATTTGGGTACATAAACCAGGACACTGAAGTAAGGTGGCTTGAGTATCAAGAATGTAAAAGCTTACAGTAAAATTTGGCTCTGAAGTTCCACATTTATCTTGCAATATTGCATCCCATTTGAACAGTCTGCATTTTTGTCTTCAGTAATATCTACATTGATTTTCTGCAATTTTGAGTCACATAAGGATGATGCTACAGAAGTATAACCTAGTAAACCTAGAAGTAAAGCTGTAGAAAACAAGTTACAGAAAAATGCTTAAATTATTCTCTTTTATTACTTGTTGAATTTTTATAGGAGAAAGCTAAAATTGCTTTTGAATGTATAAATTCATAAGCAATTAACTGGAATTTATCAAAGTCAGTGGAATTTGTCAGTCAGTGTACTTCTGACCTTAAATAAATTGTCAGTTTTTCTAGTTAGCATTTGTAGTGTTTCTGCTAGAGCACATATCAAGCTCCTAAGTGTGCACGGTGTGTTATATACACTTAAATATATGTTTGTGTGTATATTTTATGAATGTTTAGATCTTTATTTAGGAAAGAGGGCTTCATTTCCCTCTCCTAATCAAAATAGTAAGCATCTGTGTTCCTTCTTTTCATTTGATTAGCATGCTCTCATCCATCACTAGTCTTTGATACGAACATCAGGAAATCATGTCCTTTTGTTTTAAATGATAAATGTGCCTTTGTCATGAATGCTTACAGTCATTCTAAGATTTACATCTGAATTGTCAAAGTGTAACTGCACAGCTTCTCTGATGTGTGACATTATTAGTGAAATAAAGAACTTTTGATTTTTTTATGGATAGGCCTTAAATATTGACACTGCAACGCTAATTTAGTTGTGATGCTGCAAAAATTTTTTTTCATCCACTGTTTTTCTAAGATGTGTTGTTTATCAACAAGAGACAATCAGCTGCATGAGAATCTCTGCGGACATTCCTATTTACATGTTCCAAGCCTGTCTCTTCATGTTTCATTATTTGGGTCTGATGTCTAGTTAGCTCTTATCAAAACTAATACCATCTGAAGTACCAGGCTTCCAGTGGTCACACAACCAACATAAAAATTTCAGCCTGACTAATATTGTTAGACACTATCTCTTTAAACCTGGGCTTTGTTTCAGTGTCTAGATCAATTACATCTTGGAAATTCATTTCAGTGAATGAGTCACTGCTTGTTTCAATAGATGAAATAGATCTGCAGTTGTATTCTGCACATTTTTAAATTTAAAACATAGCAAAAATACTAGTGTAAGCTATGAAAGCTTTGGTACCATTCTTACTATGTCTTGGTGGTACTAAGGCAGAAAGAGCTACTGTATGGCTGGCTTCTTATTGTTGAAATAGTACAGTAAGTTAAAATGTTTTATAAGACAAACACGTAGATGAGATTTTAGCAACTATTTTATCATCTATTTGTAGCAAAATTTTAATGTGTCAGGCAAATAGGTGATTTTATTTTAGTTCCTACAGAAAGCTAGTGTTCCTTGAAATCTCTGGGTTTACTTGCACAGGATAAAACATTTTGTCCTCTGCTTTTTTTCTGCTCTTTCATTTATTGTATTCTGTGTATATCATGGTTGAATTCATTTCATGTTCTAAGTGCTGAAATGCTGAAATTGAGTCTTTGAAATTTATGGTTTCAAGATACTGCTATTTATAATCTTCAAAATTTACAAAATAGTTGAAATAGGAATTTAAAGAGGGATCCCACAAAATTATTGAAGGGCCCATGATCATGATCAGTTTATAATTACAATATTCTGTAATGTCACATATACAATACACTGGAATAATTAGAACTTTTTCAACTTTTTATTTTTGCTTACCTCAGAAACTTTTACAGCAACATTTCTTGTGTAGTCAATTTTTCTTTATTACAAGCTTGTTTAAATTATAAAATCATGTAAAATCAATGATATTACTGTTATCTCTTTATTTGGAAAGTGCTGTTTTTATTTTAAAGTAATGAAAATGACACATATTTCAGTCTTTCTGTAGAAGACTACTTTTGAAAGTATATTCTTGTTTACTTATTTCACAAGGAGGAATATCTTGGATCCTTTGCAACACAGCCCAACAAAGTGAAGTGGTATTTTCTAACATACGAAGGATGCCTGTGAGTTTTTGAGACACTGAAGCTGTAACCAAACTTGAAGAAGACAATGATGGCAATGAGCTTCTGTCCAGAGTTAATCAGCTGCAGAATTTGTAAACTGCGTATGTGTCAAAGTTGAAAATGTTAGCACTCTGATAGAAGCTTGAAAAGGTTAGAGCTGATAAAAGCCATCAGCAGTTAAAGAAGGTGATTTATGGGAATGTAATGACACAAAATGCCTCATTTATCACTCATATATAGATAGGTTAAGGTTTCTGTGTCATACTTTAAAAACTTGACCACTTAGAATTGTCAAAATAGGTACTTAATTGCCCATCATACATTTCAGTACAAATTTCCTTTGCTTGAATTTTGGTGATTTTACTGTTTTGCATCTCATATGGTTCTTTTTAAAGTCATTCATATTTCATAGTTATTTCATATTTATTTCAAATGGTATGCTCAGTGCTCTGTTAGAACTTTTATTAGGTAAAGCTGTTGATTTGAATGCTGTCCAAATCTTTGTTGATTTACAGTTTCATTCAGCCTAACTGTAAGGAAAATAACTGAAGGTTTCGTTTTCCTCTGTTCTATACCACTAATTCTCATCAAGAGTTTACAGCTTTCTAATTCAATCCTTACATTTCCTCTCTAAACTGAAATACGAGATTTAAAAGTGAATCCATCAACTGGTTTCCAGTTCCAGTCACTTAAGTTACTGTTTATCTCCATGTAAATTAAATTTAATCCAAAACTACCAGTACTGTTAAATGATCCTAAAACAAAATAAAAATGTTAAGAAAAATGCACAGTAGTATACTATCCTTTTACTGACTTGATGTGAGGGTAGCAGCAAGCAAATCCCATAGATTTGAGACTGACTGGTTTTAACTGTCCACAGTTTCATCATAGTGCTGTAAAAAAAGTAAATGCAAACATGGATAAATACTCATTAAGGTGTTATCTATAAGACAATATTTGTAAAATAAAGCAACTACTCTAAAGGCATTGTATGAATACTAAAATACAGGTTCAACTGCCAAAAAAATTTTGATAATAAAGTTTCTGAAGATTTATTTTTCATTACCTACTTCTCCTTTTTAAACTATTCCATCCTTCTAGTTCTTACACAGAAAATTCTGAACAGAGTAAGTTTAATTTTTAATATCAAAAAACTTACCTTTTTGTTAGCTTTCACAATTTATGGCCCCAGTTGTATAGCATTCTGTTTGTTCAGCGATGACCTTCCAGGTTCGATTTAAAAAGAAGTCAGAAGCATTTGTCATGTCTGCTCGATCTTGTCCAGAGGTACCTATTGTAATTATAAAGGACTAATAAGGTTGTTTATAATATAACAGTCTGACAACCCTAAAAAAATCTTCTGGAGAGCAACTTCTCTTTTTTTTTTTTTTATTTTGTCTTTCTTAAGGGAAAAAAAAAATCTCTTACCTTCTTGCTCTGTGTTGCACTGCATCTTTTAAAATTTAGATGAGAAAGCATAAAGAACTTAAGCCTTGAAAAACTTAACTTAGTTTTAAAAGATAAGGTGTATAATTTTCTCATTTGTAATGTCTTTTTGAAATACTCAGTATTAATGTGTCTACAATAGACACCTGTGTTTAATTGGTGTATATAGAAGTGATGATGATGTACTTAGAAGCACTGAATTCCTTTCACCATGTAACAAAAGAAACCCACTTATTACTTATTACAAAAAGATGTGATACATTAATATGGTGATCTCTGTTTCTTTAAAAAAATACAAATTAAGAAAATCCTGTTTATTCTATTATAAACATTATTAACATACTGCTGTAAGTGGGTGTTAATATAGTGGTATTTTTCATTATATGTCAGTTTTTTTGCAATTGACTTATGATCATTTTTCCCTTCATATGCCTTTGTCTTTCTTCCTCTTTTCTCTTTCCTCCCCCATTTCGGCATCATCCAGCAATACCACTTTCTGTATAGACATCTATATAAGGTAAACAAAAACCCAACGAAATTTGAGTGTTTGACAGAAATGTTTACCTCTCTTGTGTGGTATGTAACAACACTGGAGTATTGTCAGGCTACCATACATCATTTAAATACCCTTAGACAGCAAAGGCAAAATCTTGACAATTCAGTAATCTCATCATGTGATTTCAAGAAGGCTTTTTTTCATATCTACAATTGAGACAAATTTATGTTGTGTGTATTTATGGTTGTTAAACTCAAAATTGTCTCATTTCATTAATTTTTAACATTGTGCTCTCTTAATGACTATGAAGAAATGTATTAAAATGCCTTAATTATAGGGCTAGAAGAAGAGAAAGCACAAGTCTTTTTAGCATATGATCTTTCAATTGCTCACTAAAGGATAAAGAGGGCATTCAAGCGTGGTTTAGATAACTGTCAGCAATAATAAAATGCAAGGTAGTTTGTAGAGCCTTTAAAGACCTTTCAGGGAAATAGATTTAATTAAAAAACAATAAAATGGACTTTTCATTTCAAAGAAATCCAAAATGTTATAAAATTTACAGATGCTGCTGTATTAAGAGTAATGTATGTTTCCAAGGATAAGGAAAAACAACTGAAAATACTCTGCAGACCAAAAAGCAGTGATATCTTTATTTTGTGTGTGTTAATGTAAGTCCTTCAGCTTTTACAACATAGACTGTGAATAGCACATTAGAGATATTCCTTTTTTTTTTAACTGTGTGATTTTATCTCTTTGGGTTCTTTTAGTTCTAGCTTTTAACAAGGGTGATTTTTTAAAAAAATATAAGGTGAACACTTACCTTCTTAATGTCAAATTATGTTCTCACAATTACTCTCAGAACAATGCAATTTCTATACTGGCAGAAGTTCAGTTGCCTATTTCGGAGTCTGTAGGTTCCTACTGATCATAGTTGCCTGTCTTACATACTGTGGAAATACATTTTGAAGTGTATTTCCGCATTCTGATTTCTGCTTTTTTTCTTCTCACAGAATCAAATATCACATTTGCTAGTAATGTTTTTGACTGTGCAGTGTGTTGAAAAGTTTTTTCAAGCACTTGTTCTGCATTATCAAGTTTTACCGCTTCTGTAAAAGTAAACGCAACTTAACTTACAAGTTATCAGCAGTAGTTTATAAACAACATTGACTGCTGTTTTTCTAAAGTAGTTTGCACCATTGCTGTGCAAAAGCCTTGTGCTTTCCTGAAGAAATTTTTGGTTTTTTCTCTCACTCTGGTGCATACACTTTAATAGGTTTTATCCAGTTTGTATATTGTAGCCAAGTACCAAATGAATCTGTATGAAAAGTTGTCTTTGTGTAGCAAGGTGTTTTGCAGTTAAATCAACTTCATCGAAGTGCATTTTCAGCAAATGCTAAAACTCTATCAGTTTTTTAGTTGCAAATATTGGCCCAAGTACATTATAAAACTTGTTCATAATGAAAATGTGACTTCAATATTTAGGGTCTTGTTATATCCTCTAGTAAATTTAGTTTGGATTGTTAATTCATATCAGTGTTCACTTTGTGATTGATAGATCATAAAAATGGAAAAAATGGAAAACATCCCTGTTCTTGGAGTTGGTGATCTTTTTTTTTAAGAAAAGTAAGGGTTTGTTTACTGCTTTCTCACATACCTTGAACTGGAGCACAAATGACTAGCACAGCCACTGTAAAATACACTGGACATGTGAGAAGGATAGTTTAAAATGTACAAATGTCTGGCTCTGTTCTGCACAAAAATGCCTCGCTGTTTTCTTCATTGCTGGGTTTCCTGAGGCTTGAGGACTCAGAACCCAAGCTACAACAGACACATGGGTGGTTAGCTTTGGCATATTTTTGACGAAGTGCCTCACATCATCCTGTTATCAAAGTCCCCTCTGTTTTCAGCTGGTTAGGTCTATTACTTTCCACTCATCTCTCCTGGTATGGTAGGACTATTAAGTGTGATAATGTTTCTGTAATATGCTCTGCTGTCTGAATATATATACTGTATTCTGTAATCTGAAACTGGTGGACTTCTGCAGAATCATTAGTTTTGATCTCTTCTGTTGGGCTTGTAAGTTCAGTAGAAGCTCAGGTCAAATGTGGAGTCTGCTTCCTTTGCCTTTTTACTAGTGATTTGTTGTCTCCTTACCAAAGTTTTGTGTGGTAGGATTTTTATGACATTGTTGCCATGATTCATACTGAGTTGACTGTTTTTCTGTAGCAACTTCTGTAAACTTCGGTAGACACACTAAGCTCTCACTGAGTAAAACTTACTGTCACACAGTTAAGACCTCTCCTTACTGGCAACATTTTATTAAAACCAGTAAACTTTCTATATCATTTCACTGCATCAAAATGCAATGTTCACGAGAGTGTGCATTATCGGAGGGCTGAAAGCTTAATCTTCTTGCAGGGCAGACTCTAGCTCCTTATGTGTTTGCCCAATAGTTAGCACATCTAGCCTCAGTACAAGCTGAGGGTTTCATGATGCAAATAGTAAAAGGACCAAGATAGAATAATGGTTGTCATCTATATTGCTATGCATAATGATTCTTAGTAACTGATTCTCAGGCATGTGCCTCCATACAATGGAGAGGGTAAGCTATAACAGCTGTAAATGTAGCTTTGAATCTGTTCCATCGTTGATCTTGTTTGTACTCTCAAGCTAATTACTTGTTGCTTCTATATTTAAAATTCACCACTGTAAAAGCCTGATATTGCATAAAAATATTGTGAGGTTAAGCTGGTTTTCTTAAAACTCAAGGTAGAGATATATATAAACCACAGATAGAGAAATAAAAATATGCTTTGTTATGAAAAGTTTCTTTTCTTGTAGCAAAAGTGTAAACCTAAACACATGCCTTCTCTTAACTTTCATTTTCTTAGCACCTTTTATAGGGTATCAGGGAGGAGAAAAAGAATCCAGAAGTACTATCTGTGCTTTGACATAAAACATTATAAAAACAACATAAAGTTACAGATACTTTTTGGCTTGTGTTAAGAAGATAAAGGATAGGATTGTAGGAAAAACACAAATCATGTCAAACTACCTCTCAAATCATTCTTCTCTGCAAAATTTTCAGAGGTACCGGTTCCGAGAGAACAGTCTGTGATCTCACTACTATGGAGAAGACTTCCCCATTTGTAGAAGCTCGCTATACTGTCTTTTGTGTCCTCTGTTTTTCTGTTCCTCTGTATAATCATCATGTGCAGCTCTGAAAATTAATACCCTTGCTTGTAAAGTTTTTTTTAAATTTAATCACCACAAGACCAATAAGATGTAATAACACTACAGACCTTAACCTGCTGAGCCTCTGCTCTCTCCTTGGCTTGAATAGACCTCAAATGTAGCCTGGGTCTGTGGAATTGGCGTGGTGGAAGAATCCCCTTCATGTGCAAGTCTCAGGAAAATGTCTGCACCGTAAGGTAGATCTTACCTCATAGTACTTACATATGTATATGTCTGAATTACACAAATGTAACTAAAATAAGAAATATAAATATAATGTAATCTTATAATAGTCCTTTTTGTGCATATCAGTATGCATATAGTTCATATTTGAACTAACAATAGTTCAAAATTGTGCTTTGCTGTTGATATATTTCTTGTATCTCATCTACAATATCCTCTCCCTGGTTTTGCTATGATACATGAGTGTATCTGAACTGAAACTACTAGAAAAATTGGCTTTTTTTAAGAATGAAAAATACGAAGACTCTGTAGTTAGTTGCAGAGAAGACAAACTAAAGGTGTTAACATCATGGGATGTTGTTTTGCCTATGAAGAAGTACACTGTGCTGCATGAGTCTTTTCTGTGACATGAGGGAATTTGTGTGCAACATTGCTTTCAGTAGCTCACAGTCTGTTTTCAAGTATTAGTCAGATTTTATTAGAGCCCACTGAGTTTTGCACAATTAAAATTGTAGCAATAGCTAAATGGTATGAAATGTGGAATGCAGAATCTTTGCTTTGCCAAATGTTCTTCTCCAGGGCTTCAAAGAAGGAGCAGGAAGAAATGGGAAAACCTTGAAAGTCAAATCTGATGCTTAAAAATTTTAAAATTTTATTTAGATCTGTATTTACCTTTTTATAAATTACAAAAGTTAAGCATAATAGATTTTTCTGTTATGTTGGTCTCATGCAGCAGCAGTAGTATGACATGCAGAGTTTCTACGGTAGTTGCTCATTTTAAAATGCAAAGTTGTAGGACTGCAGTAATGTGTCACTGTAGACTGGTTTCTGTACACCTGCAAGTTAAGTGTTTCAGATATATTGGGAGAAAAGTTGTTTACTAAGTTGTTTATTATCTAAATGCTACCAAATGCATATAATTGAAAAAAATTATTATCCCATTTGTGTATCATGTGGCCATCATGGGCATCTACAGTAAATACACTTCGTCTTTTACATAGAATTAATCTAACCAGCAGAGATCTAATTCTGTTTGAAGCCAGTGGAAAAGCTTGTGTGTCCTCAGTGCAAGTAAGAATAAAGCTGCCAGCAGTACTAGTTTTGATCTATGTAATTATTTGGTCCGTTGAATTAAGTGATTAGATAGATCATAAGATTTATACTGAGAGTAACTCGTACCAAATCCAAAGTAGGGCCTTGAAGATGGAGAAGGGGCTGGAGTGTGTTTCATATGAAGAGAGGGTGGGAGACCTCCAGCTGTTTAGTGTGGAAAAGAGCAGGATCAGGGAGGATCTTACTAAGGTCCATAAATAGGGAAGAAGTGAAAATACGGAAACCAGGATCTTCTCAGTGAGGGGATCTTCTCCCCCTGTGAGGGGGATAGGAGGTAATGGACACAGATTGAGATACAGGAAGATTTACTGAAATGTTAGAAAAATCTTTTTTCCTTGTGTGAGACTGGAGCAGTCTCTTCAGAGAAGAGTGCAGTGTCCATTGCTGGAGCTATTCAAAACCCAACTGGACAAAGCCCTGAGCAACCAGCTGTATTTCACTCTGTCTAGCAGGACTAGACAACCTCTAGAGGTTCTTTTTTACCTTTTTTGTTTCTGTGTTATTTAATTTATCATTATTTTTATCTATAGTACTTTATAGTCACAAAGTAATTAATGTCGATTTAAGTGGGAGAAAGGGAAATCTAAAGCGCTTTGTTCCAGTAGACTGCTGGTTTTACATTTAATGTTAGTTTTCCTAGATTAATACAACCTTTCTTAAGTTTTAAGGATGAAAGAGAAAACTAGGCTGAAGAAAATTAGGAAGATATTTTATCTACCTCTAAATGTTCTTCTGAAATCTAACAATAAGCCCTTAACATCAGTACAATACCAAAAACTAAAATAGTAAACAGTAGGAACATTATGAAGGAATAATGTAAGGAAAGTAGGAAGAGGAGGTATTTATAAGCCCTGTTGGTCTGGAGTTTGGGGATCAGTTCACAGAAGAGTACACAAATGTAGACTTACAAAGTTAGCCGACAGATCCTAATATGTTAAAGGTTGTAATCTTTCGAAAGAAGTTGGTTGGCTTTCCTGTTGGCCCTCCTATCAACTTTAACCTCCAACCTTCTCCGGCATGTATCACTACAAATAAAACTGCTGAGGTTTGACAAGAGGATATAAAGTCACTAGGCCATCGCACAGAAATCTCTACATGATTTTCTTTAACCTAAAGCTTAAATGAACACTGCTTAAAGTCAGGGGTTTTAATAAGAAGTCATAAACATTCACTCATATCACTTTAGTTTTAATAATTACTGTTTTAACAGAGAAGAGGAGAAATATACATAGTAAATTATGTTTGACAACTGGAATTTCGTGGTTTTGTTATTGGTTGTCTTTGACTATTATGTGAATTGCTGTTCTTCATTTTAATGTATACTTTTTCATGCAAGCTGCATATGATATCGATATAAACATGGCATTTGTGTACAGTGTTATAAATGAATTTTTAGCTCTTGATTACGGCAAACCAGATGACAAAAATAACTTTTGTGTTTGTATTTACCAATGTCAGAATAACAATCTTTAAATCTGTAGTCACCTATTATGATTTTGGCTTTTCTTTCTCTGTAGTATTTTGTTTGATTTTACACAAACCCTTTTAACAGCCTAGGCTTTTTACCGGCCATAACTACTAAAAGTTTTCCTTAATTATTCCACTCCTGCAAGCTGCTTATAGTGTTTTCATTTTACCAAAGCTGTCATCCACAGTATTACTGTGTCATAGAATCACTCAGTGGGTATTACTGATATATACCATCACTAATGGTATTAATTTTTGTGGATTCCCTATTCTTATAAGCATCTGATCTCTGAACATAGACTGCACCTTACTTAAACTGTATTATGATCCTAAAATTATATTTCTTTACACTTCAAAACCATACCAATTCAAAATTAGGTTTTCTGTCTTGTAGTCTGTTATTTGCATGACAAATTTTGTGGTGATGTATAATAATTCTCTTGATGCTTTTTGTTGCTTGTTGGTTGTCATCTTTTTCACTTACAAATATGTTTTTTTTGGAGCACTTACTTTAAGGGCTATAAAAGCAATCTCTTCCTTCTGAAGTCCTTCCTTACCGTATCAAGTTCTGTTCCTTATCTGAGCCACTCATATATTCATGTCTTTGTCAAAGTCCACTTTCCATAATTAGGAAAGTACCACTCTTTAATTGATGAGGTAGATACATCTTCCATACTTCGTTATGCTTTCTATGGCTTTCTATTTCTTGTTTCTTCCTTCACAAACATGACTAGCAGATACTGGGAAGCACTTACTTTTCTTTTCCTAAATAGTTTGCAGTGCACTAGTCAGGTCTCAGTATGTCCCACATCTTGCCATTCTGATGATTCCACTTTGCTAAAGCATTTAATTGGTTTTCATCTTTGATTTGTTGAATATAAGCTTATTGCATAAATGCTTTGCTGTTGTAGATGCACTATGCTATTGTATCTGGGCTTGTGTTTTTCATCTGCACTTGGACTATAACTAAGTGATCTGTAGAAGGTAGCTAAGGAAAACAAGGCTTTTGTGTGTCAGTTTACATTCATTGTCTATATAAGAATATATTAGATATAGGAAACCTGCTAGGCATTCAGATGTTGCAAAAGAGAAATACTGATCTACACACTTGTCCTAGTGGAATGCATAGCAAACTTCACGTAGATTTCTGGTGCTGGCTGTATCCAGCACTGGATGCTGTTTATCAAACCATAGAGTATGTAAATTTTGGAATTTGGATATTCCTGGAAGATTGAGGACTGATTGAATGGAGTTAAGGAGAAGCTTTTAAAAAGCTAAATATAGTTAGTTATTTCTTTCTCCCGGCAGGATTTTAGATTGCATGAGTTAATATAATATCAAGAGGAGTATAATTTAACTGAAAATGCATTGTGAGAGAATTTGGTCACACCCTGCCTTTCCCCCTGTGAGAATCTTCACCTGTTACTTGCATTTTCCTCTGCAGTTGAGAAAAATCAGTATGATGTCAGTCTGTGTTCCTTTAGTATTCCCCTTAACATTTAATGCCCATCATCTTCAAAAAGAAAGCTACAAGTGACTACTACTTGCGGAGAAAGGTAAGATAAGTTAGCAAAGGAGTTAAAATGTTAATACATTAAAGCAAAAATAATTGTTGGCTTACTTTCCTTTTCAAGTCGACCTATATTGCATTCAGAAGACTGTTATATAGTAGACTAGCAAACCCAGACTTGAAAAAAAATAGCTTTCAGGTATTAAAGGTTTACCTGGTGCTATCAGAGATTCCGAATGCTTCTCATGTAAACAGTGTCAGCTACCACGTTGCTAATCAAAGCACATAGGAAAGTGTTTTCTGCTTTTATAAAGTTGCAGGATGGTCACAATAGACAGGACACCAACATCTGTCTTGGCACTATGAAGGGATTGCCTGTTGTATTAAGCTGTTACACTTCCTCACTGGAAACTGCTGTCTGGACACTTTCAGTGTAAGAATGTATTTGCAGTGGGAAAATAACTATAATCTTGCTATACTCAGTTATGGCTTCAGGATCATCCTCCAGTAATGTATATAGAAGTGGCAGAACCAAAATATGAGTATAAAGTTGTTAATTGAGGAGTGATTAAGATACCATGTGATATCCATAGGAGGTGTTCAAAGAGCTTTGTAATGGGCACAATAGCAATGATTAGAAGAAGGAATGCTGATCCCTTCATGCATGAAATAGTTTATCCCACTATGGAGCCCAGGAAACTAATAAAGCTTCTGTGCCATAGAGGCTTAAATTGACCAGATTAAGACATTTCTAGAAATGCTTTCCTTTTTTTTCATTTTGTTTTGCATAACTTAGGAATGAAGACCAGAAGAAGCAAATAGTAAAAAGAATAATCTCAGTTACTCACCACAGTAGATCAGTAATTACCCTTGCCTTTTAAAAATGCAATTTTTAACAGTTTAAAAATATGAAAGTAGTTACATTGAGGTTTTTTTCAGTTTTTACAGTGAATTTTAGTGATTCAAAAATGTTTGGGATTCAAGAAATGCGAGCATAATTATGTGAACATAATTATGTGAGCAAATTTCTGGTACTGATTAGAAACCTGGAATAGATAAGCAGAGCATAAAGGCAGCTATTGCACATATGACTTGATAAGGTCTGTAAATGTTTCCATGTGAAACACACACATGAGGATTGCAAATTTTCATAATTTTTAAAATGTTTATAACATTTATATCTACTCTTTTCTAGAAATGCTGTTATGTATTTCCCTATCTAAAAAACTTCTAACAAAAGTAAATGATATAAATATACCTTGGAATACTATACAATATATAAACACTTCTCACATTTCTTTGATGTATACTATGTGCTTCTTCTTTCAAATCATAGTTTTGAACAGTGACTCTGATGACCATGATTTTCACGGAAAATCTTATTATATGTTGTTTATATGAAAATGAAAAAATAACAATATGCTGTATAATTTAAAATATCACTATTTGGTTGCTGATATTTTCCATTGGATGTGAATACCAAGTTGAATGTTCAAAGGAGGTAGCCTTTGTTTTAGGCTATCAATATATAATCCCTGAATATTAGTACCACATAGTTGCTCTATCCAATTAGAATGTAAAATCTGATGACAAAATGAAAATTTGAAAGAAAACTTTAGTGGTAACTAAAGATCTGAATTGATGTTTCATGTCCTAAAATTAGTAAAGAAAGGGAATTCTTCAGTGGTCTTAAGGAAGTTTGAGAAGAAATTGGAACGGGAATCAACTTTACTGCTTTCCTGCTTTGTATTTTTTCACCTAGGACAAACTCACACCATGCAAAGATCAAATTTCAAGCTTTCAACATAATTCTTTCCAAGTTACAAACACATTATACGTGTATAGCAGTGAATAATTGTAGTAACTTGTATGTTGAAAACATGCAAGCATTGTTTTGGCTTAAAATCTTTTCTTCAAATAAGGATAACATATTGCTATTTGCCAACAGATTTAAATTCTCATTGTCTCCTTAATTCAAAAGCAGAGAGCCACTTGCAGCCTGTAGGCCATGGAATAAAATCACAGAAATAGGGGGATAAAAATGCAAAATTCTCCCCACATATTCATAGTTTTTGCATCTCACACTTTTTTCCCCTATGGTTAATGGCAGGAGTAGTTTAACTGAGCTTTTAGTGCTCTTTTTGAGTCAAAGAAACCCTATCTTCAAGTATTGTCCGTACTCCTAAGTAATCCAGTTTCTTAAAGGGCAAGTCTGCAGAGAAGGAAATGGAAATAATTATGAAGCAAACCTTTATAATGTGATTTTTAAAAATTCTTTTTTGTGCTTTTGTCTAGTGATGACTTTTGAAATACAGCACCTCTAGTGTAGTTTTACATGATACATAATTAAACTATGGAACTCACTGCAATTGTGTTACTGACTCCCAAAGTTTTCAAAAAACAAGAAGAGTACTTATAATAATATTAGAGCTATTAATGATAACAAAAAAGACTTCAATGTTACATGAGGTGAAATTAAAATACTTAGAAGATGTGAAAGACTTCTTGAAGAAATCTTTACTTGCCTTGCATAAAGGAAGTACAAACAAGATATATTGGAGATGGTATTTTGGGATTTCTGTTTTGTTATGTTTTTGTTCTTTTGAAGCAGACTAGTTACTATCCAGAGTGAAAGACACAATTTGGAACAGTTAATTTGGTATTTTATGTCATTATTCTTCATAAATTTGATTATATCATTTTTATTATGTGAGTATGTGTTTTAAAAATATGTCATTCCTCTAAGCAGTATGGATTAAGAGAAAATTATCAATCTAGTTTTTATATTTCCTGTTTGGAGATGTTTTGTTAGTGTAGGAAGTGACTTAGGAATGAGCTATTTCCCTCCTATTACACATCATCTTTGTTAGTGTTTACTATGTGTATTGAAACTACACCTAGAAATCCTAGTAAAATGTGCTAGAAATTGCTGTAGAACTGAGCAAGAGATACTTTGTTGTACAGAGTTTAATGTTCAAGTATAATACATGAGTCAATAAATGTTTACAGTGCAGTGCAAAGAGGCGGTAAGATAATATTGGTCAGCAAAATATTCACTGATCTGAGCACATCAGAAGCCTGCTAAAATTTTCATGTTTTGACAGCTGAGATATTTAGAGGAAAATAACAGATTGCTTTTGTTAATGCTTTTTGAGAATTATTTCTAACCTTGAGAGGCAATTGGGGAGAAAGAATAAAGGTGGTTTGCCAATTCAGTGTGGAATTTGACAGCTTGCTAGAGAATGGAGAGAGATGATGGAAACGTGAAAGGCATAGAGGTCTTCCTCTGTAACGGTTTTCCACTTTCCAGATACAAAGAAAGAAATTACATACTTAAATAGTCACACAATTGTTTTGCAGAGTTGTTTTGGATAGAGATAAACAGAGCAGACTGCACTGATCAAGTTCATAAAAAGGTACTGTGCTTCTATATATAGAGGAAATTAAGGGGTCTCATCTGCGTGGATGAAATGAGAGAGTAGCAAATAATATAACAACACCGTGAAGAAGGAATTAGCCAGATCTAAACATTTCAGATATGAGGAGCTTCAGAGAGAACTCCAAATGGAGACTGATGAGAGGGCTGTAGGTATTTTTAATAGATGAAAATGATCATGTTGAGTATAATGATTAAGAAAGAAGGGTGAGAAGAATAAAGCTCCACTTAGCTATGTTGGTAATGACCTAGTTATGAAATACATAGAATAAGTTGTCAGGGTACAGGCCCTGGCATTAGTTTGAACTTTCATGAGACATACTAAGAAGTGTATCTCATCTGTCATCCCATATGTTTCTGACTTGTGCACTGTGAATAGGGAAGAACTCAAGTGTGACTTTGAGAGATCCATTACAGTTCTCGTTCAAAATGTCCTTGTACCTTTACCAGCAATGAAATTTCCACCACTGTTGGTTGATAATGTACACCACATGCTCACAATGAGTTAACTCTCAGAGAATCTGGGACCTAGATTCTAAGTGGAGTGCAGCAGCGGAGAGACACCTCTTCAAGCCATCTTGCGATTTTCTCAAGTTCATATTTCAAGATTCTGCTCATAAATGCAGTGCCTATCTGCATTTCACAAGACCTGTGGAAATGCACTGAAGGAGTAAGGTAGATGTACTCACTGAATTTGTGCTTAAGTTAGAATTTCTAAATAAGATTTTCCTGTGTAAGATTTAAGGAGGCTAAGCTCAAAGCCCTTGGGAACTTCCTTGAACAGCTGTAGAAGAGTTCTGGAAAATAATCTACAAGACATACAATTGCAGTTCTAAAACAAAAACCAAATTTCCAGCAGCAGGAAATCCATTTTCAGACTGAAGCCTTTCAGAAGCACTGAGCCTGTGAAACCTAGACTAAAGCAGGACATCGAGTCCAGAGGAGGTTTCAATATCCTTCTGCTTCCAATACAAGTGATACTAAGTTTTTTTAATTAAAGTCATAGAAATTTGATGGTGGAAAACTCAGGCAAAAATAATTAAACTGTGTACCTGTGTAAATGAGATCATTTAATGTTCTAGTTGTTTCTTGCTTTTAAGCAACTCTTTCTTCTGTGGCATATCCAAACTTTAGCTGAGATACCATCCTGAACTGCAACCTGGTGGTTAAATTTATGAGCCTGGAGGTTATGTTGGGCATAGGAGATGCAAGAATAGCAAGAGAAATATTCTACTAAAACCATATTGACTGTAGACAGATTTGGAAGGTAATCATCTTCTCACTCTTAGAGGCCTGGTCTGCAGATAACAAGTTCTTGTGTCTACCGTCCTGCATTACAAATAATTGGTTTTGTTCTTTTCCCTGTCCTCACAGTGGTAGTATTAGAACACCATATTATGTATTTGATGGGCAAACACTAGTGCTGCCGTTTGACAGGTTTTTAGGGAATTTGTTTTTATTCAAATGTTTTTGATGTAAATCATGATACTGTTGGATTCTTAGGCCTGAAAACAGAATGAGAAACAGTCTGCAGTATTTCAGAATTGAAACAGAAAATTGCTAAGAAAACACTTACTTTTAGATTTAATGAGTTAAACCTGATTTCGTAAACTCATGAAAACTTAAAAAAATTTAGGAAAGGCAGTGAAGGCAGTACAAGGAGCTTTCCATTATGTTACAGCTGTTACTTGATCCCCTTTGTTTTCTGCATTCATAACATAGACTGCCCAAAACTTAGGAATTACGGACTTTATGAAGGTGCATTTCTGGGTATGGAAACAATTCTGGTACCACAGTGCACTCCTCTGGATTCTGATACTTTCCAGAGCGGCAGTTAGTATATGATGTTACAGGACAATGCAACTTACATTGACTCCATCAAATTCTGTATAAGAGTATATCAGGCATAGTCTCACAGAGAGTTAGTAATGGGGTTTCATTGTTGCCTTTGCAAAGGATGTGTAGTGCCTTCGTTTGTCTTGCTGGCACACTTAGTGTGGTTTCTCAGTACTCCTTGGGCTTTGATAGAATTTTTTAACTTGACATGATACACATCTTGATAATACTAGCTCTATAAGTTTACTGCTTTTACCAAGAAGCCCTATTAACTTGTTTCTCAGGTCAAGAAGATACTTAAAATATTTTTAAAAATTTAAAGTACACATGGGCTCTGTCACATAAACTATCACTAATTTCTCACTTGGAGTTCTTAGAACTATTTGCAGCTCTTAAATAGGTGTATGTCCTTCATGTACTTTAGAGCTTCATTTCTTAAATTTCTCTTTCTAAATACACACGAGGGAGGTACATTGACACTTTTTAAGAAGGAAAAAAAAGGCTTTCTGATTTTACGACAAGATTCAGCTGGACATAGCATTCTGAAAAAATCATGCTTTGAATAAAATGGAAGAGAAAAATAACTTGCGAATATGCTTACAGATCAGCATTCTTAAATAGGAACTTAAAACATAGGAAATTATTTTGTGTAAATAAAGAAAATTAAATCAGGACATATCTGGGGAAAGACAAGAAGAAGGAGGTGTCAAAGGAAAGTGTTGGGATAGTGAGTATATGAATTCCTGTTCCTGTTGTTAACATGAATTTAAGCCATTCCTGTTACAAAACTCAGAGTATGTGAGTGTTGTGAAAGCAGAGCCAGTCTCTTTAAATTCAATGTAATTGACTCCTTTGATCTGTATATGCAGCAATCTGGCTATTTTATGTGTGTTACTCTCTGCAGAAGATAAAAAATGGACTTTTCTTCAGCAGTTACCTCTCTTTTCATATTTTGAGGTGATACTTTCCGAAGTCCAACTTTAAGGCCCCTTTATTTAAAGTTTAAGAACAATACTACTGTTAGTATTTCAGTTGATTATGGGAGGAAGAAGGAACACAATTTCCACATGAAAAATAACTTTTTTCTCCACTTCCAGAATAAAATATTAACACAATAAAACACACATAATTGTGCAGGGTGCCTGAGCTAGAACAATAAATAGTGTGGAAAATGATCATTTTTATAGCAGTCTCTAGATGAAAGAATTGCTTTTACAGAGACAGTGAGTACTTGGCCACTAATTGCATTGAACTGGAATTTTACCTCCTTGTGTCAATGGTTCCTAATGGAATCTTTCTTCCTTTGAGACATCTGGTTTGCAAGGCTTGGCTTCAGAGGTACATCATTTTGTTCTTTAGGGATGACTAGGAGTCTAGTACTTGAAAAGTTCACAAAAAACCTTTTTACACAAAATTCTAAAAGCATGATATGTGCTAATAATGTATTTCTGTACTCTTGGATTGACTGTTACTGTCAAAGCTTTGTATTACAAAATAAATTCAACCTGATGATCTTGTGTTTCAGAGTCAAATTCTAAACTTTGTTTTAAAAGTTTTACAAGACCTATTTCATTGAATTACACTGTCTTGTAAACCAGCTGACCAAAGTATAGTTTCATAAATCCAAATATTGGTTACATTGATGCTGAAGGAACCACTGAAACCTCAAGGGAAGTTATTGTGCAAACTACAAACACTCAAGCATGAAGTTCCCATGCATTGCTTTGTTCTGTTTGTCCTTTGCAAAAACATGGATGTTTCATGCAAAAAATTGCATCATCAAATTTTACATTTGAAATACAATTAATTTCATGAATTGTATGTGTAACTTAAAGGTTGCTATGGTAACATTGTCACGTATCTTTTGGTTACTTTAAGTAAGTACTGTGTAATAAAGAGATGACTAATCATCAAAGTGCTGCATGCAAAGTAGGTAAATTACTGTTACAGCAATTTGTGGACCCTATTCAGCACACAGTGATGGGTTTAAGTGCCTAACTTTAGTGCCTGCCTTGCTTGCCCATGATTTTTGTACTTAAATCATTTATCTACATATAGTGGAATTTCTGAATGAATATTTCAGAAGTTTTAATAGATGTAATGTTATTGTCTTTGAATCCTATATGTTACATTACTTGTGGATGCATGTTTTAATGCATATGGGGTTTTTTTAAATGTGGATGAGGCAGATGTTTAATTCTGAAGATGCAGAATGAACAGAGTCGATTATGAAACAGGAAATTTTAAGAAACTAAGAGCTCTATTTCTGTCTCTTTCAGGGTGCAACTATTGTGGGTTTGGGTGGAAGAAAAGGTTAGCTTCTTAAGATATGTGAATGCTCCATATGCAGTTTTAACCTGACAGGATAAACTGATTTTCTGTTTTAAAATCTGAAGTTACAGGAGATATAACTTCAAAGTGAATAGTGAATCAGAGCTATGTTTATCCCTCTTATATGTCAGAGTTTAAGTGCAATGTTTTATGTATACAGTCATCATGACAGTTAAAAAAAGCCTATAAAGAAAAGCAATTATATAATTGCTTTAAAGAATTAAGTAGCACAGATAAAGGCTTTTAGAAACTACAGAGCAGTTTTAATAATTATATCACCTGAAGTCAAGCTGGAAAATTATGTCCTAATTATTTGCAATGAGTAATTATCTATAAAGTTGTAAGCTTTAAAGATTTTATGAGAGAGTTGGGGAGTCCTTTGATTTATTTTTTGCCCACACACACTAAAACAATACCCCATCATTTTCTATTTTAGCAGTTTTCACAACTTAAACATTAAATTCTTATTGTTGCTTTCTGTTACATTAGTAGTGTGTGTTTTGCAATTCTAATCTTCACGTTTTTCTTTCTTTATCACCGAAGCAGGCCTTTTGAAGCCAGGGAATTTTTCATAGCAATATTGACAGTGTTCGCATTTGCATGATGACAGCCAAGGAATGGAGCAGTAATTTTTGAAATTGCAGAAGTATTTAGAACACTGATAAAAGCTGAAATATATTTTTGATGGATTGAAGTTAAGCATACATGATTTTTCCTGCTGTCAAAAGGCTGTGAATTTAGTGAATATTTGCCTGCTGTGAGAATGCAAGATTAACATCACAACCATCACCCGGGCACCCAAACCCTGCAATTTAATAGCTTTTTAGGTTCTTTCCTTTTTCTAAACAGCAATTAATCTCATTTTAGTACAATTTTCTCGTTTCTGAAGTCGCTCATTGAATCGCTGTTTTGTTCATATTTGGCTTCGGCTCCTCTGCATAGTCATTAAAGTCCCAATTAATGTCACCTTTAGCTGAAGAGTACTCATTTTTATTGAGAAAATGACAGTTGCTGCCATGAGTAGTGCAGTGTAATATACATTAATTGCCCTGTAACACTGGTAATTACGAGTTTTTCAAGCCTCTCAGTAAACTGTCATGCCTAGACAAGACTGTGCTAAAATAGATTACTCATTAGGGAGACCTGTCCTGTTTTCTGGTGGGTTCTTAGTGTTGGTTTTAAAAAAATCTTGAGTTTGAACAAATAGTTGCCAAAAGCAATTTCCTACAACAACATGTCTGTGTTTGGTTTTCCAGCCATCACTTCAGCCTGCGGTCAGCAAACAGACAGGGTGCTGTGGACTCTGGAGTTGTCAAGATTTTTATTTAGGTGGATCACAAGGATAAGCTTAGCAATGTGTAATTCAGTGCTTAATATAAATGTTATTAAAGCTGCATTTTTCAGTGTTGTGTTTGTAACAGGTCTACTTGGCATTTTAGAGCAGTCAACATCATCAATATTTTATGCTCCAAAAGACTTTATAGCACAGTGCTACAGACTGTCCAGGGAATTGGAATTACTAAACCTGTTCTCAAATAATTCTGTGTAGGAACATCAGGGATTATGTTGTATGTTATGTGGAATAATTATCAGATCTTTCAGGAGTCATATGGCATTGCAAGATGTACATTTTAAAAAAAATAGAAAAAATATGTGGAAATAAATTGGGTAATATTGTGACCACCTTGGCAAATGAGGCTTTGGTGCATATATTGTTAGAAGACCCACCTGCTGATTGACTTGGGAAATGGTGGGTAGCAAGGAATGTATTTCACTGCTTTCTCTTTCTGTTGCTCTCCTATTTTATGTTTAAGGACAAAATAGTCTCTTTTAAAGCTCATTGTGGCATAGAACTGACGAAAGAAAACCTTTGTTTTATCTTTGTTATAACACCTGCTTTAGGCAATCTGCTCTTTCGCGCTCTCTCTAAATGAATTTTGTCACAGCCTTTCATATTCTTCTGTGGTGATGAGCTAATGAAAGTAGATAGTACAATTTGTGCTGACCAGGTAGCAACTGCCAGCTTGCAGCTGAGAATAGTTTAAAGAAACAAATAAAATATAGTGTTATATCACTGGTTTATCCATTACATGACATTACTAGTGAGAAACCTCGGTGTGTTTATCTGTTTGTATTGGTGTGCATTTATCGAATTGTTTATGACAAGACTAATTGGGGTAATTGTAGACACTGAAATTACCTGTCAGCTATATGTAACCACACTCCCTTTCTTTCTGACAAATGATGACAACTGAGGGACCCCGTAGCATTACTCATGATGGCTTTTCGAGTGGTAATAAGGACAATAGGGGCCCTGGCTAATTTGACATGGACAGCCTTCACAACAAGAAGCCAGCTAAATGACTTGTCAGTAGGGGAAAGAAGTCAGAAAAGTAATGGAGTCCCCCATGGCGCTCTGACAGGGAGATGAGGCAATTTCAACGGAAAGTGAAAAGGCTTCAGTTTGTCAAGTATTTAGAACAATCAGAGAACAGCTAGAGGCTGGAACCTGACAATAAATTTGTGAACCATGGTAGCAGTTTCATATAGGTCAGTTATTTCATAATGGCTGTGAAGCTTTCAGAGGTTTCTGCTTTCGTAGCATACTTCACATCAGCCAACTGGTGCTTTGTCACCTTAAATTTGTGCTTCACTTTACACAGTAGGAATAATGGTTAAGGTTACAGAGGAACGGCAGTGTAAGACAGCATGATCTGCAGACACCAATCTGTTGAAAAGTAAACAAAAATTTAGATAGTAATACTGTGATTGCATCGATTACAAGCTAGCGGTGTTAACATGTTCTTTATGATCTTGGCCTGCATCCTTTTTATGGATAAGTAAAATACTTAATTTCTCATGGACAAAACCAATAAAACATAAGCCTCTGATCCTATCCTTTCTCCCTACTGTACAGTTAAAATTTCTTAAGGTTCATTTCCTGATACTTGTTCTTGAAATGTATTCTGGTTCTATGGCTTTGACATTTATTGAGACACTTACTGATGACACAAAAGAATTGCAATTTTTTTTTTGACTGCTCAGCAGAAGGTGATTTTCCGAAGTGGTTTTTTTTTTAAATCACCTTTCAGAATTAAATACCAGTTCTGTGTCCCACTGATAGGAGGTCTTTTTATCTATGGCTTCAGGAGTCTGTTAGGTTGGTGTTGGTGGTTGGGGGCTTTTTCATGTCAATGGTTCTTACCAGTTTATTTTCGTTGAGATAAAAAGTCAAAGTATGATGAAAACATTGTTTCAGTACTGCACTGTGCCTTCTGAATTCCTGATGCAGACTCCTGAATTCTTTAAATGTGTTTGTGGATTGAGCACAGATTTAGTGAGAAGTATCAACTTGTCCTTTTTGGCAGGGTTTGTTTTGTTAGTAAACAGGATTGAATCTATTCATTTTACTGTTTTTCTTAGATTTTGATTCCTTCTTTTTACTAAATGTCCTGTTTCTTGGAGATGTTAATGCTAGTGCAGAGCTGTTTGTTTGCTCTCTTGCATAAAGGTTCTAGAATAGAACCTTTCTGTGCCATATTTAAAAAGTAAGACGGCTTTATTGACACAAGTCCTGCTCCCCCATCCATATGCATCACCCTTTCCTTATTTTTTCCAGAGTTATGCTCTTGGTCTTTGAGTTTCTTCACTTTGATTGGAAGGAAACTTAATTTAGGCCAGCCAGGAACTTGGCCCTTGATTCCCGGTTTCTGAACATTTCTTGTTTTGCAGTGATTTTCCTGAGAAAATATGCTGGTAAATCGAAGGAGCTTGTTATTCTGCAAGATGGGTCATTGGGTCAGAAGTTATAAAAGTATTTTCCCTCTCCGCAAAACAAACGAACAAAAAAACCACCTCACCTATATGAGGTGATCTTTAAACATAGTATGCCCACAACTGAATCGCCTTTATTCTGGTTGCTTGTCCCACACGTTTATCAACATTTGCCAGGTATTCTGCCTAGTTATTCTCCAAGAAGTTCGAGCAGCAGAACTAAATTATCATCATATGCTAAAGCATCTATTAGCACATGGTTCCGTGGTTGGTGTCACTGTCAAGATTTTGGGATGTTTGATAATGGGATGATCTACACAGCACCAGCCTTGCTGGTGGTGCTCCCATCAGATGGGATTCATCTTCCTCTAGCAGAGAAGAAGGTCTTTGGGTTAATGGGGCTCATGGACAGAGCTTCCCCCTCTTATGATGGAGAAAGGGGAAAAGATTGGGCTCGCCTGTGATAAGCTGTTAGATGGACGGGGTGCTTGCCCTGCCTCTAAATAAGAGATGGATTAAGTGTGAAGAACTCTCTCTGAAGAACAGCCACAAGCAGGTTGAAAGCTTATGGGTAAGAATCAAAGACCAAAGCAGCAAAAGGAATGTTGTGGTTGGTGTCTATGACAGGCTGTCCAGACAAGGGGATGCCATTGATGAGCCCTTGTTGCTCCAGCTACAGAAGGCTTTACACTCAGAGGCTCCTGTCCTGCTGGGCAAGTTCAGCCACTCTGACATCTGCTGGAAAAGTAGCACAGTGAGCTGTAGGTAATCCAGGAGATTCCTGGAATGCATAACTTCTTGAGCCAGGTAATAGACAGCCCTACCAGAGGGGATGCAATACTGGTGGTAGCCAATGCAAGGAAGCTAATCAGGAACATCAAGATTCTAGTGGGATAAAGTGATCATGCACTGGTAAAGTTTGCAGTCCTGAAGAATATAGGTCAGGCAAAGAGTAAAGTTGGGATCCTGAATTTTATCAAACTTCAGCTCTTCAAGGAGTTAGTCAGTCGGACTCTCTGGGAGACTGCACTGTGGGACAGGACAGGAGTTGAACTGAGCAGACCAGAGTTGGCAGATCTTTAAAGACTCTCCATAGAGCACAGGAGCTCTCCATCCCTGGGCCTGAGAAATCGGGCAGCAAAGGCAAGACTGGCATGGCTGAGTGAGAACCTGCTGGTCAAACTAAGGGGCAGAAATCAAATGCGCAGACAGTGGAAGCAGGTACAGGTATCCTGGGAAGAGCACAGGGATACTGCATGGCTGTGCAGGGATAGGGTAGGGAAGGCCAAGGAGCTGGAACTTTGCAAAAGGATACAAAGACTAACAAGAAGGGCTGCTTACCAGTACGTCAGTCAGAAAGGGAAGGGCAAAGAAAGTGTGTCTTATAAAAGTATGGATTGTATTTCAATGGCACCAGGACTTTTGGGAAAGTTTTTCTCAATGTAGTGGCAATACCTTGTTCATCTAATATTGCTGGCTAAAAAGTATCCCTCATAATACCTTTTCTATCTTTCTTTCAATCAGAGATTTTATTACTAAGTTTGATTTAGGAGGTATTTTCAGTACTTTCATCACATTTAGTTGCTGGTCTTAGAGGAAGAGGATTTCTTCATTTTTTTTAAATTTTTTTGAAGGTCATTGCCTATTTCGTTTCCCACAAAAGATATTGGAACTTAGGAGGACTGACAGAAGTTATACCTTGTGGCAAGAAGCACCTATTTGAGAAAGAATGATGACAATTTAATTCTGATTGAGGACATAGATGAATATTACATTATACAGTAGATTAATTTTGCTAAATGTAAAAATCTCAGGATCAAAAAGCAATGACAAGTTATTCTGTATAAAAGTTTTATCTACACTAGATAATATTTGTAGCAATTTTAATTAAATAATTGTACTCTTCAGTGAAAGTAAAAGGGAAAATGCTGATTAAAATCTGAAAAGCATTAAATAGATATATAAGGTTTTACATTGAATTTGAGTGAAATAATGGAGACTTTTTTCCATTATCAGACCTTTGAATACTTGTCAGGATTCTGTGTTGCTATGTACTTATGACTTTTTATAAATATTGTCATTACAAAATGATGCATGGGTCTATGTTAGTATATTCAAAAATATAACATAAAATCAGCGAATAAAACGTTGGGTTTTTTTCTGTGGAAAGTTATGCAGGAATAGTACAAATCTGTTTCTTTAATTCTGTCTCCATCTGACTAAAGTATAACCAATACAGCCAATGACAATCTCAATTTCTGTGTTGGTTATCACTGGAACAGAAATGCAAAACAAAATCCTTTATACCAAAACTGGAAACAGATCCATGCATATCAATTTTATTTCTATTACAGGAGGTACTGCCACATGGGTTTAGGGGATGTGTATGTCATAGTTCTGGGTTTCCTTAAGTGTAAAGCACCTATACTCTGCCCATTACTTTGAATTAATGAAGTCAGAGTGGATAATAACAAATTTTAGTTCTCACGGTTACTAAATCAGATTTTTTTTAAAGTTCACAGCCATTAGGAAAATTTCCTGCACTGTCCTATTTCTTTATTGAATTGTAGAAAAAAAATGTTTTTACAGGAGTACAATATACCATGTTCAATTTGTAAATGCAGAGCTTCCTCCTCCAAAGAAACTGTTTAATATTTGTATTAATGTTTTTATACTGTGTAATGCTAACTGCCCATTCTACATTCTTGCAATGTATTTATTGATTTTATTCCAGAGAAACAGCTACTGCCTATGTATTAGCAGGTATAAATAAGTGATGGAAAACCTGGGGCAGTATATAGGTTGAAATATAAACAGGTTTACACAGAGAAGAAGTAAATATATTTAGATATGATTAAACTACATATAACTGAGACTGTATTGTTTGCTAACAATTTTAGTTGCAAAAGAAATACATTTTATGTGAACTGCACTTCCTCAATATGTAGTCTTAATAATCATCTAAACCCTCCAATACAGTAAGTATTATAATTCATTTACTTTCTCTGTGTGTGCTTTTCTTTCTCTGAAAACTAAGGAAGTAGGTTGACCATGAATTAAATAGACACTAGTACTCTAAAATCAGGAGAAGCATCTTCCAGATAGAAGAAAAAAACAGCAAAAGTCACGTCTTCTGATTGGTCCTCCAGTACAAGATGGAGATCCATAAGTTAATGTATTCTGTGATTGAGTATCAAAAAGAGACAGTCTTTTTTTTTAATGGAAGGTAGTGTAATTGTTTATTTCCTCTGTTTAGTTTCTTTAACCCAGCATTGTCATCTGGCTAATCCAAGCTGAACTTCCTACTTAAGTTTCCACATAAGTCTAAAACCTGGGAACGCAAGATGTAAGCATATATGTGCCAAAAATGTAGTTAGACCATTATTTTATAGGAAGTAGAGATGGGAGAAACATATGTATGTATGTAGATCTATTTATTGATAGTATATCATTGTAAAATAGTGATATATAATCTGTGAAACAGTGATACATAATCTTCACACTTTAAGTGAAAATCTGCATGGGCACTACTATAAGAAAGCACCTTTCTTATATTATCAAGTGTAAAATCTCATCACTGACCTGAGATGCTGGTAGTAATTAGAAACTGGATCACTAGGTCTCCCTGTCAATTTTACTGTACTGTCATTCCATAATAGTCAAAAAGGGTGGATGGATTACGTTTTATACAGAGTCCAGATTCATATGTAATGTCTGGAGACACATGCAAATATCAGTAGAAGAATGGAATGAAATAATTTAATCTGATTAAATCTGATTAAAGTCTTTCCTAGTTAGTGTATGTAGCATTAAACTGCCATTCCAGCAGCTGGCAAAGCTTCTTACTCTAATACTAGGAAATAATCAATACACATACTATTGGAAATAATCAACTGCATTTAGGAACAATATTGATAACTAAAATGCCATTTGCTATTTTTATTTGGGTTTATTGTATTCAGATTGTAATTTAACTGCCATCTAATTAGTTTTAACTTAGTTCAATTGGAAGTAGTAAAACCTACTTACCTAATAAGTGACACATGTCATAAAGACACATACAACCTCCTTATTTCCTCTAGGTCAGTCATGCATGAACTAATGAACTGAATTTTTGTTTCCCTACATTTTTTAAGAAAACCAATGCAATTTAATTTGTCCTTTTCCCCCCTCCCCAAATCAAAACACAGATACAAGCTTTTTGTTTCCCTAGCTGCATTCTTAACTGTTAAAATATCCTAAAGCACTTGATCACGTTGCATTTTAATTTCCAAGTCATGTGTTGTATTAGTGAAGTGCACATGTTCCTGATTTCAGCTGTAAGTTCTCAGTCTGTTCAGCAGAACACCAGACTGGCATGAACAAGGTCCTTGCTAGGTCAAAGGCCTGAAGTTTACATCTTTCTTAAATCTGACTTTTGTAAAAACGTAAGAAGCACGGGTCAGGGCAACTAGCTGATGGCATTGCCTCTTACAGCCACTGATTAGATTAGCCCAGCATTTATCAACTACACAGAGACTAACACTTAATCTTTTAACTGAAGAGTTTTGATGTATCCTTATTTTTTAATGAGGATGTTATTGTCCCAAAGTGTCCCTTAAAGCTTTAGTGCAGATTTTTTCTCCCATTTAACTGACTAACAGGCTTTAAACGCTTTATAATTCAAAGTGTGGTGTTTATAATTGTGCTTTGTTTTGAGGGTGGAGGTTGAGTAATTTTGCCCTGGAACAATGTTTTTCTAACTACTATTATTTTATCTGTTCAGTTCTAAGATTTTGCTTGTATCTGTTCCATTTACCTAGATTTCAAGATGTAATTTATAGTTAGCTTGAATGCTAGTTGTTTTTTTATTCTAAATTGTTAACTGAGAAATATTTACAATAGGAGTTTTTGTTAGAAAATATGCAGTACTTACTACTTTGGTTTTACCTATTATCTGGTCTTCATATTAGACCCTAATCATCTGAGTTTTGAAAACTAATTCACATCTTTTCCAGGAGAAAAGTTGCCCATGATTGCACATCTTGCAATCTGGATTCAAGGTTTTCCTTCTGTGTTGGAATCTGGGGCCTAAAAGTGATATATTTTGTCAGTTACAAGTGTGATCATCTCACCAGAGAGCTAAGGTAATACCAAATTTACAGGCTGATTGGAATAGTTGCAGCTCCTGCTGTGAGAAAGCAGCAGACAGGTAACAAACTACCATGATCGTGGTAAATGCAGGATTATACCATAGACAACAAGATCTCCATGACATACAGAGGTGAGCTGCAGGCTGTAATCAGTATGGATCTGCCTTGGGATCTTCCAAGTCCCAGGAATGGCTGAAATATATTACAGCAGTGGCAAACCGTGATATAATACTTGGGGTATCCATAACCTAGATATGAAAAAACCTGAAATAACATTATGAGTGTTCTCTAATAGAGTATTTAGAAACAGTATAATGTCTACAAGAGGAAATAAAAGCAGTAGGTCACAAAAAATTTTTCCATACTTCTGTTACCTGAGAATGTTTCTGTTAAATAGTAGTATTAACTAAATTTTGCCCACTATGGGTTTAGTTTTGTAAATCCTGCCAAGTTATTGAGCAGCTGGGACACAGAACCTATTACTGCCATTTGACTCCATGTGTGCTACTTTGTGTTGCAAACATCAGGAAAACACAGATTTCTATAGGACCCTACATCAAAAGTATGAGTTAGGTATGAGGGACTTGATTAGCACATGGGAGTGTGTGACCACATTTCTATACTATGTGCTAAAGTGTGCTGTTAGCAATAAAGAGGATCATCAGTGGTCTAGAATAATATCTGCTGCTTCTCCTAGTTAAAAAAAAGTATAAAAACTCCAGTGTGAACAATTACCCTCTAAGTACCTGGAATGAGAATTTTTACAGAGGCCCAATGTCATAAAAAGTTGGTGTAGGGCATAGGTATTTTTCATTACTAGCAACATTCTTCTCACCTCCCTGTGTTAGTGTGATGTCAGTAAAGAAAGACTCAGACTCATGAAATTGAACTAGAAAACGTACTGCTTGGTTTCTCTTTTGAAAATACAAGTTTGTGAACAGGACAGAGAACACTAATGTTTCCTGGAAAGAAAGAAAAAAAAGAAGTGGGGCAGTAGGGAGAAATTCCTGTTTATGTGCTCCTGATTTTTAAAACCAGCTTTGAGAAGTTGCAGTATTTTCAGTCTGGTCTTCACTTGCCCTTAATCTGTGCACTTCAGCTCCATACCCTAGCTCTAGCCTGGTTATTTCATGGCAGACTACCATATCCATATCTGTGTAAGCAAAATGTTCTTGTTACCGTCCCACTAGTAAAATCAGTTATCTTAGAGCAGTATTCCAAAATCCAGGGGTGGAAGAGTAGCCTGACAGCAGTAATGGAACAAATCAAGACACAACTTAATACCAAACATAAAAGTTTCAATTATCTGGAAGAGAAATAGCAGAAGAAAGACTTGCATTTTTTATTACTGAGTCTCATATTATCTAGTCATATGTCAAAAATTTATTTTCCTGTTTAAATTAACCCTTTGGTATAGCCAGATGACTTCAAAGTAGAATTATTTTGAATCAGTTGAGTTATTCAAAGCAAACATAGTTTTCTAAAAACATTCTTTCGTAAAATTAATTGCATGCTTTGTAGATGTTTAGTCTTATCACTTATATCAGTCTCACTGTACATTACAAAGTCAATTTGATTTTAATTTATTGTAATTGAAAGTGATTATTTTATTGTTAGCAAATAAAATGCAGAACAGACAAAATGTTTAGGTTTAATCACATTGTAGTTACTGGAAATTAATGTACTGCATTCTAAATAAATTGAAGTAGTTTGAAACTTCCCAGATCCTGGAAATTAATAATCCTGTTTTGTGAAAAACACATCCAATATGATGAAACCTGAGTATAAAAAACATGGATGTATTCTGTAGCTTAGAAAAAATGGTGGATCATCATTGTTGTAACTGGAGCTATCCAGTGTAGTTTCAAAACACAAATGTAATCGTAAAATGGTTTAAAAAAAAATGGCTTCTATAAGCTAATACTGCTGAGGGTGAATGATCTAGAGAGGAAGCCGTATGAGGGGCAGCTGAGGTCACTTGGTCTGTTCAGCCTGCAGAAGAGACTCAGGGAAGACCTCACTGCAGTTACAACTTCCTGTGAGGGGAAGAGGGGCAGGCACTGACCTACTCTGTGGTGACCAGTGACAGAACGCAAGGGAATCTGTAGCTGGTTTAGGTTGGACATTAGAAGGTTCTTCACCCAGAGGGTAGTTGGTTACTGGAACAGGCTTCCCAGGGCAGGGATCACAGCACCAGCCTGACAAAGCTCAAGAAGCATTTGGACACTGCTCTCAGGTATATGGTGTGACCATTGTTAAAATACATCTCATTTAGAAGATACTAAACAGTCTTACACTTTACTCCTTAAAGCAACTGAAGTATTATCTTCTAAATAAAGCACTTTGTGTGATCAGGCACTTTCAGTAGAAGAAAAAGAACTGCAGTCTGCTATTCATCTTGTTGGGTTTGTCCTAATGTATCCAAGAGCAAGTGGGCTAAATACGAGCAAATAAGTTGGTTTTCTCAAGGTACATGGGTGGTTAAACAGCTAGGAGAAAGCTCTTTAAGCTTAAAGAGAATTATAGCACACAAAAAATGTTTTGAGTCATTAACTGAATCAGACTAACAAAATAAAAATTTTGGCCAAGAGACTAATAAACTCCTAAACTTCCAGGTTTCCAAACTGATTAGTGAGAGCAAAAAACTATTTTGCAATGAACTTCAGTAGCAAAAGTGAAGAGTGGTTGGTTTTTTGCCAAGTTATAAATGTATTACAAAAATACCCATATTAACAGTGCTTTCTGTAGTTTTTTGTTCTTAAAAGTCAGTCATTCAGAAAATATACAATTTTCTTTTTACACAATTCAATGTCTTGCCAAAGTCAGTTTGTTCTGTAATATTGTATTACAGTATTCATACTGATTCTGCCCATATGGAATCAACTGCTATGCAGAAAAGAACTTGTATGATCTGTCCAGTTTAAAAAACAAATAAAAAAGTAGCCCAGAACAAATATTCACATTTCTTTTATATATTGTATTGAACTCCTGATGAAGCTAATTCTAAAAGGAAAGTATTTGCCCTTGTGGAATTCAGGTAGATGTCATGAAGCAGTCACACTTCGCTCTGAAAAGAAAAAATTAGTCCTATTTATCCTATGCTTTTCCTTAATCAATTCAATAAATTTGCACGTTAAATTTAGTGGAAAGGGTGTGCAGGAATGGAAAAAGAAACCATATTTCTTTTAACATGTATTGTCCAGAAGGTAAAATGTTTGGGTTGGAAAGCAGGGGTGGTACACAGAGTTGGTTGTGATGTTACTCAAGTCTCACTATGTTTGCTTTGTCATGAAGAAAAACAAAATTCAGCCAAGATTACATTAGTATAGGGCATCCCATCATAAGCATAGTCTCTTCCACCCACGTATACATTTATTCATGTATATGTAAGCATATCTATAACTGTGCCCGGTTTTTATGTTACCACAGCAGTATATAAATCAGCAGGTTAGTGCTATTCTGACTTTATTTCCTGGGAATATTTTCATATATAATTCATAAACAACTTTTAAGTTAAAAGACAGAATAGAGAACTGGAAAATAAGTATTGAGTTGAAGTTGTCTGTCTGAAAATGTTTCATTTGTTATGAAGCTTACCTCCAATTTGGGGGTGTTGTGGGGTGTGCAGTTTAATGATTTGTCTATTTTCCACATTTTTAATTTGGGTTGTTTTCATAGATAGATCACTCTTGCACTTGGAGTCTAAAAGTAGATATCATTGTTCATAGGATTGCTACTAATTTTTTGGTGTCTTTTAACATATCCTGTCAGCTGAGCCATTAAAGCTCAGCCATTAAAGCAAAACTCTCCAAAGATAGATGCATGCTTGAGTGTATGAACAAAGATAAGCAAGTACTAAAAATCTGAAAAGCTTCATCAGACTGTGGTGGAGATAAGTTCATTTCTGCCAAAACATTCCTTTTGGCTATTGGATATCAAAATGACCTGTTTCTTTGATTTCTTATAGTACTTTTCTTTCTTTTATTTAAAAACAATCTTTGTCACTCCAGAAAATTTGTTGAGGAATTTTTTGTTGGCTGTGGGGGGGGGGCAGTTTTGGACAGAGAACAAAGTTTTCCTAAGTTTCAACATTTCTGCTATAAAAGTCAAATTGAAATGTCTGCTTTAGTCCATCTGAGAATATATCAATTATTTGGGTGAACTTGAAATGTTTTCTTTCCTGTAATTTTCAATAAAGCAACAACTGCAGTCCTGTAGTGCTCTGTATATAATGCGGATAGCTGTTGTGGCTCTGGAGAATTGTATTCCCTCCTCCACTCTGTTTTAGTACTTCATTAGGGTTGAAGGAGTCTAACCACATGCCAACATGTTACAAGAAAGGGAATGGGGATCGGGGGGAATGCTATTTAATGCTTAAATACATTTCAACAAACTAAACTGAAAAATTTCTTACAAAATTTCTTAGTTTTCGTCAAAAATGACTAAATTTTAATGTTGCTAAGTCAAAACATATTTGAGTTCTTTTGTTGTGGTTAACTTCTGCATTAAAACTCTTTGTTTTGAGTCTGATGTCAAACTGAATGTTATGGGGCGAGTTTCCAGATTTTGCTCAGCCAAGCAGTGAATGGTATAGCTCATTCTGAATTGCTTCTCTGGTGTCTGTACAGCTGGGAATAATAACTGGAAGAGCAACTCCCTGGGACCAAGCTGAGTTTTGAGAACCTTACTGCAGGGTTTTGTTAGAAGTACTGTTTACTAGAGATCCACCTGAGATCACCAAGTCACTGATAACAGTAACTATAAAGAGGCATCTAATGTCATCCCTGACTTCTTAGTCAGAAAGACCAATAATCCTCAGATGTGATTAGCAACTGGCAATTGCAAATATTTTTAACTTTGAAAGCAATCTTCTATCAAATTTATGGAATTACAAAGAAACATTCATTACCTACTGTTAAATCTGATTCTGACAAGTCATGCATCGCAAATATAGTTCATGATTAACTATTATTTATTAATTCTATAAAATTTTGTTTGCATCTCATCCCATTTCTTGCATTGATGTCAAATTGTGATACAAAAGACAAATGGAGTTGCTGATCAATGACTAAAATGCATGCTGATGTAATCAAAATGGCATAAAAACAGAGGATCCATTAAGTACGGATCATAATGTATGCCAGAAATTAAAATAAACAACTGTGAGATGCTGTAGTGTCATGAGAGATTTCAGTACATCTGTTTACCTTCCATTCATGTAAAGGAATCATGAATGAGATGGAATGCTTCAAAACAGGAGGAAAAATCTGAAATATTAAACAATATTATATATTGAGAAAAGAGATGTTTTCTCTTCTGTTCATTAATGTTTTCTCTTTATTTTGAACTATTGCAATAATTTCCATGTCATGATGCAGGCCACCTTGTTTTTTCATGTTTCATCCTGTGAAGTGTCAGTTGACTTGATGGGCAGAGCATTATTTATGAGGTACATTTTCTTCAGTTGTGTTTGGAAGGTCCCTATCATACAGTCCAATGCCTGCAACTCGTGATTGAATGGTCAGTATTTCTTCATGTGTGTTCTAGTGAGGTAATCAAAACCATTTTGCTCCCCACATGTTGTGAAAAAATGCCACATAATATGAACTGTTCCATTTAATATATATGTATGTATTCACAACATCTTTAATGTTTACTTACTTACTTTTTTTAAGATACCATCTATTTTAATGGTTTTATATTAAATCTGGAAAGACAGAGTTCTTGGCCTATCCTTAATACAGTCAGTGAATTATATCTAGTCACAAAGTGATAAGTAAAGATTTTCATTCTGATCTCTGAATTTCCTTGTAGCTGTGGGCTTGTCAGACTTTTAACAATACCCTAATGCCAGGGACTGGGAGGCTGTGGTTTAATATGGACTAATGCATATGGCAGGGCTTTTGCATTAGTATTATTTCTTCCAATGTGTTGTAGTGAAATTGTATTTTAAAACCAGGCAAACTATTGATGCTTTTATTGAATGGAGTAATTTATTATAGAAATGTTTTAGTCTGTTGACATTTCATCATCAAATAACCATAAGCATAATGCACATTTCCCATAAGACCATTCTTGAGATCCAAATATTTACCCCTCACTTACTCTAAAGGTCACATTGGTGGGTGAGAAGATGGACATGACCCAGCCATGGGCACTCCAAGCCCAGAGAGCCAAACGTGTCCTGGGCTGCATCCAGAGCAGTGTGGGCAGCAGGGCCAAGGAGAGGATTCTGCCCCTCTGCTCTGCTGAGACCCCCCCTGCGTCAGCTCTGGGGTGCCAGCACAGGAAGGACACAGACCTGATGGAGTGAGTCCAGGGGAAGGCTGTGAAGATGATCAGAGGGATGGAGGAAAAGCTGAGAGAATTAAGAGTGTTCAGCCTGGAAAAGAGAAGGCTTCAGACTGACCTAATTGCACCCTTCCAGTACCTGAAGGGAGCCTACAAAATGGACAGGGACTTTTTACAAGAGCATAAAGTGACAAGGCAAGAGAGAATGGTTTCAAACTGAGAGTAGGTTTACCTTAGGTATTAAAGAGTTCTTTGCTATGAGTATGGTGAGGCACTGGAACAGGTTGCCCTGTGAAGTTGTGGATACCCTACCCCTGGAAATGTTCAAGGCCAGGCTGGATGGGGCTTGGGGCAGTCGTCTAGTGGAAGGTGTCCCTGCCCATGGCAAGGGAGTTGGAACTGGATGACCTTTGAGGTTCCTTCCAACCTAGACCATTGTATGATTCCATGATTGTAATGACTACTCTATGGGCAAGAAAACAAAAAGATACGTTTAAAGATGACCTTGTTAACATAGAGTGGTAAATCAGAAATATACCATTCTTAGAATTGGCATTTAATTTTACAGTTCATGAATTATTTTCATTTTAGTAATGAAAAAGCTCTGAACTATCAAACATGTCTTCCTGACAATCTCTTAGAATTGTTAGAATCTAGTGAATATAGAAGTGGTTAAAGTACATAAAATTTAAAACTACATAGACCGTTCAACTACAAGTTAGTCCAACATGAGAATTACTGATTTTTTCGGATTAATTTGGAAATCTTGAAATTCACAAGAGGTAAAGGATTTTCAAAGCCATTTTAATGTTAAAGATATTTATTGTAAATTGACAGCTTCATATTTAAACTCACCTTTCTGATAATGCATGAAAATTGTTGAGTTTGTTTCTCCTGTTTTTTGGAAAAATCTTTAAAATACATATTGTTTCACTAAGCTCTGGATACTAAATCAGGAAACGTGGTTGCTTGCTCCTTAGATAACTTATCTCAGATCATTTATATTTCTGAAACTGCATGAACATATAGTGCCATCATTTAGTATCTGTTTAATTATCATCAGCCTTGTTGCGAGTTTGTTGGCAAGTGCCGAGTAATGCTTAGTGAGGATAATGATTTAGCTCTGCTTTTCTGACATAGTGCATTTGGGACCTTTATTTCAATTATTGTCCAGTTGTTTCACACCACACTTCTGGTTCACATATCTTTCTACATTTTTGTCTCTACAAAGAGAAAATCTACAGTGAGAGTATGTCACTCATCTCTCCTGCCTCTTATTTTTTAATTATCCCAAAAACAGTGTAATGAAAAGGATTCTTTCTAGAAGCAATATATGAAAGTAGTTTGAGATGGTTCGTTCTTCACACTTTGAATCTGATATCTGGCACTTTATAGCTCATCCTTACAATAAATGTTTCTGTTCTGTAAGTGACTGGACAGGTAAAACAAAGGAATTAAATGTACACTTCTTGAATAGTTGCTCTCTTCTTTCTCATTCATTTGGTAGGTGACTGTAAAGAAAATTACCACTGTATGTATCTCTGTAATTCAGTTTCAGACATGCTGAAGCATAAATTCACTCACTTTACAAACACAAAGTTAAGAACGGTAATAAAGTGTGTGCATAAAATGGGGTTTTTGCTGTCACATTTGATTCAGATGCTATTGCTTTGTTCAGTTTTATTGTTAAATTTAGTTCTATTTGTAAGCAAAAAATGTTCAGCCCTACTGAGCTGTTTTTACTGGAGGCAAGCTTATTGTGAGTGGCAGGGGTTGCGTTACACTCCACCTGTCACACTTTGCCTCTGCCAGGAATTTAGTTTACAGGCACAACCTCTCCATTGAGAATTTTATGCCTTCACTTACCCTTTGATTTGCTGTGTGCTTTGTGAACTGCAGTATTCAAAATGTGTCCACTTCTCCAGGTGGGACAGACATAATGAGATGGTCACCTGGTCCCAGGAACCTTTTATGACCTATGTACTTTACAACCAGGACCTTAAGAAGAATTCAGAAATTAAATTTAAAAAAAAAAAAGAGTTGAGGCAGAGTGTATGAAGTGTGTGATTGGTATGGGTATTGCTTAAAAATAGTAATTTTTTTCCCTGAAAACTAGGGCAAGGAACTAGTAATGAAGCTAGTAGAGATTTCTGAGTTTTGGTGGTGGTTTCATTTCTTTCAACATACCTTTGATTGTTCTCTTTGCTTTAGGCTTAGGATTAGGCAGGAGTCATCTGGGTAACACTGAACCAGAAGAGCTGGTAGTGGTATGTGTTGTAAAAACAAAAAGTGAAATTAGGAAAGTTGAAAATACTTCTTCAATTAGAAAAGTTTTCCTGTCTTTATGTATTTAACTTCCAAGTGTAGAGAACCTTTGCAATTTGAAGATGTTAACTTTGATAAAAATCAGACAAGCCATTATTATTTATGAAAGGTAAATTATTAAGCTATGTCTGTGGGCAAATAAGCATGGTTCAAATTCATGTTGTTCATTTCAAAAGATTTCTTTTAATCTTACTTTTTTTTAAACTCTTTCTTTTCCTGCATTCTGGATGACTTTCTGGTATCTCATTTTATAAATATATGTCATATTATACAGACATTTGTCTTTTTTCCTTAGGTAGAGAAAAGACATCTGAGTCTGTTTAATTTTGTTAGCAGTGGTGATATCATTCCAGATTGCTTGAGACAGCATTTGTATTACTAGTTTTATGTATTACATTGAGAAAAGTGTAAGGTTTCGTCACGGTGTCTAATCCGCATCTATGATAAATACCAAATCTTGTTAAACATACCAAGTGGAATTTTAAAATAATTTAAAGGTTCCACTGCTCTCACTGGAAGTTTTTCCTAGATCCAGTGCATTAGTCTCTCTGATGTGTTGGTGAAGGACAATACCTTGTCCTCAGCCTTTACTCTTCTAGGCTGGAAAGACCAAACTCATTTAGTCTTTCCTATGAACATCTGTTCTTTTTCCTGGACGGTGCAGTAGCCATGTTCCATATTTAGCTATTACATGTCTTTCTTGAATGACCTGTCTACAGTTTCCAGATGAAGACTAAGCACATCTTCAAGAAAATACAGTATTTCTAGATTTGTACTGAAAATCTCTCTCCCAACACTTCATATGATTATTTTGCCCTTTCTTTAGCTGCATTGCTTTGTGTCCCATTACTGATCAACTGTTACATGGATTGATTGCTTCTTCCTCTGGGAAAGCAAAGGGAAATATAATTTCTTTATTGCAGGCTTTATATCTATGTGTAGGTTTGAACCAAACTGCAGCAATATTTTGAGTATGTTCCTGTTAAGTTGCAGATCATGTACAAAAGTCAGATTAGTTACCTGCAGTAAAAAAAGTGGGTAACTTAAACAGTCACTAAAAAACATTTGGTTTAGTTTCTGAATCTTTACTGTTTCAGACAACAAATGTTGTTAGATGGGTCATGCTTCCAGACAGTGGTACCAAAAGTTTAAAACTTTGTTGTTACTGTCACCACATGTGCTTTTTTATTAGAATATTTTTTATTTAGATTTATTAGATTTTTTTTATTAAACCTGGGGAAGAATAACCCCATGTACCTGTACAGGCTGGGGGCTGACCTGCTGGGAAGCAGCTCTCCAGAGAAAAACCTGGGAGTCCTGGGGACAGCAAGATCCTTGTGGCCAAGAAGGCCAATGGGATCCTGGGCTGCATTGGGAAGAGCATGGCCAGCAGGTCTAGGGAGGTGATCCTGCCCCTCTGCTCAGCCCTGGTGAGGCCACGTCTGGAGTGCTGTGTCCAGTTCTGGACTCCTCTGTAACAGAGAGACAGGGAGCTCCTGGAGCAGGTCCAGTGAAGGGCAGCAAAGATGATGAGGGGTCTGGAGCATCTCTCTTATGAGGAAAGGCTAAGGGAGCTGGGCCTGTTCAGCCTTGAGAAAAGGCAGCTGAGAGGGGACCTCATCACTGTCTGTCAGTATCTGAAGGGAGGCTGTCACAGGATGGATCCAAGCTCTTCTCAGTGGTATCAAGCAAGAGGACAAGAGACAATGGGCAGAAACTGACTCTCAGAAGGTCCCACCTGAACATAATGAAGAAGTTCTTTACTGTGAGAGTGACCAAGCTCTGGAGCAGATTGGCGACAGAGGTTGTGAAGCCTCTCTCACTGGAGATATTCAGAAGCTTCCTGGACACAATCCTGTGCCATGTGCTCTAGGATGACCCACTATGGTCCCTTCCAACCTGATCCATTCTGTTATTCTGTGGATTTTTAAAAATTATATATTTACACAGTTGCAGTCTAAATATAGTATCTTACTTGGGTTTGTTTCATTTTTGAAAAAGTGGAATGCAGTTTGGAATCCTCTAACATAAATCTTGCAACTCCTGCGATGTGTAAGTAAAGAATTCTGCAATTGTACAATTGTCCTTAAATGCCCGTGGGGAAAAAGATCTATCAGGTTTTATTAATAGTTTTTTTATAGGACAGACTTCTGTTCAAAGTAAACCAGAGTGAAAGCATTCAGATTATTTTACCCACAGTGATGACATGTTACTGCCTATATTACCTCACAGCATGTCACAAGACATCACTACATGCTACTGAGTTTTATTTCATTTATTCCAGAATCTCATCAAGGCACTTCAGTTTAAGTATATCAAAAATTAAAAAATCACTCAGTACCACAAAGCTCTTTAAAGTCAGATTTCCATAAATTTGCACAGTACTAAACATTGGCAGTGTTAAGCAAATGAGAGCAAATAAGTACATTAAAGTGGAAACATTACTTAAGCAAACAGAAGCTGTTCTATACAGTTTCTATCATTTTCTATGCGGTCTGACTTAATTTCTTTTTAATTAAAGAATGGTTCAAAAGTGCCTGTAAGTAATCAAGAAATTATAAATTAATTTTTAATTCTTATTTTTGCTGGTTCAGCTGGAATTATAGTTATCTTAATCTCCTGAATTTACCATTTTTCTGCTGTTGCCATGGTGAAATCAGGTAGAACAGGCAAAGCTGTACTTCTTCTTCTCTTTGAACTTAACTAAAAATAATGCTTAATCTATTGGTGTGGCTTTAGAAATAGCTTTTAAAAATGTTAATGTGGATTTAGCAACTGTGGAAACAGAGATATTCTGACCTCAAACTGGAAGTCCCATTTGCCCTCAGCAAAAACGCAATACCTGTGCAAGTTTTCCTTTAGCAGTTCATCCTGGTGCTTTAGGCCTAGGGAGGCTTGAGGCAAGAAAATATATACAAACCTGCATCAATTCATACATTTTGATGTCATGTACTTCTGAGCAGGGAAGGACTCTAGGGCAGCTCATTTTTGTGACTAGGCAGCTTGGTATTATAACCAGGGCAGGATATACCACGCTATTTCAAGTGATGATCAGTTTGTATCACTATAGCCTGATGGAAATAACTTCGTCACTGGGTAATTTTGCATAACAAAGACTTGGTACTGAAAAGCTCCAAATACCATGGAGGATTCATCTGATTCTTCAGGAAGATGGTGCCAGACTAGCTGGGTATATTTGCTTTGGTGTGTAGTAATAAGTAATATCTGACTCAGGTATACTAGTCTGCTGTGCACAAACCTACAAACTACAAAGTTGCCTCCAGTGTAGAAATACTGTTTTGTAAAAGTGTGATACCTCAAAGGTACGGAAAGGCATCTTGAAATCTTTGGCAAAAGTCAGTAGTTGATACGGAGAGATCCTAGAAGTTGAAGTAGTTGAAATTGCATAAATGTTCACTGACTGTTAAATGAAGTGGAGTTGTTCTTTCTTCCCTCTTATTCATTGACTCTATTTAACTCATTTTTGTGTGTGTTTTTGGGGTTTGGTTGGGGTTTTTTTATGCCTTCCAGTTAATGATGGTCTAGTTTGAACAGACAGGAAGATGACCCCCCTCCCCCCTCTTCTGCAAGGGTGCTATAAACTGAGGGGTCTGACAGGAATCTTTTTATTCCCTATATTGGTCTTCCATTACTCAGTTCAAGTTGAAGGTGTCTTCAACACAGTCAGTAATCTGTACTGAGGTCAGAGCAGATGGAAACCTTATGTCAGCACCTCTCCTTAAGCTGCATTATGGCTGTTCCTGACAAGTGGATTTCTGTGAGAAATAGCTTTCTTGAGAGGTTCCTGTGGAATTCAGGAACCATTTTTAACTACTGTCCTTCCTTACGTTTGGAACACATGATATGCTTTGATATTGCAATCACAAATACAGAGAGAAGACTGGAAAGTAAACACTTGAAGAAACAAAACTGCAGTTTTTGGCTAACAAGGGAGAGGGAGAGACATCTGGTCAGAACAGATACTAATCTTCTCACTTAATTTACTTACTCTGAGCTTTTTATACAATGTAAGAACCGAGAAAACAACAGAGTGGCCGTGCTCAGGTGGAAGTTAGCCAAGTCTCAGGAAGGTTGGTAAAACACATTATTCATGACGTTTCAAGCTACTTACTCAAGCTTAATTTATCTTTGAAGGGAAATGTGGTGTTTATTTCTCTTCTTGTTATTACTCCTATTTTCTATTAGTTTTGCTTTTGTCTTAAAGGAAACAGAAATTAAACAGGACTAGCAGCTCAATGCGTCACACTTTTTCTGTTTCATTTAAAATGAGACTGCTAGTGCTGTCTTTGATGCCCTTAGATATCTGCCAACCAACAGTGTTAATTTATCTAGCAATCTAGCAATTGCATGACAAAGAAGGGAAGGGAACACAAGAATATGTAGTCTAGCTGTCTTCCACTGTTTTCAACATGTGTATGAAGGAAAATGTTAATACTGTGTGATTTTATCATGTTGCAGATTTCTGCCTCAGTTCTCATCAGGCATGGATGTCACTGGCTAACTCAACTAATCTGCCATTGCCTTAAAATCTTCACAAGTGATAGCATTTTCCTCTGATTCTTCCTCTCCCTCCTTCTGGGCTCATTTACATTGCCATGTACATTTTTATGTCTTCCTTTTGAACAGAGTTCTGTACCTTGATGGTGAATGCATAGTAAGCAAAGAAAGCTGAAATGCCATTGGGTTTAGTGTTGGTGTACACTGAGAAGGAACAAATAACTTGTAAATAAAGCTATGAGTTTTTCAGAAGGTGCATGCAGTACAGCTCTATGTGTAGGTGTATAAATAGTTATGGAGAGAGAAGACAGAAAAGGGAATTAAATTTCTTTGCTCATCCCCAGTTATGTGCTTACTTCTCCTAATAATGAATGTAACACTTACTGCAAATTGCCTTGGTGGTCTCCTAGAGTCTCTGGAACAGTCTCCAATTTTCACAGTGTGAAAATATCTCTTTTGGGAGACTGGATATTTTGCAGGTGATACATAAGACTTTTGTATCTCAGGATGCACTCCTTTCTGAATAACAACTAAATCCCAAATTATTTTCAAATACGAAGTGGGGCAGGGCCGATTTGGATTGAACAGACACTGGATGTATGAATCAATTGAGAGACAAGCTGAGGAACCTCAGGCATTAAAAATAAGTGTGTGCCAGGCACAATTAAGGTTCACCCGTGGATTCCAAAGGCAGTGGGAATATTCAAGGTCAGAGGAGGTGTTTGCCTTAAGTCTGGGTGGGCATCAGGTGCCACAGTAATGGACAGCAGATGTATCACTTCCTTTTTTATCTGTTCCCTGCCTAATACAGGTAGGTGACTTATATTTTGAGAGACAGTAAATTTAAGTACAGCATCACACATAAAATGCTTCTGCCTGTCAATTATGGGCAATAGCGTGTTTGGTAGATAACAACTAAGCAGCATTGTGTGGGGATACTTAGTATGATTTACTATCTGGTCTTCTAATTCTCTGATCTGGGAAGTTGGAAGCACAGATGAGCTGTCCTTCATTTGTTAATTCATCTGTTATGTTGTTTGTTTTATTGCATATTTGTGTATAAGGATTTCAAGATACAGAATTGTCTCATAATTCATTCAAAATGTCTTGAGATAGATTTAATGCTGGCTCCAAGATTTATACTCAGCAAATACTAAACACACAGGTATATAGTGCCTTTATTTATCAACATTTCTGCTATCAAAATTTGCTGGGCAACTTTCCTGATCAGTTTGGTTCTGTTTTACAATAATTATTAAACAAAAATCTAATGCTGTAAGAGCAGTTCTACCTCCTTGGTTAAATGCACTTTTGCCATATCCTATCATTCTGGTGAGCACTGACACCAGATAAACAACTGCACAGAAAAAAAAGATTGCTGCGAACTCTGAGGCACTCACAGATTATTCAGATATCATCTTGCACTGTTCTTAGGATGGCCTGTTACTTCCAGCCGTAAAACAACTGCTAATCACCTCGTGGCAACATGAATTGACCAGCACTTGTGGCTGCCTGGACTTCAATCTAACAGTACTCAAAGGCTTTTCTGATTTTTTCAGTCACCCAGGATAAGAGGTAGTTTGCAGCCAAGCGTTCCTTTGGGAAGGCTGCTGTGAGTTTAACAAAATGTTTGAAATAACCTCAGTAACTCCTCTCAACACTGATCCGCAGCTTCAAATGTGCAGAATCAAACAATAGTGGCCTTGCATCAACGGTCTCTGGAGAGAATTAATGGCATAAGGTTTTCTAAGGGAAACTGAGTAACAAGCAAGTACCTCAAGAAGCAACATTCCTTGCCTGGTTTTAATCAGAAAGTGTTGCTTTCAGCAACATCATATGGAGTAGTACTGCAGTGCAAGCAACCGTCTTTGTTCCCTGTTTGTTCAAAGAGTACCACCATTCTTGCAAAGTCTTAACTGGCAAATACAAGCAGCACTGCTTTAGTAAACTAGTCCTCAAATTGCATGTTGTAGGATTGGAAGGGTGTTGCTTTCTTGAACAGGAACACATTAATAGACTTGCAGAACAGTGGACAGTAAAACAATGTGCTAACCCTGAATTATGAGAGACAAATACATAGATGTCACACCTCGTATAGAATAGCATATTAGACTTTCTCCACCAGAATGGAAATTTTGAAGCTTCTGAAAAATATGTAGAAAGCTTTTCTTGTATTGTGTCTTTAGGATTTTAGGGTTTTTTTGGTTGAGCTTCTTTTGCTTAGTTATGTCTCTCATCCAGGATGCCTGAAGTCACTTTGCCCTGGATTGACATGGTTAACTGATGTAGAATCCTTGTATTTCCCAGAATATTGCATTTATCTCCAAATTACCGAATAACATACCTGGAACACTATCTGTTATCTCTTTTAGCCAGATACTGGAACTATCTGCCCAGGCACCCAAGATGCATACACAAGTGATTCCCACTAGAGCCAGAAGAAGCCACCAGTGTGCGCTCATAGCCCAGAAGGCCAAGTACATTGTGGGCTGCTTTAAGGGCTGGTGAGGCAGTGGAACAGGTTGCCAAGAGAAATTGTGGATGCCCCATCCCTGGGAGTGTTCAAGGTCAGGTTGGATGGAGCCCTGAGTAGCTTGATCTCAGTGGGTGGCACCCCTGCCTGCAGCAGGGGGCTTGGAACTGGATGATCTTTAAGGTCCCTTCCAACCCAAACCATTCTGTGATTCTGTGAAAAAACTGTGGCCATTATTTTCATGAAACAGTCCAGCAGTATAAGGGTTAAAAACCTCTTTTCTAAAATGTTGATGTGAGTGTCATGTTAATTTTCAGTACATCAACCCAGTCCTGCAGTGCAGGCATAGGGTCACCTTGTAGTGTGTCTTTAGAGCACAAAACCTTACAATCTGATGTGCAAAGAAAGCATCTACCTGATTTTTGAACATGCTGAGACAGAAAGAAAAACATGTTGTACCTTAAGTACACGCAGCCACTTGAGAGTTGAGCATCTGGAATACTGCTAATAAACAAAACAAAACAAAAAAAAAGTATATTTTAGTAGATGTTAGGACATGAACCAACAGAAATCGAGAAATTCAAAGTTCACTCAAGGCTCTCTCCTTTTAATGACAAGCTGCCTTGAAGCCAGTATGTGTTTTCTTTCTCACTCACTGCATCAGTCTTCACTTTAAAAGCCTTGATCCTTGTAAATCACTGTAACCTTAATGTTATTTAATCATAGTTTTTAAAAGTTAATTTCCATGAGAACTGTGTTTTTAAAAAAAAGCCTAACTTGTCATTGAGGATTATAAAAATCCTTTATTTGCCTGGAGAGCAGTACTCAGATCTGAATGAATAAGTGTAAGTGAAGAATGTGTTTCGACAGTTTGTTTATTAAAAATGTATTATGCAGCTAAAAGTTATATTGTATTTATAATATTTTAATGACAGTGACTTTCACAGTTTCTGGTGTAGTCTATTAATATGCATTTAAAACTGTGCTGTGGAAAATTCTAAAATATTTTAAATGCCCCCATACGTCCACATAAAAATCGCTTAATTTGTTTTTATTTTTCAAAATGCCAAAAGCAATTAAATCATATTATAAGCTTGATGAAATACTACTATTTGATTGAAGCTTTAGAAGACTTACTGCAAAAGTAAAAAGATAACTAGTGTAAAAAAATGTTCATTAAGGTTTAATCACATCTGAGTGAGGTGTAACAGTAGAAACAGAGGCCTGACATTAGTTTCTATCCACCTTTTTTTCTGCATATAATATCAGTTTCTGGCATTCATGGAAATGCCTGTCTTTCTCAGCCCAAAGAAATTCCCACTTTTGAGTCAAAACCTCCTTGTAAATGGGAGTCTCACAAAATATTAGTAGACTCTGATTTTTTTCCTTGTCTTCAGCAAAAATAAGACTTCCCCCAACTCCTGTGGTAGCATCAAAGCTTAAAGCAGATTAGGTTTTACTTGCTTAACTTTACCTTAAGCAGCATGAACTGGATGCCTGGATCCTTGAGACATATTATGCTGCTAATATCTGTGTGTGAGGCATGATGTAGTACTTGTTCATGCCATGGACATGTTTCCTTTTATCTTTTCAAGTGTGTGATCAGAACTTGGTAAACTTTCTTGAGCCACATTTGCAAGCAAATTTTTTTTTTGCAGTTGCTACTGTAGGAAGTCAGTGTTAAGTAGCTTAAGGGAGTTGGACACAAAAATATTGCAGTCTTATGGATTACAGGTTAAGGATCAGATTTTTAAAGCAAAAATTATCATTCAGTTACTTGATTTTGCAAAGTACTGGATTTTTTTACTCCTTTCGACCAGATTTGGTGAAGTCAAAGTATTAGGGTGCTGTGTGTGTGTCACTGGATCACAAAATTGTGTGGATGATTTGAAAACTAACAGGAATGATAAAACCCCACTGTTATCGTTGAATAGAATTCAGAGTTTTTAAAATGCACTGTCTTCATGCACAAGTATCTTTATTTGATTTTAAAACTCTGTGTAAATGAACGGTAGAAAAAAAATACCTTGTTATAAACTATTCTGAATTAGGACTGCAGTAGCTGTTTAAGTGGAAAGTTTCTTGCTAATCGAAGTACATTTCTGAGCAGTAGCTCTTAAATCTTTGCCAAGATATATAATGCTGTGTCATCAGCAGTAGTAAACTGGTCTAGACATAAGGAAGTTGGCTGACTTATGCCAGCTGACCTTATTTGAAAATGCGATCTGTAGTTGTTGCCTACTAGCCTAGCTCTGCCAATTCCTAAATTTCTTCCACTGACACAAATGAGACTTCTACAAGTACACTAAAATAAAGCTGAATGTCCTTAAACAGTAAACATATTATGTATTATTATAGGGGGGCTTAATTATTTTTTCTTCAAGGTTTATTAGTACTACAAGCAAAACCTGTTTACTCACAACTGTGATTCTGAAGAACGATGTTAAATTGACTTAGAATGTAATAATTTATTTGTGAACTTTTGTAATCCCCTTTCCCAGAAAACAAGTAGTGATATGCAAATGGTAATGCTCTGGTTTGCTTCATATTTAAAAAGAAAAACAAGGAGACAAAGCCAGATTTTTAGCTGGCTTTGAAAAGTGAGGGACCAGGATGCAGTCCTTAAAAGACACATTCAGGTGTGACCTTCATAATTAAAATCACCAACCAGGTAGACTGTTACACTTTTGTTACATGAATATTTGGGTGAATCCATTTGATGAAATATTTGTTTAAATACCTGCATATTAGAAATAATAATCTATATGCCAGCATTTTGTTATGAGAGTATTTTGGAATACAAATTATTTACATTATGCTGAGATGCATATAGCACATCTATTACAAATAGACTAATAATAAATGAAGTGAACATTTATATAAAAACAATTCCAAGTTCTTTTACGTTTCTGTTCAGTATCAAGCAGTGTGTTGAAAATGCATTTTTTATAAATGCATTTTTCATAAAACCACATGCAAGGCTTTGTGATGGTGAAAAAATCACCTCACAACAGCCACATGTCTAGGCAAATTCTTAGAAGCTGGTATGGACCTCACACAGTCATTCCAGAAGAAAAGACGTTACTAGAAAGTAGTTTCTCTTGAAGTGAAGTAAAATATGTGTGAGCCTACTATGCCACTTTGATAAATAAATAAAAGTCTTTTTTCTGTTCTAGCACAAAACTGGTTCAACTGGAGGACAAGTTAAACCCAGATTCCTATTTTACTTACTTATTTTCTTTCCCTTTTTTTTAGAGTGATCCCTTAGTTTGTTGTTGGGTTTCTTTTCTTAAGACAAAGAACTATTTGGCTTTGGGTTATCTGAATTTTGCCTTCTGGTATATCTCTGTGAAACTCCTTTCCAAGACAAAACTCAGTGTCCCAGGATTATCAGTGTACTACTTTAGCTATGGTTTTCTTTCAAAATCCCTGTGATTAAATGAATACAGAGTTCCTCTGAACAATCCAAAATCAGTGCAAACTTGACTTAGAGCAAATAGTATTGTCAGATACAAGTTTTATCTAAATAATATTTTGGGACTGCAACTGTATTTAAGTATATTTAACTATATTTAACTATATTTAAACTGTATTTTTCTATCTCAAATGTTTCAGCTGATTCTTTTAAAAACACCATGTGCTGCCTTTAGTACTTGGACTAAATTTAGTCATCTATATCAAGCCTAAATTGGGCGTAAAGTAATGCACTACAATCCAGCTTTTGTAATGCTGCTCTCATCTTGCCATGCCTTTGGGTCAGTCAGCCTGTCTGGCTCCCTTTTGGCACTTCTGGTACTCATACCCCAAGTGCAGCTGAGATGGCTTTGACTGCCTTGTAGTCACAATTTCTAATGTAAGAATTGGACAGTGATTAAACCAGGATTTATATAATGATAGCTACCTATTTATTGGTTGATTTTTAAGTAAACTGATGGAGCCTGTGTGGACAATTTTCACTTGCTATGTTTTTTATGTTCTGGAGGAAGCTAGCCTCTATTTCCTGTTTATTCTATTTTTACTACATGGAATTAACCAAGCCTTAGTTACTTGGATTTCTTTTCAGCTTTGGAAAGAAACCCCTTAAAAGTGAAGTTCCAAAAGCAGTACTTTCGCTGGAATAGCTAAAACTACAGTTTCATATAACTTTTGGACATACTCCTTCACACCTAAGCTTTTCGCACCTAAGAACTAAAGACTGGGAGAAGAAATACAAGCAGATTTTCAGGGATTTATACATTTTTTCTAAGCAAGAAGAAAATCCATAGGAGTCCAATAGTTTGTTACATTCTAAGGTTGATTTTCAGTTTAAGCCTAAACTTTCTCCAGTGTCTTTCATATGAAATAAGATAACCTATCTTGTTTGTATCTTACATGGTTTTAGAACCCATTGGTGCATTCAAAGTTTTTCTATGCTCCTCAGAGCAACTGCGTCCCCTTGCCATAGCAATATCAAGTATGCATTCTGTCATTTTAGTCCATTCTCCTGTGTAAACCACAGTCAGTCAATTAACGTGTTCAACGTTACAGCTGAAACAAGAAATCAATTTGTAGCTTTACTGTGTAATGCACAGCACTGACTTCCGTTCCTCAGGGTGTCATATCTCCACTTGGGAAGGAGTCAAGTTAAAAAGTATGGTACTTACTTTTAGGTTACATTTCCCTACCTCATCCCCTTACACAAAAAGGTTAAGTGTCTTTTCAAATTAAGGCAGCAGTAATTAACCAGTGGCATTGTTTGTGGTTTGCCAACTCTGGTCGTTAATGAGAGAGAAATTAGCACTTAGCAGCAGGAGTTCCTGATAGTGGCAAATGCTTAATGTGCCAATAAGATAATTTTGGTCTTAAGTACTGCACTTAAGTGCAGTAAACAAAAGTATGGCATGGGTTTTTATGTGATCATACACATGAGCATTGTGATATAGAGCTATAATAGAACGAATGACACAGTAGAGTTGAAAAAGTGCAACCTAGACAGCACAGGGCAAACAGTTTTGCTGTAACACCGCAGTCAGAAGCAGAATTGATGGATGTTTTCATGCCAAAGATGTACTTGCTCCTGCCATTAACAGTCTGCAGATGTTCTTGTATGTAATTTTATTATCAGATTTGGTATTTCTGAACATAATTTTTAAGCACCTCAAAAAATGTGCTTGAGCTGAGGTATTTTGCTCACAAGACATAAATTAGCCTTTTGAGGTGTCTCAAAATAGTAATTTTATTTAAAATTACAGTTTCAAAAAATAACTAAACTAATTTCTTAAGCACAGTGCTACATGCATTTTATGGTGGATGGGGGATTGAGACTGCCACACAGCAAAATGAGCCCTTCAGAACTTGGGTGAGCAGCTGCTCATTAGCATCAGGATTTTACCTGGCACATGTGCTCATAATGAGTAACTACTTGCATACATTTCACACCTTCTGCCTTGCACAAAATAGCCCATTGGAAATGTAACGTCCACTCCCTGTCTTCTGGGGATTTTTGCTTTTAAAAGAATTTTGGTTAGTACATAAGTACATCCCCACCAATTACTCATTTCTGTATTTGTTTGGTGTGGGAGCAGATATATAGTCTGTGAAGTGACAAATGTAGGGGACCCTCCTGGATCAGCAAACTGCTGTCTCTCACCAGAGGCTGTGAGCATCAGTCCTGAACCTCACTTGCCTTGGCCCCTCGCTCCTGCTTGGGTCTCCAGGCTTGCAGGTACACTGAGGTTCTGCATGTTTTGGCCCCACAGGAGCTTAAGCAAAGGAGAATTTAAAGAAGTCCATAGAAGCTGAAGTTGTTGGCCAGCCAGACAAAATTAGGAATTGGGTATAGGCAGCATCGTCCTTCATGTTAGCCACGTTTTAGTCTGTGCTGTATTTATTGCGAAATGTGTTAGGATGTGTTACCTAGTACAACCAGATGTGTCAGAGTTTTAACCTTTCAACTTTCGAATATCACCTTTCAGTTGCACAAAGCACGTTTACCAGTGTGGTCTCAGCTATGCTGAGGGGTAACTTACACTGCCACTGAACTGTGGCCACTTGAAGGTTGACGAGTAGTAGCCGTAGACCAAAATGTTAGAATGCTCTGCAGCAGTTTCAGGCAAAAGGGTACTGCATCTAATTGAAACTGCAGGAGGAAGCCACAGGGGTTGCTTCTTCCTTTGATGCCTATTCCATTACACGAGCACATCAAATAGAGTTTTCCCCACATTGTTGGAAAGAAACCACCCTCATGAAGCTAGTCTGGCACTACCCATGGCTTTGAGTGCTTGTGTTGTCTGCTCAGTGGACATTTAGGTTACCGTGCCTCCCCCCAGCACATATTTATTATGATTAAACATTAACAAAAACTGGCTACCATATTGGTTGAGTCCTGAGTACAACTCTGCATATAAACCATTACATGACATTCTATTGAACTTTTTCTTGTACAGACGGTACCTAACAGCTCATCCTGCACTGTTGGTTTTGGCAAGTTCACTACAGCATATAATAAATCAAGGAAAGAAAAAGCTTTTTGGCCTAATGTTGTACAGACTGTTGTAATGTTAGACTACAGAAAGCAGTTCTGTTTTTAGACATCCTTTTACTAACCCAACATTCATAATTTATGATTCCACTGTAAAATTCCTGCAACACTACACCAGAAGTAGTGCTGCCCTTTAATTAAGTGCTCTCAGTAGGAAAAACGTGAAACTGATGTGCAAAACATATCGCAGTACACAGTGATTGATAGTGATTACTTCTTTATGAACCCAGCCTGAAGGTCTGAACTTCCTGATGGGTAAAATAGTCCATGGGGCTACTTCCTGAGATTGCCTAGTGGGGATCAGTCAGAGTTAGCAATATCTGAGGAATTCCTGAGGCACATTTCAGAGACATTACAGCACAAACTTTCTGTTTCTTCTGAATTGTGCTTTTTATTAACAATTACCTGAATAATAGCTCATTGTAGAGATTATATTTTAAGAATTCGTTGGTATCTTCATGGTATTGTAATTTGAATAAACTGGGACATGTGTAAACGCTTGTGTCTTTATTGTCTGCACACACAAATCTGAAAGAGCAGAGTGCATGTCAAAAGAGGTTTCTCTATATATCACAGTTACTGAATGTTGTTTAGTATTTAAAATACATAGGGTTTTTTTATTGACGTGCAGAATATTCAAAAAAAGAAACTGAAACTCTGATGTGGATTCTACAAGTCTCTAAATAGCATTTTTATTCGTAGGATCAGGTACTATTGACATCGATCAATTGCACATTCAAAATTTGAAAATTAAATGGAGGTTAAATACTCCCTCCAATTCTGCATTGAAGTTACCAGATTTGTGTTGGAATCACAGAGGTGGGAAATTGAAATTCCCCTAACACAATTACGTAAGTTCATTTTTCTTTTTTGTGTGGTAGATTTGGCCCTGGATTAGTCATCTACTGGTATGGATTTATTGAGGAGCTGGACTGCCATCGTGAACGTGGTATCCTGCTAAAGGACTGCTTCCCTACTGACATTGTGACTCTGCGACACAGCATGGCTCAGCGCTGATGTTGGGAGGAAGAGGTAAATCCGGAAGCAATTTTACTTTCCTGCAGTGTAAACTAATGGCAGCATCTGCCCTGAACTTCAGCTGAACTCCTGCTGCCCGCCCTTATGCTACTGCTGCTTTACACAAACATAGCAAGAGTTTCTGTTTTGCTTCAGACCTCTGTTGTGATCAGCCAAAAAAGACAGACACAACCCACTCATTATCAGCCGTTCTGTCTCTGTCAAACAGCTAGTTTTGAGATACTCATAATCTTCCTTCCTTCCGGATGGCTTCTTCAAGCATTCTAAACAAAGACAAAAATGCAGAGACTGAAAGGTGGAGCTTTCAGTTCTTATCCCTGTTACAGAGTCACCTATAAAATTAAGTGCTTTTTATGAATTCACTATGTGCTAGTGATGTGACTAAAACACGTACAGTGATGTGGAGATTTGGTGAAGACTGTTGGTTTGGGGCTTAAAACAATATAATGCAAAGCTGGTAAAGCCCAAGTGGTAAGAGAAGATCATGACTGTTACAGTAAATAGCCAGATTTTGAGATAATAGTTGGTGTATGTGTTTTGTCACTATCTGATTGTTAAAATCAACAACAGAATCCCAAGTTAACAGTTAAAAAATAGGGGATTTTGAGAGGGGGTGAAACTGAAAAACACAGGTTTTATTTTATGTCTATAAGCCTGTGGAGTTTGAGGGTAGTTTGGGGGAGGTTTAGTAAGTATTTTAATGACTCAAAAATAACTTGTGTTGGTTTTTTTTCTCTCCCTCACCCCCGGGGAATCTATACCTAGGAATTTTTCTCTTAACTGACTGTCTTTACCCCTATAGGTACTATAGCAATTTCTGGCACACTGAACTCCAAAAGAACAACGTGCAGAAGCTTTTTATGTGGGTTATTTCTGAAGGAGTTTACCATCCTGGTGTTCAAGAAGGGGAATTAAAAAAAAAAGATAAAACAGTGCTTCATACTGGATCAGTTCCACAAGACAAATAAAGCACACAAACGGACAGAAGTTTCCTGCGTACTTGTTTTCTTGTAAGAGCCTTGTTTTTCTCTTGTTAGAACCACCAAGATCAGAAGTTCATTGAGGTGGGTATTAGCCCTTCTTGAAGTTTTGAGTTCAGTCTCTTCTCTTTCCATCCACATCGCCACTCAGGGGGCAAGATTGGGTCTCAGGTTTGTGCTCTCAGACATATTTTAAGGACAGCAGCTTATTGGGCTTGACACACTTCAGTACTCTACTCTTTGCTAACTATTACTCAGAAAAGGACAAAATATTTTAAAATGTCAGTGAGAGATTTGCATGTATGCTCATCATGTTCAGATTTTCTGAGAAGAGCTGTGGATTCTGTTGTAGAATTAAAGGTCTGATAATAGTCTCCCTAAAGCACAAGTTGATGATCATCTCCAGAAAGAAAGGGTCTCTAAAACATTGCAGTGCATATCCATCACCTTTTTTTAGTTGAAGTGATACTTTGTGCGCCTGTATATTTTCAAAAATCATGTGCAGATTTTTACAGTCTTGCCTTGAGTGGAAAGGATATTAATCCTATTCAGGAATTCTTCAGCTGTAGGTTTCAGATGCATACACCGTTTTTTTAGTTTTCACCTTAACACTTTCTGGTAAGTTTCAGACAGGAATTTATCATTTTGACTAATCTTCCATTTTCAAGAAAAAAATATTTTTAATCTTCTAGTAGTCTGTCCCTTACAGCAGAGATAAACTAGTATAGGTCCCCTATAATGAGTTGTTGTATAGAGATATTTTCCTGGATTTGAATGTGTTATACTGAAGAGATTTATTTTTTTTAAATATTCAAACTCATTTGCATTCAGCTATTTAAGGTATTGTGCTGAGCTTATTTTACCTGACCAGCTTTAAGGATCTGCCCAAAAAGATGGACAGAAGCAATCTGTGAATGTACCTGCTGATTCTACACACTAGCTACATCCAAGGTGTTGCTACCCCTGGGACTTCTAAATGTGGTTAGGTTAGTAGATTGTGTAAAATCAAGAAGAGAATAAAAGAGGAGAAATAACTGAACATTATCACAGTAGAAAATTCAGAATTAATGGTTGTGTGAGTGAAATGGGTTTTAAAGGCAAACAGAATTTGTTTTACCTACCGCATATGCTTTCTGTTGTATGAAATCATTTAAATCAGCTTTTACATGATACACTAATGTTTCTTTTTCTTTTTGAATAAATTAAATTTATCTGCACAGATGTTGAAAATTCTGCTAACCTCCATCAAAGCTTTGCTTTATTTGTTTTAACATTAAACAAATTTATGTGGAGACACACAGATAAATCAGGTTAGGCTTATATTTGTTTATTTATTCCTCTACCTAGTGCTGTGACATAACAGGTTGGAAAGCACTACAGCTGTCTTTAATCAGAGCTTGGAACTCATCTTCATATATTGCCCACTTAAAGAATCTTTCTATTAGAATGAGGATGAAATTAGCCACAAAAGTCTGTATGCTGTACTAATTTCATTGCATGCTGTCAAAAAAGCTTTGCCACTACAAAAACTATGCTGTGTCACTATTTTAAATGCTGAAAGCAAAACATTTAAAAAAAAAGGACTGTTTTGTTATTACTACTTGTATACTGCAAAAAAAACCCTCATTTGGCTATTTCCTCTGTTTATCAGATGTAAACATCAACTACAATAATAAAGAGGAGGCACTGCTGTTTGTGGATTTTTTCTTGGCTTTATTTTCTTAAACAGTGTTGTGACCATTAGAACATTAACATTAAAATCAAATTCAGTTTTATGGAGTATTCTGTAGAGTGTGCTAATGAATTATGCCAAGCCAGAAAACAGAAGTGAACATAAAACTGAATGATGTTCTCACTGGCACATATAGACTTGCAAGCATCTGCTCTTACAACCACTGTTACAAGGCTTGTTCTGAGCTTTAGGAATTGATGTAATTGTATTGAGCAGGGAAGCAAAACTTTCTTGTAAAGGAGGAACAACACAATGGTGGGTCACACACTCTACGGAGAAAATGGGAGGTTTACCATTCCTGTATTCCGGGGACACATTCTTAGTATGAGTTTAATAATCTTTCCCTAAAGACAGCTCAGAGCAGAAGTTTTGTCTAAAGCTGAAGAAAAGGGACCAAATATCTTGCTGTGCTTACCTCATTACGTTAATAGTACTGGCAGTTCATTAATAGTTTTCATCCTGTTGTGTTGTATTTGCTCATTCAAAAAGTCATTCTTTCCTAGTATTGGTTTTTGGATTTCTCTACCATCTATTAATGCCTCTTTCCATTTGCTGATCCTTCCCTTTTAATTTTCCATCTTATTTTAACCATTTCAGGTTTTTTTGTTCAATATGCTCCCTTTCGCTCATGTGTCCTATTTGGAAGTTTTCTGCCATGTTTTCTACCACCTTCTTCTGTTCCTGTTACTGCTTCTGAAGAGTGCTGTTTCCATTTCTGTATCCATTTGAATTGACCAACCATCTAAAGCAGTTTTGCTCTTACTCTAATTTAAATAGTAGCTCTAGATTCCAGGGAGACTGTCCTCAAATTTCCACATGGCTTTGTAGTGGGGAACCTTTGTGATGTTTTCTTCATACTCTTGGTATGAAACATAGGTCATTTCTGCAGGCTGGGAGTATTCACCAAAGAGAGCACACTTAGTGCAGAATAATTACTCCTCAATTGAGAGTACAGTTGTACAAAGGACTAAGTTAGTAGTAGCTCTGTGCTACTAGAAAACAGGCGAAGCAATTTTAGGAATTCAGCTGTTAAAGCATCTCTTTCATTAAGGAGCTTTGCTTTCTGTGAGTTCATGCCTTGTTTGTGCAGTACTTCTGCAAGGAGATGTGTTGAAGTTGAAGGTTTAGCTTTCCTCCTGTGCCAAACTCTACTTGGTTCAGAGTGGAAAATATAGCTTTCTCCCCGTTTCCACGTTACAATCGATCTGGCAAAAGCTTGTACATCCTACAGGATGTTGTTATTTATCAGAGTTGATAACAACTCCTCAAGGATCAACAAAAGTACACTGAATTTAACTTGATTTTTGGTGTTGCTTCATCTGATGTAGTCTTACAATAGATAGCTTCTTCTGAAGGGATCTTCTGCTGTTAGATGGTGAATACTGAGCTAGGATAACAGTTGTTAGAAACATGCATTTGTTATTTCAGGGATGAGATAAATTACATAAGAACAAATGCTGCTCAAGTATTGATTTAATATTACAGAATAAATTGGGAGGCTGCCTGCAAAAACAACAAAAAATTCCTCCTATCATGTTATTCTAAGTCACAAAGGGCTATTTGTTGTGGATTTGCAGGTTATTCAGAAATAACCTTTTTATTACATTGACAAAAGAAAAAACCTCAAGGGCTTGCTCTTTACAGTGGTGTGATAGGAACCTAAAGTGTGCCTGTTGAAAAATGAACTAGCTAACAATGGGAGCTTGGCAGCAACTTCACCATTTATAGAGAAACCGTCTATCTAGTATGATCTGTATGAAATAGACCTCTCTTAGGTTAGGGAAAGGTCACAAGTTACACAAAGTTTGGATAGTCTCAATGCGTTACTCAAAATTAACTCTCCTGTGTATAGTAAATATTAATTGAACTTGTATTATTAAAAACATGCCAGGATTCAAAAGATTAAATAAGGAAGATGTAATTATGAGCTACATAATAAACAGAGCAGTTTTGGTTCCCCTTGTATTTTTCACTTTCCTGCTATTGTTTCATATATGGCTGTTATACAAAGAGCAGCTGAGGTCAGCTACTATAAATTATGGGTTTCGTACAATAGTAATCTACCAAAATTATTCCAGAGCTGGATCAAAGAGCTTCAAAAGACTTTTCAAAAACTTTTCCAGATAATAAAAAGACTCTATTTTGTTGCTCTATTTTTATGAGGATTTCTTGGTTCAGAGTTGCATCTTAGTGTATTCAGCTGCTTGTGTTGATATGATGATATTTGAACATACAGGATTTGCATAATTTGTTTGCAGCCTCAAATAAGCATTAAGTGGTAATTTCAAAAATGCTCTTTAAATACATCACCTGGTGCATTTTTCAGGCTAGGTTTTTAAGTTGATCTAAGTCAAAAGATTTATGTGTTTATTTAAAGAAGCCAGCAAGATTTCAATTGAAATTTGATACTCTATTTACAAGTGTACAAGTGATATTTGCAATTACAACAATCACTAAAAATTATAACAGTAATTCTTAGTAGCTCTCAGCTGGCATCATGTCCCTGCATAAAATGCCAGCCTGCCCTCGCTTCTGGCCAGGCTTTCACCTAATGTGAACAATCACATGTCATCTGCACAGATCCATAGATGTGGCACTGCCATGTCAGTGCAAAATGAAATGTCAATGCAAGCGTATGGAGACAAAGTAACAGTATTGAAACCATGTCAGTGCACATCTACAGAGACCACGTTACTCTGTCAGTGTGATTTTAGAAAGATCACTTTGAAATGTTAAAATGAAATGAAACTAAGTCAATTAGGTAATAACAATTGAGGTTCAGGGATTAATTGAGGGCCTAAGGTGAAGCCAGTGGCCATTAACCCCAGCTACTTATTAATTTTAGAGAAATAGAGAAATATCCTTGGCTAAGGTTATTGTCATTATTATTAGAGAGTTGGGGAGGTTTATTCCCTATATTGTATAAATATCTTTTGCTGTTGCTTTTAATAGTCATACACAAAGTGTGGTATTAAAGGGCAGTTAAAGGCACTAGTGCAAAGTTAAGGTTTTTTAGAAAGTGAATCTACCCAATAGCAGACAAGCATTTCTTTTTTATACAGACATTTAACAGATTTATATTCATGTCCATCTGTCACTAAACAGACAGATCTACTATAATGTATTTACCTCTGAGGGCTTGTCAAAGGAAAATAATATGAACATGGAGAAATATTCGTTTACACAGCAACAACTATTTGCATGGCCCGAGTATTCATTATTAACTGAAAGCAGACATGTAAATTGGTCAAACAATAACAATATTAAATAATTATTTTTGAAAATACCTAAACAAGCATCAAATCAAGGTTATAAACTTTATGCAAATTCATAATTTCAGAGTATATTACTATTAGTAGCATTAGGACACAGATCTGTAATACATTATTCTTTCATAATGTCAGTGAGAGATGCTTGCCAAGAGCAATGAGTGTGTGGTTCAACATGCTATACAAACACATGAAATCTGTCTGGGTCTCTGTTCTAAGGAGAGAAGGCAGGACACTAGATCAAAGGAATGCAATTGTTTTCTTTTTAAATATTTATTTATATAAATCTGTGTGTGTGTTTTATATGATGATATGTATATTTTTATATATTCAAGTATTATTTTTGCTATTAATAAATACCAACTACCCTTTCTCTTACAGAAGTCCCTGATCATTTGCTCGGTATAGGTGTGTTGGTGGAGGTCTTCAGGAAAGGGCAGTAAATCAACCTTTATTCCTGTTGTAGAAGGTGGTATCCCACGTTGAAGTGTTGGTGAGAGCAATGAGACATTCCTACAAGTTGACAAGTGACAGTGATGTTGAGAGAGAATGACATGGGAGAGGGGGTGAGCTACATCTGGAGGAGTCCAGGCCCAGCCCTGCTGAGAGCCAGCAGCTCTTAGAACTTGACCTGGACATACTGGGGCTTCTGTCTCCAATGTGAAGCTGCACAGTTGTGATCTCGCCTCCCAAAGTGCCTCAGGGGTGCTAAGAAAATTTCTGAAAGGTCTTTGAAACTCCTAGTTAGAAGAGTACTGTGAAAATGCAAGCTTTATTACCAGAAAACATCTTCCATTACGAATGGATGTATTGGATTAAATTTTTTTTTAATTTTCTTTTGCTTTTCCATAGCAAGAATTCATGCCACACTCCATTTTGTATTCTGCCTCAGCATGATAGCTCTATAATGAGTGGAAAAACATAAAAATTAGTTTGATCAGTTTATTTCCATATACACTTTAGGCAGCTTTATATTAATGTGTTTGGCACTGCATTACATATAAATGATAAAATACACTTAAAAAAAATAGTCTGGCTACACATCATAAAAAAAAAAAAAAGTAGGCACAGTTGAGTCTCAAGACATACAGTTTCATCCTTCCTCTGAGGCACAACTGTCTGTACAGATCAGCTTAAATGTCTGTCTAATCTAGTCTTTAAAAACTGCAATGATGGAGATGCTTAGAAAGATTATGGGAATCCATTTCCCTACCCATCTTTATTTAGTTAGAAAGATTTTCCAATGTCTTACCTAAATCATTTTTTGCTGTAATAAGCCTGTTACATCTCATCCAATTATAAATGCATACAGAGGGTAAATCTGGAATCTGCTTTCTTTTTCTGACCTTTTCTGTATTTGAATATTGTTTGCTCAACAAAACACCTCAAACTCTTCCAGCATTTTTTCACAGAAAGTTTTTAATGTTATGATTATATTTGTTACTCTACACACGTGTCTTATATTTTAGAAACCCATTAGGTACAAGATTTCTGCAAATACGTTCTTTCAATGACAAGTTGGCATCTTCTGTTTAGGCTGGACCCTTTATAATGCCCACATCCGGATTCATCAAAAATCCATCATTTTTTTTATCCTATTGTGCTTTTCCTTCTTGCACATACTACTTGCTAGTGTATTTTTAGTTTTAACTTACTGACTTCAAACTACTTCCGTGTTCTGTTTAGTTTGAATTTTAATCTCACTGTTTGGAAATAAATAGTTGATGAGATTCACAAAGTTTTGAACCTGAAGTCAATGAGTTAAAACATTCAGTGTTTCAAGGTTATTACAGAGTTTGATGGTTAGCTGTCACCAATGAAATATAGACTAATGGGATATATTCATAATAGGATATGCTCTTAAAACTTATAACACTAGTCTTCATAGTCTGAAGACACGTGGCTTACTGCTCAGTTTGAGAAATAAAAATTTGCTTAAACAAAATAAATAGTAGGAAGGAATCTGCTGAATGGAACATGCAGAAGGAACAACTTTTTGTGCTTAGGTGTACATTTGCCATGAAGGTCCAAATTCTCAATTCTCAAGTTGGCTTGATCATCTTAAAATATTCTGTTATTACTAGTCCAGTTACTCAACTGTACTGACGAGTTTGTACTGGCTTGCTAAAAAGTTGGAGGCTCCAGTTGACAGAAGTTTTTCTGTGCTTTCCTTTCATCCCAGCTTTTCTGTAGTTTGCTGAAGGCAGAGGTTGAGTTATTTGTGCTCCAGCAGCCCACAGACCTTGGAAGCTCAGCAACATTTTCTGTCATGACGATATGTGTCATAAGAATGCAAGATAGTAAGTGTCATAGATTTGCTTTTGTCTTCCATTTGCCTAATCCATCCTGTATTTGGCTTGAAACAATCCTATCCATTTATGCTTTGCATAACTGTGTCATGCTCCTTGACCAGAGATAGATAACTTACTCATAGCTAATACTAACTAAAGACAAAAAAGAAAATAAAGTCTCTAATATTTGGGAAACAATGGGGTATTTTAAGTACATCCCAGGTGAGATGAGGTTTAGCTGAAAAAAGTAACATTGAAGAGTGTATTTAGAGTGAAAATATGGTATCACTTGTTACAGGCTGTAATTTGCAGTCTCCCTGTTCCCATTTTACAAACTGAAGACCTTTCTCCTTCATTCTTCAGTAATTCAGGCATAAGAACTTAGATCAAGTGGGCAGTTTGTCAGAGCTCTGCCATGAGGTCTCAGAAGGAAATTCCATTGGATTTTTCTCATACTTACCCATGTCTGCCCCAGGTATGCCTGGGGGGAGCTGTGGGTCTGCTGTTGGTTTTTTTCTTATCCTACCCAACATCACTCCATTGCTAGACTAGATCAGAGACATTCATCTACTGGCATCTGTGTTCAGCAGAATCATGCTGATGGCTGAGCATTTACTCTGGTATTCTTCCACAGGGATTGGATTTTATTCAGCCTTATTGGTCTTCTGCTTCATCTTGGCATGTGAACAAGTGAGGTTTTCCAGCGTAAGGAAGGTATTTCGGTCTCATTCCTACTTTCTGGGACAACCCTTTAAAAGTTACAGTGACTTTTGCTGATACTGACACAATGTCCATTTTGAGCTGTGCCATTTTCATGCTATGGCACAAGGATGGCAAGAGCCAGTACAGTGAGCACCAAGTAGAGAAATTTGTTCTTGTGCTTAAACAATTAGCTCAGGATTGCTTTACATTTCTCACTAATGAAACTGCTTCACACTCACTCTATTTTTTTCTTTTTTTGTGTGTGTGTGTTAATAACACTGGTTCTAATTTCATTTTCCTTTAAAAATTGTACTGTACTAGCCTTCTTGTTATCTTTTCTGCATTCTTCCTTCCTACGCTGCTTGTGTCTGTCTGTTTCTTCTTCCAAAACTGCTTGCTCCATGTGCTAAATCTGGTTAAAGTTTTTAGTGGCTGCTTCTGAAGAGAGGCAACCCCTGAAGGACAGCAGGGTCACCAGAGATGACATGAGAGTTTTGATGTCTCACTGTTGTAAACATGGTGGCTACTATGCCCCCAAGAATACTGTTTTTCTAAATCTTAGATTAAAAACACACGAAAAGGGAATAGGGGAGATTCAGCAAATTTAATCAGATGAGAGAAAACAGTGAAAACTGCATAAAGGAAAGAATAATAGAAAACCTCATTACTGAAACTGGAAACCAGCAAAAAAGTGAGTTTCACAGAAGCAACTAGAAGAGTATGACAACAACAGTTGTCACCAGAGACTTGGGTGGCAGCTGCTCTTTGCCGAGTCCTGCTTTAGAAGACGCTCTCAAGATGCCCCACCTTGCTGGGTGATTACATAGGTGTCTTGTAACCCACAGAAAATTTCTTCTGCTCAATTGCTTTCGATAAAAGGCATCTTTAATTAAAAGCCAGTTTGTTCTCCCAACATACTCTTCTAGTTGCTTCTATGAAACTCAATTTTTTTGCTGGTTTCCAGTTTCAGTAATGAGGTTTTCTATTATTCTTTCCTTTATGCAGTTTTCACTGTTTTCTCTCATCTGATTAAATTTGCTGAATCTCCCCTATTCCCTTTCCATGTGTTTTTAATCTAAGATTTAGAAAAATAGTATTCTTGGGGGCATAGTAGCCACCATGTTTACAACAGTGAGACATCAAAACTCTCATGCACGCAAGTTATGTCCTTAAATATGTTAGCTGGTGAAATGCATTTACTGTGCTTCCCACTGATCTATTAACAATGTGAGAACACAACTTCCTCTGTCTATTTAGCCCTTGGATGGCAAGCCCATAAGTGATGGCTTCCTGGTTTTATAAATACTAAAAGCTAAACAGCAAAGCATTTTCTGATTTCTTGGCCTCCATTTCCTTCAAAGATATCAAAAAGTGTTTTCCTGAATTCTTTGGCAAGGCGTATTCAATGTGAATCAAGAGCAAAGGAAAACAAAGGAAAGGACATACCATACGGATGAAATCCCGGGTTTGAATTCAAGCCTTGACAGTCCTGTGACAAAAGAACCAAACTGTACCCCTCTGTTTTGATCACTATAGTGGGTTTTATTATCTGGCTGTGCAGAACCGAATCAGCAATAGGATTAGTCTAGACCTGGCTTGAGGTCTAAAAGCAGTTTTACAGCATGTTCCCATTGTCTGCAGATGTACTCCTGCTTTGTCACTGTCTCTCTCCTCGTCACTGCAGTGCTTTCTCTCAGCTCCACAGGTCCAGATTGAGAGGCAGCTTGTGAGACTGGTATACTTTGCTAAATGCATTCATTTGCCAATGTGCTAAAAACGAAGATATTTTTATATAATTGTTTCATTATCTGGTTTGTTTAATCTTTCCACATTGTTCTCACTTTGGAAAGTTCCATTAATTCACACAACTGGAATAATACCTTAGTGAGAAACATCTTCAATTCAGTTTATCTCCTCAAGTTGTGGAGCCAGGTCTCCTTCTGTGCTGTGAATTATCATTCCTTCAATGACTTAAACATTCATGTATTTTCCGATTACAACTATTTAAGCTCTGGTGATGCAATATAAAAGTCAATGCTTGAAGAAGGAATAGAGAGCCAATAGATTTTTCTGCTTTGTATATGGCCTCTGCCAAAAATACTGAGGTATAGATACAGCAAGAATATTGGCAAGTTTTAGATGGATCTGAGTGGCACAAAGTATGCTGAATGGCAGATGATCACAGGTTTGCCAAGAAATAAGAGGTATCTTTGAGCTGATAAAACTACCTCTGTGTGCCATTGTTCATTCAGTGAAAGGAAGCATACAGTACTGCTTGAATCCAGTGACAAAAAGTTTATTGCCAAATAGTGCACTAGAAAAAAACCCACAGTGGACAGTACCTCAGCTTCTGAGTTCCATGTACATCTGTGCTTCTATACTACAGCTTTTTGCTTTTTTTTGTTCGTTTGTTTAAAATTTGTTTGGGGTTGGGGTCTTTTTTTTGTTTTGTTTCCTCATCGTTTTCGAAGGCAATCTCATTCAGCACAAACCAAAATATTTACAGTGTGTTTCTGTTCTTCTGCACTCTGACTAAAGACAAAGTGAAGTTGCTATATACTGAATCTGAAGAGAATTTTTCAAATAAATCAACACACGCTTTTGTATTTTTGGTTGCCCCATGCAACTCAGTGCTGCTAGCTGCAGAAATTAGAAACTTCAATGTTTTAGGCTTATCTCAGCTCTGGAAAGTCTTACACAAATCTCTTAGAAGTAATTTAGCCTTACCAGTGATGTTCAGGGGAGGATATTGACCACTTAATTTAAAAAGACAGGGACTACAGTTTCTAAGCACTACTTGACAATCCATATACTACAGCCTACAAGAGACACCTTGTTGCCATATCTTCCAAGAGATTAATTAAGAAATCATGAGTGGGATTTTGCTAGTGCAATCAGAAGCAACTTAACTCATTGCCTCTAGGCATCACTTGCCAATTATTTCAGAGGAATCTAACTTAAGTCAGTTGCCAAATGCTCTTGAAAATCCCTATTCAGCTTTATAAGACTTCAATTTGAAATGAAATGCAGCTGTATTTTTATTTACTTTTATCATAGACACAGACAGTTACATGGATGCTTTCAATCAAGGAGAAGCAACTCGGTTGTATATCTGATTTTTTCTGGTAATAAAGCTGATTTTTTTTTTTTTAATCCAAACTGTTATTTAGCAGGAGATGTAGTGGATAGTAAGACAGAATCCCAGTGGGATATTTACTGTTAGCAGAGCATTTGGAGTGGTTCCCAACAGAAAGAGCTGTAGTCAGTGATACATACAAGAACATAAAACAGGTTTTACCAACTCTGCAAATCTATGAAGTCCAAAGTATGGAATGCTGCTGAGCTGAGACAAGTACCAAGCAGATGCAGCAATCTTGTGTTGTGTGGCTTAACTGTTCTGAGCAAGGACATTTTAAACCCCTATTTAGGGGCCCCAGCACCCCGTGTCATTCACTAAAGGAGCTGCCACCTGAGCAGGTGCATTTTAAACCACCTCCTGACTGAACAGCCACCTGAAGGTCGACACAGGAACAAGCTGTGGAGAGCTATTTGCAAATCCTTTTTTCCCCCTGAAACAGGAGTCTTTGTAAAGGACGAAGTGGTGTCCCCTCCTACTTACAATCCAAAGTCTTAAATGTTAGTGCCTATCAAATGCTTTCACAGTAAAGGTGCAGAAAGCACAGAGCCCTCTCTCAGTACACTTTTGTGGAAAGATAGGTGGTTACAGCACCTTCTTGGGATCAGAGAGACACAAGTGGGAGTCCAAACCTGTGGGCACAGTTAACAGTCTCCACTCTGATCTGTCAGAATGATTCCAATGCAGGAAAACCTCACATTTCGTGGGCCAGAAAGTGGGAACAAGAATGGTGGGAACAGCATCATAGTGCTGGTTTGGGTATGTCTTCAGTTATTCTAAATCTATCCTTCATACAAAGGAGAAAACTATATACATATTAATTCACTTATCAAAATGCAATTGTATATGAGGGGGGCTGCAAGGACTCTTTCTCTTCCCATATGTGTTCTATAAAGAAAAAAAGTTGCTATTGCTACACTTCAAGTAGAGTTTGATTGACTCACCATATGTAGGTTTGCTTTTAGATTAACATGCAGTTGAAACCCAGCAGGGAAGTTGCTCTAACTTCTGGATCCCAGCCAGGAAAAAAGCCAGAACAAGGTGATAAGGTGATGGTGGTGGTCCAACCTGGTGCTCCAGGGCATGGGGAGCAGCAGAACTTCAGGCTTCTGGGGAATTCAGGGGTCAAAATCTGAGGTCTTGGTTTGTCCTGGGAAATGATATGCTGGAACTAAGATCTGCAGGAATGGTGTTCCAAGTTTAGGCATCTGAATTTATTCCTTTTAGATCTCACCTTTAAGATTAGAATAGCAGAAACCCAAGATAAAAGCTAATAAAACAGAGGACAATTAAGACTGACTTCTTAGCTCACTAGCAATATAGAGAAACATTCCTTGCATGCTCAGCTACTTAATGTTTCTGATCAAACATGTTTCTGTAAACTGTATATTTTTACTATATGAAAATCAAGTAGAAGGACTCAATAGAGAGTTTAAGGGATCGAATAATCTAACTCTCAGCATATTTTCTGTTGTCTTCTTCAATGGCACAGCCCAGCTAAACTGGAATATAAACCTCTGAAGTTGCTTAGCACAAAAGCAGCATCAAAAAAATATGAAAGATAAATAAGAAATGTCCTTAACCCCAGTATTGAATTTTCATCAGGTAAAAATGGACTTGCATGTTCATGCTTTAATCTTACGGTTGGGCCTTTTTGATGCCAAATATATGCAATTTTATACTTCCAAGTTCACCCCCTTCTGGGATGTTAACTTTTAAACCAGTATTTCTCTATAATTCCTTGTCAGTTATTTTGTGTTCAAACTGAGAGGTAAATAATCAAGTGATTTGGTGTAGCCTGAGTTCATAAAGTTCAGGCAGGAAGTGCCATGTACACCCAAAATTACACTAATGAAAGCATCTAGGTACACAGAAATGGGGGCTTTCAAGGTTTGTATTGAATAGCTCTCCACAACAGCTTTGGGGACACAAGTACCGTTTTACAGAGCAGCCTGTGTCCTGCAGTAATCAAAGGATCTTGAGCTTCAGCTCCTACTGTTCTGTGCATTTCTTTGCAGCTTTCCCATCTGCATCAGCTGCAGGTCCTGCATGGTGCTGAACACCCCCAGTGCCCTGGTTTACCACCCCAGTGTCCTGGTTTACCACCCCAGTGCCCTGGTTTATGGCCAGAGCTCCTTACAGGAGCAGGCCTTGCTGCTTTAACAGACAGCCATTAAGATCAGATTGGATCCTCTGTGGCATTTTCTGAGAGCACCAGAAGGCTGAGCAGAAGAACCCAACTGAGACACAAACAAGTCTTGTATGGTATAACAGAATTAGCAGGAAGACAATATTCACTGTGTAAGGAAGAAAAACAAAACAAACAACACTATAAGCTTGAAAACATTCGCCTCACTCTTCTGTGGTTTGAGAAGTGAAGTCTAGCACGGCAAAACAAAAATCAGACCTGCTTTTAATCTGTGAACAGCTCTCTTGATGAAATCTGTCATGTTTCTGGCTTCGTTTTTCTCCTTGAGAAAAGAGCAAAAATGTTACTTTTCTTAAAGAATTTCCAAATGTTTTATCTTTATTAATGTTTCTCTATGATATAGTTCATCACTGCAGGCAAATCTGTCTCGTTCATTAATTCTTCCATTGTCAAAATAGCATAACCAATAGTTTATAATGTCATAAATCTTGGACATCAGTCATAATATAGAGATTTCCCATTATGTATAGGATTGTCTCTTCTGATGTGTTTGAAAGGCTGGTCAGGACTGTTCTTACAAGCAGTATGATACTCTGTATTGAAGCATTAAGCCTATTAATGGCGTTTGAATTTTTGAGTTGCTTTTGTTGCTGATTGTGGTTTTCCAGATGGTAAGAAATAGATCTCTTTGTTTAAATATTTTTTAATGCTCTTTCTGCAAGTTTCATATTTGATGCAAGATTTGGCAAGTCCTCTGAAGTTAGGGTTCCTAAAGATGCAGTCTTCTGTCCAACAAGCTCAAGATCCCTATTCATCCTACTAAATTGCAAATAAGAAACAGAAAATTACTTGAAGGGAGACAAAAAAAAAGACATAACAGAAGTGATTCATAGTTTCATACATAACATAGCATTTCATACAAAAATGCTAAGCAAAATGTAGCCTCACTATCTCAGTCTTCAAAAGATCCAGTTCAGTAAGTATGGTCACTTGAGATCTCTTCAGAAAGATGTATTCATTAGCTGTCATTCTTCCCTTAAGCAGGACACACAGAAAAAGACTGAGTGCTGCCAGCACCTGTAACACACATTTAACAAAGTCAATGCCTTTTCTTTGAGAGAACTTGAGGAAAGAGCAGGAAACCAAAACAACTGCTGGACTGCTTCATGTGGCTTTTCTCTTGTTTGATTTTTGTGCTATTAATGCTGGCATTTTTGAACTTGACTGGAGAAGGTGAAGAGGAAGCCACGTAAGTCATTGCTGCATCTGTGCATATTATGTGATCATCCAAAGGCTCTAAAAATGTGTGGATCCCATTTGTTCCATTACATGACTGTAAGCAGGTCTAACACCACAAAAGCCAGTGCAGCTACAGAACAGATCACAAGAATGGGGGAAATGGGAAAAGCCAAGTGCTCCAAGTGACAGGCTTTTATGTTGCAAAGCAATGTCATCTGCAAATATTTAAGTCAGAAGAAGGGAGCAAAGAAAAAGCAATGGGCTTCAGGTCTTAAAAACTGATGATCAAAGACAGATTAGATCACAGGAAAGCATCAGATTGGAATTGTACAGGTGTATAGGTTCTATTGGGGCAAACACCATCTTGGGGTACATCAGCTCCTCAAAAGTGTGTTCTTCAGCTGCTTAGAGACACCCGTGCTTGGTCAGAGGTGACCTCTAGTCTGACCTCTGTACTTTAAAGTTCTGAAAATCACTGATTTAATAAAAGCCAGAATAGCACAGCCAGTTCAGTAGGAGCATTATATCAGTTCGCTGGTTTAGACAGCTGAATTTGCAAGCCTCCTTCAGCAACCAGCCACCCCCAGGTGACATGCTGCCTAAAACCAGAGCTCACAGAAGCCACAGCCATCCTGCTCATTTTGAAAGTATAATGAGAGTCCTGAATTGTGGTCATGGGTGGGCTCTCATCGCTCTAGAAATCATTTTGTTTCCCCACTTCTCTGCCCTGGGTAACGATGCTTTTCCAAAACACCAAAGACCTTCTCCAGGCAGGAGATAGCTTCCCATGCATAGCCAGGCAATGTGAGGCTAACCCATAGCATTCAGCTGACTGTTCCAGCTGTACCAGAGGAATACAACACTCACAGACCTCAACCCTCTAGGCAGCCTTAATTTTCCTCTCAGCTTTCTCTCCTTTTACCTTGCATTTTCTTATCAACACCTTCTTATCAGCCAAGAACGTGAGCTGGAGTTTCTATCAGAATTATCACTGCAGGCATTCCCTAGATAACCACCAACCTGGCTGAACTGAAGAAAACAGGTAACAGAGGAGAACAAGGGTATCACTGATTATTTTTGTTTCTCATTGGCAAAAATTGCGACAACTGATATCTCTCACATTCCTGTGGCTGATTTTGATCAAGACATCTTAATGAATGATATATTATGGGCTAAACTTAGAAGCAGTAACTGGGTTCTTTGTTTTAAGTCTTGTTTTGAATTTAAGTAAACACTGCATTCTTTTCTTCCTCCAGTTCTCAATTCTTGCCAGGCCGTGTTCCTTCATTTGATATGATTTGCAGTTTGGAAAGAACATACCACTGTGGAGATCCGAATACACACAGTTATGTTTCCTTGCTGCTTAACCCTGCACCTAAGGAAGGTCCGTATGCCATTGGTGTTGCTATCCCTGATGTTGTACACATGTGCAAAATATCTTCAGTTACCAGTACAGTATTTGTGAAGAAAAAGAAAGCTTTAGTCAACCTAAAAAAAAAATAAGGAAGAAAGCAAAAACTAATGTTCACCACATGCACTGCCTTGAGAATTCAGATGAACTTTCTGTATTTCTTTTGCTTTGGAAAAATGTTTAAGCCATGATTTTAAATAATTTACAAACTCCCCTGCTTTAATTTATTAACGTAGGCTGACTGCACAAGTGCACTATTTTAACCTTAAACCGGAATACTAATAAAATCCCTACACAAAACCAGATATGTTTAATTTCAACTTTTATTGCACTATTATCCCAGTAGATCCCAAGAACATCTGATTGAACTTACCTTAAAATTTCTGCACTTAGATATGGAACCAAATAAACTGCTCTGATCGCAACAACCTTGAACTTGTGGGAGTTCAGATCTGGATCCAGGCTTTGCAGCTGAATTCCATCCCGAGTTTAAATGCTACTCAGAATCAAAGAGTGTTGTGGCTGCACACACAGTTTACAGGAAATGTTCAATTCAACATTTTTGGTAGGTGTTCCATCCTTTAATTACTCCCAAATTTCTGCCCAACTCTTCATAGCAGTACCTGAATCCAGACTCTTGCTTTCTGTCTGAACTGACTAAAGCCTCTCAGACACATCACTTCACTACATAAACATTGCGGCACTGAGTTGAATCCAGAATTCTCTGAACAACTGTTTCACATCTAAGTAATTGCACCAGCAGTAGTGGGGTCGCCTCCTTGTTTATATGGGGGGGTGAGGGGGTGCTGTTGGAATCACAGCCCATGACTTTATCATACAACATGAAAAGCCTTTGGGCTATCTTCTCAGCTGGGATAAATAAGCAAAGCTCTATTGGTTTCTGGGTGAATGAGATTATAATTCAAATCAGAAGCGTAGTGTTTGTTTATACCATAACAAAGTATCACAGAAGTGTGTATCATAAGCCTTAAAACACTGCACTCAAGGACAGTAAAACCCACGAGTCTGAGCTTCGGTTTCAGTGACTCCACTGAAGTTATGCCTATTTATTTCAGGAAAGCAGTGCTGATGTGCACCAGCTGAGAATCTGGCTCTTTAACTCCTAAATGACAGCAGAAATCATTTACAGGGGGAGGGAGAAGGGGCTGGGTTGGGAATCAACTTGAGTACAGAGCTGTATGGCTGATAAATGGGTATCAGCCATCTCTTAAAACAGGCAGGCCTGTTTCTTCCTAAAACAAAACTAGAGAATTTATAAACACATGCAAAAGAATAATACAAAAGATATGTTTCCTTAAGGAATTTCAAATGTGGACACTATGCTTCACATTCCAATACAAAGCATTTTGACAGTAACGTTTAACCATTTTCTCATTTTACGTGCTTGCACACACAACCCTTGTGATTCAAAACAAACTGCTGTATAAAATGCCTTTCAGAACAGCTTATCCACTCACTTAAGCTGACAGCCTATGCTCACCTTAAAACAAAACCACCCTTTCTTGCAGGCACCCCAAAAGCACCCCAAACTAGCCAGCAGTAATAAATTTAAAGGACAGTTTTTCCTGGTACCACATCCACACATCTCATCCCAGTGGGAGATGATACAATATGTAACATTGGCATGTTTCACCATAATTATATAAGAGAAGTCACATGTGGCACAAATGGAATGTATAACAAAGAGCAGGAGCATATGTTCAAATAAACCACTGGTTATGTCAAAACTAATAACTTGTTTGCTGCAGTGGACTCAACAGTAACAGGCCCAATGAGTCCAATGACGTTGCTACCACTCCTTTCTCTCCTCACTAAGCAGGCTGGAGCTGATTTTTTTGCAGGAATTATCTTTATGCAATACGAACATATTGTTATTTGCTACTTTCTGCATGATCATTTTGGCATTCTTATGAGAAGATGATGATGGTTCTGTCTAAATGTTTGGGAGGATTATCACTGACATGGGAAGTTATTAGGTTTGATGCAATACAGAGAACATTCACAGTCAGAAAACAGCATCTTTCATTTTTAGGAATGGAGGTAATTGTGCTTTGTGACAGTGCACATCCTTAAGATGTTATGTATCATTGCGTACTTAAAAAAGCAGTACACTTTTCATTGATCTTTCAATTTCATTTTGATTTAAAATGCAGATCTTTCCCTCCATTGAAATCTTAGCATTTTTATTTTAAAATGTATTGGGAAAAATCCATTTTAGACGTATGCAGCACCATAAATTACTTTTTGTGGTTGAAACAGTATTCGCTTATGTCACGGGCTGAACATCCTCCTTTATTAGAATGCTATTTATTGCCACCAGCTGCAGTGCTTAGCTAGGAAAGTTCTTGACACCAGCGATTGCTTTTCAGCACCAATGCTTCCGGCTGCTAACGGGGGCTTCTATTGCCAAACGCAGCCACTCCTCTTAAACTGTTCCTTCTGGTACACAGACAGCTCCTGTCACTGCTACCCAGAGCAGAAGCTGGGAGAGGGGGATCAGATCTGAACCCACTGCTATGGAATCTCTTCAGCTATAAATCTTGTATAACTTTAAAAGGCCTTGCCAAATACCACTAGCTTGAAAGCTGTCAAATGTGCTCAGGAAATCTACCCATCAGTAATGATTTTTTTCAAAATTAAGATGCGAGTTCAGCTTGTGAGCAGAGTGTCTTACATAACAAGCCACAGATTTAGTAAAAGCAAGAGGATTTCTGTATCTATCAGCTATGTAGCCAATGGTCTCTATTTCATGAGATTTTCGAGCAGGGAGAAACCAGACAAAGGTAATTACTCTTCTTCTGTTAAGAGCTGTTATTACTCCTGCATGAACAACTAGCACTGCCTTTTTTCATTCACCTCTGCCTATGGCAGCCAGGAGAACTAAACAGGAGCAATATAAAAGTGGCAGTGTCAACAGCTGTCCTACCAAACACTAAGTGTACCTCATGCAGTAAATCTTCAAAGCAGTAGCATGTGTGCTGCTCCTGTGTATGCAAATCCTGTTATTTTATTGATATCATTTGCACACATGCCTTCCTCACAGCTGAACCCTTGAAAAGCCATTGCATATAATTGGGCTCAACTAAGCAACAGAGGCAATCAGTGACAGGAGGAGACTGAGCTCCTTTAACATGGAAAGAATTCCTTTCCTCCCTCAGAAAAGAAACACCCAGTAGGTCAAAGAGGAAGGTTTCTCTGCAGTATAGCACACAAGCCTGTTATACAGATGCCTGAACCACTGGAATCTACAATTAAAAAAGAAAGTCAAGCCCTGAGCCTTCATGAACACAATTTTTCCCTTTGTTTAAATAAAGGAATGAGCAAATGTACATATTTTTGTCTATATGTATGTTTAAAAACCCTAAAACATTCAATCTAAAATCTTAGCAGGGTTAGGCTCTGCCACACAAGATAACTTAGCTGGCAAACATTCTGAAAATTTTTTTACTCACTGTGAAAACTGATAAAAGTAGGTGTCCTGTTCATCTTACAGACAGACTACAAAAAAAAATAATCATTCTTCTGCCCATAAGGAAATTCCTTTACTGATTCAGAGAGTACAAGAGACATCTGAAAGTTGGAGTTATTTATGGGTCAAAATAGAATTGCTCTTTATTTCTTATCTTTGTCCCTGCAAATAACCCAAAACCGTTGTTAGCAAATTACTTTCTCTTTCATATCTTTAAACTGGAGATAAGTATATGTTTCCACTAAAAGACTCATAAAAATAAACTGGCATAGCAGTTTGACTATAAGTGTTACGTGTGACTGAGCAGCCTTCATAAAAATTACTATTTCCTTTGCATCTGTATTCTCCTTGGGCCAGAGTTTGGGCCATACTCTGCCCTACACACAATAACCTCATATAAGGCTACTTCCCCACCACTGGAAGAGGTCTGCTCCATTACACCAATCACACTCTAGCCTTTTCTTTGGGAAGTGCAAGACAAGATATGATAATGTAACATCATGAAGAATGGGTGTCTTAAACAGCTCTCCTCTATTCCAGCTGGACTTCAGCCAATTCAAATGGATGAGTGAGGGCCAACAGACATATTAGTGCAACCCTGTATTTAAAGCTAAGTTATCCCCTAAATGACCCTAGAGTCAATTTATAGATGCAGAGACTAATGTACAATAGAGTTCAGAAATACTCTAAAGCCTAGCTTTGAAAATGCCTTGACACATGCCACTGGGAGTACACTCTGAGGGGGCAGAAAGGGGCAATACATTTTCATGCTTCCTTTCCTTGTTTGTCCAGTGTCCTTCTTAGTGATTGTTTTTTCTAATCTCTTTTTCTCACTTCATAATTTAAAAAAAGAAATATATATATACATATATATATATATATATATATATATCCAGTGAAAATTAAGCCTACCAATTTTAATTCTTACTACAGTTTAAAACCGTAATTAATCCCTGCAGACAAGTTCTCCCCTAAGGAGTTCAGCAGTTCAGCAGGATAACTCTTCCTCATCCCTACAGATGCAAGAAACACCCAGTTGCATGGTGCACAAGCAGCCTCCCTGTTTGCAATGGTGAACAGTTGGCCCTTTAGTTCCCCTCCTCCTAAAGCTCTTCCTGCATGAACACCACCACCTTCCCCAGTAATGATTTTCCATGCTGTGGGGTAAGTAAGGCAAGCAAGCAGAAACAAAATATGGATGAGTATTCATTCCCTACTTCTTTCTTGTACCTGCAATAGTAAAAGAACAGGCAGAAGAGGTGTGCAGAATACAAATTGCACAAATTGTGTCTGTTTAGTTGGATGCCAGGTTCCCTGGCAGTAAACTCTGTAGGATGTTGCTCTTGGTTTCCCCAAAATTTGTGCTGCTGGAAGTTCTGAGCAGTTTTTTCTTCCTTGGTGTAGAGCAACCCTCCCCAGTATTTGATTGGGACTGAGCTTTTCCCAAGTTGCCCTATATAGGTAGGTTTCATTTTCATTGCTTTAATTTTTATCTTACTTTATAATTATCAGTTGACCTAGATTAGGCTCCCACAGAAACCAAACAAGCTTTAATCAGTTCTCTCAACTGTGCCCAAAATATAATTTCAGAAACAACTCAGATTTTCAGAGCAAGTTAATTATAAAACCAAGCTCACCAAAAATTTTTGAGTAACAAAAAAGATGCAGATGCAACGACATCAACATTTTGTGTAATTTTTTTCTTTCAGTCAGTTAGGATCATTGATGACACTTTTATGCCCAAGCTTCTTAAATGCATCTTGAAACAAAAATTTCTCAAGACATGTAGACAATACATATAGCAGATAGCAAGTAACTGTGGAAACTGACAGGAGGGAGCTAAAAAAATCGACCCAAGATTAAAGCAAATTTAGTATATTTTACAGCAATTTCAATAAGTTTAGTTGCATTCCTATAAATAAAAGTTACAGTTATGACAATCAGAGAGCTCTCTGTTATGTGATCATTAATTTTACTTGCTTTCTTGTAGAAAACTTCACAATTATCCATAGCTTGCTTTCTCATGTAACACCATTTGCCATATAAACACGCTGCTTTAGTGTTTTAATACTTGAGGGTGCCACTGTGCATTGCCACAAGAGTACAAGTTACATAAACATCAGCACAACATCCTGGTGCAGTAACACAAGTGGCCAGGTATTGACTTCCAAGCCACTGATTCAGGGAGAGTCAATAACAGTCTCCAGAGCAGTTGATTTACAAGCCAAAACCCATCAATGATCTCTTGAGTTAAATGCAAACAAGAAAAGGATGAAAGGCTGTTGTGGGTACTCCCCAAAATGCAATTGGTCAGTGTTCAAGCAGGACCCCTCCTTCATTTGCTCCTTTGCACTCAGTGATCCCCCCAGCAGCCACAGCCAAGGATGACACCTGACCGTGGGATAAGAAAACACCCATCCCTTTCATACCCCCACATCAGTTGCACCAGACATTCCAATGAACTAATCACCCCACCAGTTTGCAGACTGAGCAGTACAAAATACCTAATACAGGTCATTTTTGTGCTGGTGTTTCCAAAAGCAGGGAAGTAGGGCAAGCTTTTCAAGTGCAAGCAATCCATCTATCCACCTGAGAAGGTTAACTGAACAGCCTCATTTTTATATGCAAGCATTCCAACCTCCCTTTAAGGTATTGTCAGAGAATTTCCAGAATCTTTTGCAGTGGCCCAAATTTAGCACATTTTAACTATCCCTAAAAATTAAGCACAGGGGCAATTTAAAACCAGTGGCTGGATTTTCAACAGTAAGACAGAGTGATGAACTTCAGGTTTTGGTTGCCTAACTTGAGAGAGTTAGATGGTCATGTTTTCATAAGTGCTCAGCATGTACTTTGAAAAATATAAACCTTATTTGAGTGCTTTAACAACTAAATACATATATATATTGAAGCAAAACAACTTCTGCCTGCTGTAAATACCTTTTTTTAGTTCACCTGAGGATGGCAAGTTTGTCCAGTTGCTTTGTGACAAGCACATGGATGGGGCAGACAGACCACAGTCACATTGCTGTTGAAATCTCATGGCTACAGACATGCCAGCGAAGGCAAGAGCAGTCCAAGGCATCAGTTACTCAAACCAAATAAAACCATATAAAATCCAGGTATTCCTTAAAATTCCTTAAAAAACCTTAGAATCCAGAACAAATTTTCCAGTCATGGGAACTGATAACCTTCCATACTCAAGCAATCTAAACAACTGCCTGAATGCATGGATGATCAGTTATCTTTAGAAGAAAATCATCCTGCAGAGAGTGAAGAAATAATTTGAAAGACAAAAACAAAAAGACTTAAAAAAAAAAAGAAGAAAAGGAAAAAGACAAATGATGGGACTTTGGAAGAAAACACACTTTTGCTATCTTTATGGAAGACCCAAATAAACTAGGACAATAAACAGACACATACAGACACTACTCAGGAATTGTGAGTTTGTTTTGCGAGAGAAATGTATAGATATTTACTTGGATCCAACCAGAAACTAAAAATTAAATGTATACAATAATAAAACAGAGCATCTGAGTACTCTTTGGGACTGTAAACTTACATATTGAAAAACTTCTGTTCAAAAAGCATTCCACACAACTGAGCTGCAGCATCAAAGTAACAGCAGTGCATAGGATTCAACGTGCAGAAGGACAAGTCAGTGTTAATGGGAAAGAGGGACCATACTATGTGAGCTGGCAGCCAAAACCAACAACCTTCCTTTCACTAGATCTCAAAGAATAATATTTAATTTAAGTACTGGCATTATAGAAAGCCACAAAAAATGAGACTTCCAGAGCTAGAAGTGAGAGCATATTTCATCTCGAGCCAGAGCACTAGATCCATTCCAAAGCTGAGTTACTGGAAGTCTTCCATTATCTCCAATCTTTTTTTTTATATATATATTTTATTTCCCTCTTATTTTCAAAATGAGTGAGCAGATATTTCCCATGTAACCCCAAGAATTAGAAATACACAATATATGTATTTATTAATTTCAAAAATATAAAATATAAAATTCAGTTCTCTCTAAGGAATTATATTTAGTGTACACCGCACTGCTGAAATAAATTAAGTATAGTTTCAATTAACATGCTTTAATTCCATTTCTCCAGTATTCCAACACTCTTTTGAGATAGGAAACAAAAGAAAAAATGTTTTTACAAGTCCTCCAAATGCTATACCCGTAGTTTAGTAAACAAATGATCTTATAATTGTTATTTTGAGAATATTACTATGCTGCAAGATAAGCACAGCAGATAGAAGATTAGTTAATCCTTAATATTAGCTAAATCAGAAACACTGCTAGATGCAGAACTTTAGTAGTACAAATATAAGATTTTATGTCTTCTGACAAACTTGTACTAGATTTTTGTTGAAAGAAAATAATTTGTTGATCATTCTAGCAATACAAATTGTTCTTTAGAAAGCAAAGCGTCATTGGTGCACTTTAAAATGTTCATTAACAATCATAAGCCGGAAGCAGTCACTAAATAATCATGGCCACAGAAGAATGCTGTATGCCCACCAGGCTTTATTAGAGCTGCAAATCACAAGCAATGGACTAATTCCCAATTTATTGTCTCCACAAACTTTAGGAAAAACAAAGAGCTGAAGGCATCAGTGAAACACAGTAATATGCTTCAAGTTGAGTCTCTTTGAAAGGCTGTTTCTATCTAAAGATATAAGGAACCATTCAGCAACAGCAAAACAATTTCATTTTCAGCATATAAATGCGCACTTTAAAGCAAGTAAGAAATAGAAAAACCCCTTTAGTCTGCCCCACAAATATATTTCCCTTATTTTTCTGGTTTGGTGAAGAGAGTGTGGTATCGTCACCTTCTGTTTCCTTGAGTGCAGCAGTAAAGAGGCTTCCTTTAAACTAGCCCAGATAAATTCTCTAGCTTACTAGTGCAAAGGGCTCTCCAAATGGTTTACCCAAACCCCAACCAGGGACACCATTTGAAATGTCTCTTAGAAGTAAGAGCACTAAAGCACATGCATTCCCCCTGCCAAATCCCAGGACACAAGTGACAGGTGTTGGCCACCCCACTCATGCAGGCTGTGCTCACCTCAGAGCTGAGATTCACTGGAAGCTGCCTGGCAGCTGGAAGCCTGGGTGGGATTTTCTCTTGACCTTTAAAGCCAATTGCCTGCTGCACTTCCAGCTATTTACTGCTGCTGCAGGGAGGAATGATATTTCCTTGTAAAAGTCCTTCTCCATAAGAACCGAGGTCTGTGTGGTATCAACCCTCTGCTGAGAGCTGCAAACACTCATGTGTTAATTGCTTAATTGCTGCCCTGATATTACTGGGGGGAGGTTGCCCTGAGCTAGTGTTTTATAGAATCAAGCCCAAGGGTTGCTGCAATAACTAAGAATAAAGGGAGTCCATAAATAAAGCCCTCTTCAGACAGAGCAAAGAGCTATTTAGTTCAGCCTCTCCATGAGTGGCTAATGGAGTGTATTTGCGGGGAAAGCATAGGAACAGAAGCTTACTGTACAACATGCATACATAAAACTTCTTTCCCTACAATCCCTAACACTTTCTGCAGCTTAGGAATCTCCTGAGCTAAAAGTAATAGTTTCTTCTATTTTCTTAAATCTTCCAGGTTAAAAAGCAGCCGGTGGTAGACCTGCTTTCAATAAAACCAACACACAAAGGCCCTGGGTGCTGTGAACCTGACAGCAATTTACAGCCATTTAGAACAATGAGTGAGCCTATTGCCAATACACACTAGAAGAACATGATAAATGCAGAGCAAAATTTAACATTTCAATCTAGATTATTAAAGAAAACAGTACTTCATCCATCAAATTTATAGCTGTCCTATCTGGGTATTTATCAGCATAGTTCTGTGCTACGTAAGCAGAACAACAAAGGCAGTGGCAGTATCCCCATAAGCTTTGCAATAAGCTTGCACTGTGTCTATCTGTGCAGAGATGTGCTTAGCACAGAGCAGCTTTCACTGCCATGTAACTCCAGCTAGTCCTCAGCATCCATCAGACATGACAAGTTACTTCGTAAGATCGGGTTGCCCTTGCTAGGGCATGTTTCCATGAGCATAAGAATTGAACTGTTTCTGAAAGAACAAAATGAGGGTTGGGCTTCAGGTGGGTGACAGGGCAGCCTGCTGTCCTCTCTGTTATATGGTACACTCTGGGATGTGTGCTTGGCTCCCTGCAAAACACTGGTATGCATATTAAGTTCACTTTTTTTTGTAAGAATCATTTATAGGCACTGTATTATGTCCTATTAGAAAGCAAAGCCATTGCATTTAACCATGAATATGCTAGGGAGTTAATTTTAAATTCCCTTACACATCACCTGATATTTTTTCAATTAAACTGATTCTCTTGAAATAGAGTATAGCTATGTTTCCTTGAGTACTCTCACAGGCAGTTGAACATATGGAAGTAAAAAAAGCAACCATAGAAAAGAAGAGGTGCCATACAGGTTCTTCATATCAAGCTGAACAAAGTCCATAATCCCTACATGCTGCTTGAAAGTAGATATCAAATATCTCTGAGAAAGGAGCCATAGGATTTGAGACTATGAAGATAGAAAAAAGGGTTATGAAAATGTGTAAATATGTACAGAAGGAAATTCTACAGTGCCATTGTTGTCATCTGCAAGATGTGTTTCTCTTCTGGGTTCCAGCCTCTGTTGCTTTTAGTGTAAAGTGCATGTTACATTTTTGCTACTACTTACACTGTATGCATCTCAAGGGTTTGCTTATTCTTAATTAAAATTAGATTAATGAAGTTTATCTTCAGAATTTTTAGTGTCTTCCTAAAGTCACTATTTCCAGGAAGAGGCCTACACCAAGAAAGAAGAGGGAAAGAGCATAGGGAGTATAGGAAAGCAGGGACAAAGAAAATAAAAAAAGGAGCTTTCTGAATAAGCTCCATGTCCTACCAGGTTAAAGGCAGTGAAGCATTTTCCATTTATTGCTGTGGTCCACAGGCTCTTCCCAAAGCTGTAACTTAGTTTCATTTTTTTACATATTTTACACGTGAAGTAATTCTCCCTCACACACTGTTGACTTGTTGAGTTGGTCTTGCTCAGCACATGACAGAGGGTCTTGGTGACCTTGGCTGAATTACAATGGGGAAGTTTTACACTGGTTAGTTGTTTTGGAAGGAAATGAAAGTCATGAGTTGGCATTTTTGCACTGTCAAATACCATTCTATCCTTTCTCATCTCTCTCACTTCTAACAGGATAGTTAGAATAATCATACTTACAGCTGTTACTTCCTATGCCCTTATCTTTATGTAGATTCCTGTATATAAATGTAAATAAACCTGAGGTCTGCTCTTACCTGAGATGGCCTTGGGGTTGTTTTCAGAATCAAAGTAGTGTTTGAAATTCAGGAGTTTACTTTTTTTTAAAATTTTCCTTCAGAATCAGTATCCAGTTTTCACATATCTAATACATTTTGTTTGACTGTTTCATTGAACTTCAATCAGTTTTCAGGAAAGAACCATGTAAAGACTGTAATGATTACTGTCATTTAAGGCAGGATTTGTGTAAAAATAGGCTAATGGTGTAGCCAAGTTTATTCAGATGGCAGTGGCCAAATGAGACATAAAACCTCTGAGCCCTAACTCACAGATGATCAACAGCTCCTTGGTGCTGTTACCCCTTTTCTGTAATATGTTTAGCAAACAGAAAATTAAATTAAGCACTTTCATGCTGGTTTCATCTTGATATTTGATTTTCAAGATTCAAGCCAAGCAGTTACCCATCTCTTCCAAACGTGCATATGGAGATGCATTAGCAGAAAATCATTAAATCAAGCAGCAGCAGAAAGATATGAATGCTGAAGAGAATAGCATTTTGCAATTGTTCTCATGTATCCAAATGCTTTCTATGCCTCATACACTGAGATTAATTGGGACAAAATTTTGAGGGTGTCTGGCCAAATTCTGCTGTGGCATGAAGTGAAATGGTTTGCACCTCTTTGTCAAAGCTGAACTCACTTTTCTCTGAGGACCGACCCTGTGTCTTTGTATCCTTAACAGTTACGAGCTTCCCACACCCTATTCCTGGATATATGTACTGTATTAAAGAAATGGCTAAAGCCCCCCATTTACAAAGGTAGGCAGTGTAAAATAAGTTTAGATCACACCCCCTTGCCACTACAGCAGCCTTCTGGAATGCAGAGACCCCACAATGGAGAAAGCAAATAAATGTTAAACGAGGTGTACCCAGGGAGCAGGGTTATGGTGTGGTCAGCTCCTCTAGTGGTCATTGTCCAGTGGATGGATTGTTGATGCTGTGGCATCCATGGAAGAAAGGAATTGGTTTGGCCAGCTGTGTAACTCCACTGGCATTTCAGATTCTGCAGCCTTGAAACACAGCTAGCTCACTGGGTATAAAAATACAGTGCTGAGTTCAGTTTATTATTTTAATTTAAATGGACTTGAGAGATGTATTATCAGTCTGGATAGAGACACAGGGGCATATGTGATATAAAATAAAAAAATAAGAGCAAATGGCTTGGTCTTCTTAAAGTTCTTCTGCAGATGGAGTACAGATTCCATCCTTTGATTGCCAGGATAGGACTGAGGGCTCTGGTACCAAGACTCAGGACAGTACCCACAGTATACATGGATGCCAGGAGGAATTGGCTCAGTCCTATTTCAGAACAACTCTTCAGAAATTTTTGCTTGGTTCACATGGACTTTTCAGCAGTGTTATCCTTAGTCCCTAAGAATAAGAAGTCTGTAGGAGTGTGGACGAAACATATACACTCTTCCCAGACCTCTCTTGGACAGAACCCAAGTTCCTCGGTGTAGGAGGACTATGAGGTTGAGATTTGGGAAAAAGGTTCTGACAGACACAGCCAGCTGGAAGAGAGTGATCCACATGCACAGTTCCTTCCAAAGATGAATCAGGATGAAATGATTTTACATGTTTTTTCATTGTCCTTCCCACCTTGTAAACATTCCTAAAGCCTGTCTGTAAGCCCTGCATAAAGAAGTGCTAATATCCATATGTCAGTACTGGAAATGGTTTTTCCCACACCTAAAGAGCCAAGTTCATCCCATATGTAATTCCCCTCACTTTAATAGCTTTGCATGAGGAAGGATACTGGCCCAGTAAGTCCACCCAAAAGCTGCAAATCCTTCTGAAAACAGCTGTCTGCCTTGTGAGAGGGATGAATCACCACAGACCTCAGTTGCTCGGGCATTTGCAATAGATTCCTCCTCATTTCTGTCTGCAGTTCTGCCTGCAAAACTCTAAATTATCTGGACACCAGCTGCTTCAAAATCTTGAAAGTCTCATTATAAGAGATAAGGACAGAAGAGCAGTCCTTGCTCTCAGTTCCTAAACTATGTCCATTGAATGTGTATCTGTGCTGTAGTTATACTGTATTTATCCTACTGCAAGGCATTTCTTGATTAGCTATAATATCCAGGAAGAATTTTTATTCTTTCTGGTACATTTCTTGATTTTCAGAAAGGAGCAATGAGTATTCACCCTTCTTTGCTCAGGCAGTTACACACAAGAACCAGGATGTAGGTCAGGGTGAACCAATGCACCTAGAAGTATTAAATTGCTTCAGTGTCTGGCCAGTAAATCTTGATTCTATGGTCAGGAAAAGCTGAATGCCAGCTTTGCAGTAAAAATGGACCAGCAGGGAGTTTCAGAGAAGCTAAGGGGAAAATTTTCATAGGATCATGAGGGAATGTTATTTAACAAATTCTCTTCTATTACAATGATTCTGTGACCCTGGTGATGCCTTCCAGTGTTATGTTGCTATAAATACCTTGCCTGAGAACTAATTCCTCTTGACAATCTGACAGAGCTTCAGCTCACAATAGAGCATGTCACCAGTTAGTTTATCTTATGGCTAACATTAGCATTTGATTTTTGTTTTCTGTTACTGTTATTCTGGACAGCAACTTACTGTTTTTAATATTACTTGTTGAGAATTTTACTTAGTGAGTGAATAAACTTGCAGCTCCTTCAACAACAGATGCTCTAAATTAAAAGATCTGAAAGTATCATTCCTATTCTTTAAGCAAATAGTGGATTCTAGGATCCTAAATTATAAATGTAATTATAAATATGTACAAATTCCAGTTAAAATAATCTGCTTGGGACAGAAGTTCATCCTGACAAGAATTATAACATCAGACATAACAATTAGTCTTAACTAAAAAAATAGTAGGGGAAGGCTCTTTACAATGAATGTAGATTAGTCATTTTAATCATACTAGAGCTTTTTAATTTTGCTTTTGTGATGGAATAAAACATGAGACAACATAGTTGTATGAAAATTATTTTCCACGAGCTGTGCTGAGAAAGAGATAAACAAGATAAATCTGACACTCTCCTGGATACTGAAAAATATATATACAAACCTATTGCTATTTCCTGGTGAGGAACATGAGGAGGGGGAAACAGAGAAGTTAAGGCAAAACTATCTATTACTAATTTTCCTGTGCCCAGATAGGGTCATGAGGAAAAGTCATTTTTGTAGGCAGCCTCTCTCATACTGCTTAACAAGTAACACCTTTCTCTCTTCCAGTCTGGTGCATGGTTCTCTGTGTGGAGTGAGATTAGGGCTTCTTCAAGAGGTTCTTTGTTCTTCCCATTTTTCCTAATGCAGCAAGGCAGGGGGTTGTCAGGATTTTACCAGGCAATAATACAACTGTTTTTTTTTTTTACTCTAGATCTGCAAATACCTCCCTCTCTGCAAGTTGTCACACAAATCCCTTAGCAAAAATTTAATTTCATTTTTCTTTGCTTTAGCCTTCTAAAAGGTATCCCTAAGTACCTAAAATCCTAATCCAAAGGTCACCTCTTCTAATTTAGGGATCTAAATTTGTTCTGTAATTAATGCACCCTTACCATCATATCTCACCTACCATACATTTGTCTCAGTATCCTCATCCTCAGCATATCTCATCTAATTCTAAAGCAAATGATTTAAATAAGTGGACTACAGAGTAAAAGGTGACCAGTACAGACTAGATGTCTGACTTTTAGGCAACTGAAATTAAAATATACCAATGCCAAGCTTTGTTCAGTTCTTTCTGTGTAAGTCTTCCCATTATTATCTATATGAGGTATTTTAGATTCTAAATTGGAAGATCTTTTTCAGCCCAGAATATACAGATGGTTGCAGAAGACATCACTTTGCGTGTGTCAGCAATGATTCCTTGCAGTCAATTTCAGTCGTTTGTTCAAAACTAGGAGTAGGTTTGCTTTAGACTTGCTCTACAGCCAGTGAATTACCTAAGAGCAGTGTCTCTGGGTGTGCCTTTCTCCGGTGACAGCAGAGAAAGACTGAAGCTTCTACAGTCCCACCTTGTGTACTTCAGTTAAATGATAGGTGAATCCATGTATATCAGCTGCAATGCTGGGCTTTTAATAAATTTGAACTCCACATTTAAATCTTACAAGTATAATATAAATAATATGTGTCAGTCATGTTTTTGTGTGGGGGTACATGTATTACATGTATGCATGCACAGTTTTTGTATGCTTCTACTACAACAAAGTAAAACAACGTGGTAACATTGTCTGTGAAATAGTGAAGCCAGTTTTCAGAAAGATGTGGGAAACCTTTGCATGCAGACCTCAGCTTAAATTATTTCTCAGAAGTGAGTTTATCCAGTTATACAAAGTGGAATAATATTAGAGACCAAATCAAAGGCCATATTGCATTTTCTGGTTAAGTATAATTATATGTTTAGATAATTTGACTCAATAATAATAATAACAATAACGATAATAACAATAGCAATAATAATAATAATAATAATAATAGTAATAATAAATAAAGCAACCTCTATAAAGACTTATTGCCAAGACTAATATTGTCAGTGACATCCAGGACCAACAGTGGTTACAAGCAGTGGACACAAAATGAAGTTGTCTGGTTTTGACAACAAAATATTCTGCATTTAGCAAAGGCATATATTTCAAACTCAAATTACTTTAAATTAAAGCAAAAAAATGTTTTGAAGTGTTGCCATTTGATAATCATTTGCTTTAAAATAAGTAACAGATTTCTATCTAATGGGATCCACATCGTAAAGAAGTGAACCAACATTGTGACAAACAAAAACCAACCTGCTCTACTATATAATTCCAAAATAAATTACATCTAGCTGGTTTGTTGTTCTTGTTGTGCTCTGTTTTCCTTTTTTGGCAGTCTGTAGAGCTCCCACAATTTTTTCATTTCTACAATGACAAATGCTATGAGAAAAGACCTGGGCCACTGCCAGAAATCTACTCTAGACTTCAGTATGTTTCTGCTTTCAAGAGTCAATTGTTTTCCTTCTCTCCCAGGGGTCACTTGCTACCTTATTACCAGAAAGAATGACCCCTTGACAGCGCAATTGAGATCCAGAAACTCAACAAAATTGTAACCCCTCCAGTGGCATCAGGATTGTAATCAACAGCAGTGGGTCTGGAAGACAAATGTACTTGTATATAAGGCCACCATCTTAGAAAGCAGCTTCTCTACTTGCAAAGAAACCTATCTCTATTTGGTTTCTTTTGATATTTTTATTACCCCCTTTCTTGTAACCTTTTCATTGCTAGTGCTCTCAAGGCAGGAGTGTTTTCACAGCGTTGGAATTACCTGTGCTCATTTTACACAGTTTGCTGCCTATTCCTTCTCTTGCAATCTGTGCTGTGAAGCACATGACCAGAGATGGGAGCCCCCAGTCATTACAGATTTCTTCTCTTATTCAGCTTAATTCACTAGCAGAATAGTTGTTCCTTCAATATCCTTATTGCCATGTGAGAAACACGGGTACAGAATCTCCAGCCTTGAAACTGCAGAGAAGAATGAGCTTGAAATATTAAGGAGTATTTTACAGAGAATATACCTTGTCCTTGCAAAGGCATGCACTGAAATAGTGCTATACAATAATGTTTCTCAAAGTATCAAACTTATTTGCTGGATCCTTTTGCACACACAAGGTCTGCAAAACCAAGGTTGTTTCAGATATACACATACAAAGATATTCTGTAGCACAAGACCCTAGTCTAGGTCTTATATTTTACATGTGGAACCCTGACCCAGAGTCCTGAGGTTACTAAAAACTGTGCCTCTAAATTGCCTAAATGTTTTTTTGAAAATTTTAGCAAACTTTCAGAAAATCTTGGTGTGATACAAAGCTTGAAAAGTTTCTTATTCTGGTGATTTTATTACCAGAATTACTTGACATGTGCGCTAGAAAAAAAAATTTTTAAGACCATCCAACCACATGGTAGAAAACAAGGTACCCATGAACCAAAGCACTGCTCCCAGATGCTCTGCCATCTGACTATCATTACACAGATATTGGGAAATACTTCAGATAATTGTAGGAGAAAGTTCCTGAAGACATGCACGGATAAAAATATCTAAAAAACAGACAAAAGCGGACAGCGTGGCAAAACACAAGTGCACAAAATCCCACTTCCTTTAACAGAGATTTGGGTGAATGAAGGAATTTGCAGAGACAGGAGCCTTCAAACAGCACCAAAGGCCTGAGGTGCAAAAAGCCCAGCAACGGTGTTCTGCTGAGCTGGGAAGAACAAGAAAACATGAGGTCAAAAAAGAAATGGTTTTGTTACCTTTCCCAGACATAAGTCATCACATTTTACAAACAACAAAATAAAAGGTATTAGACCCCTAAGTGATCCCTGGAAGGAGCAGCAGATGGCCAGCCTCACACCTTCAGAAGAGAAGTAGCACAAATAGTAACAATGTGGTTTTTCCTGCACTGTCCCACCAACGAGATGTCACCATAATGCGGAGAAGGTGCCAAGTCCTTGCCCAGCTTTCCCTGCTGAAGCACAGCAGTTCTACTACAGACAGGCAAGAGAGAGGAGGCTGTGAAAATGGCTCTTCTGCCCCAGAAACCAGGCTGTGGTCCCTGGTAAGGACAGAACGAAGTAATGTTTTGAATTTCATGTTGCTGCCTTACAGTAAGCTGTGTGTGACTGAGCTCTTCCCTTGTCAATATCACACTGTTGACAAGGCAGAGTTGTCTTCTCTGGCAAAGAGACAAGCAGAGTTGCCTCACACCTGTGTTTTACTTCTGCAAATCTAAGGGCAGGATTGAGGCCCTAATTAATAATCAAAAGGGGAAAATTGACAAGTGCTTCTTTTGGCACTACTATCGAAAAACATATGGCCTCTTATTTTCTTACATATTAGGTCACATCATTGCAGTTTCTATCCAAAAGCCCAGAAGCTAGTTACATGGATTCTCTATACATGTTTAAGTACCATACATTAAAAACAACATGCTGAAATAATGTTATCGAAGGATGAGACCTACCTGACTGATGGAATATTCTTCTATAAAGAGCAGCTCTAAGCTTCCCTTAAACAGAATGAAGGAAAATCTAAAGATAATAATGAATAAGAAAGTAGCTTCTTCTGCCAGACCCATCAAGTTAAATGGCTCTTTGTATTGTTCAAAATGTGTACAGTATTGTGTTCTGTGGCAGAGGGCAAAGAGAGGTAACTTCCAGGGATGTTTTGATGAAACAACAAATAAAAATAATATTTTGACAGAGAGCTCATCCTATTAAAAAAAAAAAAAAAAAAAAGCATTTCTCTCATTTCTCTAACTCAAACAGAAATCTCCTTATTGAGGTTGCATGTGGAGCCTTACAGTAATACTGAAAGGAAATGTGCCATTTGCAACAGAACATGCAGAATGACTAAAGACCCTAAGTGCTTGGCATCATTTGAGCTTAGTTCTAAATACCTGTGATAGACATTTTTGGAATATGTTTCCTGAAAGTAATATCAAGGATTTACTTCAGCAGTAGCTTGCACATGCTGATAGGTTGAACTGGTGCTCATGCACCAATACAAAAAAAGATTAGCTTCTTTACAGAAGAAAGTGGGGGGGTGGGTGTATTTTTTATGCCAGTGTTGGAATTTATTTGCCCTCCTGATGAAATGTTTACCTCACTCAGCCTCATCAATATTAACCTCACAGATCAACAGATCTTCATATCGACAGAATAGAGAAGTCAATATCACCTTATTATTATTTAATAAGTATTTCATTGTCAGTAACTGAGTGAGAACAAACATCTGTGCAGTATAATGGCATGCACTTTAATTTTGCAAGGTTACTGTCTTGCATGTTTGACAGAAGAAAGCCAACCTATAGCAAAAATCCCCCAGTAGTATCTGTGTATAAAATGACAACATGTTGAAGGACATTTAAATTGAACAAAACAAGGTTTTTTTAGTCCCAGTTTTGATATACAAATGTTGGATGTGTTTTACTGTGGCTTCTGACTATGATTGATAGGAGATGCATCAATTTCAAGGTTTGTGAATTTAAGTAAATTGTTGTCAGTGGTATCACTTCTTCTTTTTTGTGTTTTTTTTTTCAAATTATCTCCTTACAGAGAATAGTGTATTACAAATTGAGACAGGATATACATAAAGCATCAATTTAGCTTGAATATCCACTTACAATAGTAAAGAGAAAATAGTTGGGATAAGAATGTGAGTACATCAGAGTTGTTCAGAAAACTCCAGAGTATTTAAAAAACACATTGCTTATGGTTTTTCTTCTAAATAGTTTTTGCTGCTTCTGTTTGGAAAATACTTTGCTTGGCTTTCCTTTCAAAGGAAAAATATAATATTTATCTAAAAAAAATAATAGTAGTAGATCTTAGATACTTCTTTTATCTATGTCCTCAGAATGTGGTTCCATTAATTATACATTAGAAAAAAATACTCTTATACATAGGAAAAAAAATAACCAAACTTGTATGAACTCTTTGCAACCTAAGGGGAGTTTATTTACCCTTCTTTCCTTCATAGTAATGCTTTATTTGACTAAAAAGCCTGAAAAGCTTTCTTTAAAAATGTGCTTAAGCATCAAACAGCAAAGCTTGCAATGGATCCAATGCTTTCAGAAATTAGCTGTGTCTGATTTTTCCCTAGGTTGCTTCTTATCTGATGATGTCTGACTCAGGATGTGGTGAAAGGCACATACTTTTTATTATGTTTTCCAACACATGGTCATGACTCGTTTCCATGTATAAGTGTGTTGTGTCTATGCATCCACACGCCTGTCTGTAGGCATCGAGCAGTGTATATGCTGTTTGCGTGTGGGTTTGGTTTTAACATCAGATTCTATAAATGAATAAAGATACTATCTTCGTTTTACTGTTCTCTAAAGGGGCAACATGGAATGGATTCTGTAAATCTGACTATATATGTTGCTGATTAAAAGCTGATGGTAACAATTAATATACAAGGGGACAGACTAGTTTTTCTTCTAACATTTTTTGGGAGAAAAAAATGAAAATTAGACAGAAAAGACCATTTCCAGATGTGACTGTGTAGGGCTTGATTTGAAGCACTTTTGTTATCTCCTTAATAATGCATATAAGAATGCTCATGTGAAATGTTTGTTAAAACTCCATCCTAGTAGATATTTGTGCTTATGAATTGATTCCTTATCCATATTTTATGGAGAAATAGCTCGGCACTGGATTACAGCACATTATTTTCCAAACTCCTTATTAGACTCTGCATATCTCTCTACTGTGCCTCCAGGCTTAAATTAAAAACAAACTTAAGAAAAATTTAAAGAGACAACATTCAGAAACTTATGTTTTTACAAAGCTTCTGAAAGTTCGTAATTATTTTTGTCCCTAATAGGCCTGCCTTTGAAATAATTTGATGGCTAGGTTTGTAAATTTGCTTGGAAAGATCAGGCATTCCATAGTCATTAAGGGGAGTATATATCACAAAAATGGTTTTGCATATAAATAATGGTATACAGGATTTGGCTTAAATTGTCTGCTTTCATTTGATTTTTTTTCTCTCTGAAATAATTTGGAGGGAAGCAGGAAGATCAAATTGAACACAATTTGGAAATGAAACTTGGATAATTGAGCTAAGTAGGTTGAACTTGCCAGTCACCTGTGACCTCTTCCTAGTGACACATCGTTTCAAACAGCTGAAATGAGAGGGCCTGCATGGAGCTGCGCAAAATAATTACAGCGAGTGGAATTTCAGCCTGGACCCGTGTCATCTCTCGCAGCCTGCTTCGTTTTTATTGAAGACGGAGGGACTCGAGCACCACTGCCTCGAGAAGGGGTTTGGCCACCGGGTGTGCTCAGGGAACTTGCTGGAGGGAAGCAGGATGGGCACTCTGGGAGGGCCACCGTGCAGGATGACAGGGGAACAGAGCAGCACTGGACCTGCACGAGGTGAGGAATTGAAGCTTCGCAAGTAAACGAGCTCACCCGTGATAAGATCTCCTTCCTGTACTGCTGCAACTGAAAGTTTGCGATCGTCCCTGTGTGGGAACCTAATATTTTGCTGTTCGTTTTGAAGCGATTATTCAAAACACCTTGGCAGCTGAACCCTCCCTGCTTTCAGGATAATTATTTCTAATCGTGATTGGCAATAATAGTAATTGCCATATTCAGCCAGCACCCAGCTGTAACGATTTTTCTTTATTATTATTATTTGGGTTAACAATCGCCACTGACAACAATGTCTCCCGACCCTCTTCTCCCTCCCTCAAACACACAGGGAAATGAGAACCAGTGCTCTGCAGCAGCCGTCGAGTGGGCCGCTTCCCCCTCCCCGCGGGCTCTGAGGGGACAGGGCTGAGCAGAGAGTGCCTGTCTCTGCCGGGGGGCTGCTGTGGAGCATCGGGGGCAACCCGGGCTGCCGCAGCCTTCCCCCAGCACCACCCCCCGGCCTCCCCCCTCCGACGGAGCAGGGGCTGCAGCCGCGGCTGTAACGAGCCTCTTAATAAACCTCCGGGTCGATGATGCATCGCTCGCTAGTGAATCTTCGCGGGTTTATTTATTTTAACTAAATCGCCCAAATGGATCGCAGCTCTGTGTTGACTCTGGCGAGAGGCGAGGCGGGGAGCCGGGGCCGGGGGGGCGGTGGAGCTGACAGGTCGCCCGGGGGTTGCGGCGTTCTGTGCGTGCAGGGACTCTGCAACTGCCCGCCGCCCCCTCCGGGAAAGTCTCCCCCGCCCCGGTGACCGCCCCCCTCCCCTTCCTCCTCCTCCTCCCCCCAGCTCGACCGCAGGCGCCCTTGTAAGGAAGAACCGAGCGCAGGCTCCGGCCGGAGTGGAGCGCGGCATCCCCCGGCCAGGCCGCTCGCTCCGGCCGCAGGGGAAGACGGGGGGGGCAGGGGGAGAAGGGAAAGGATGAGTGTTTCAAACAGGGGTAAAAGCTGCCCGTTAGAGGCTTCCTCAAGTTGACGGTCACTAGAGAGAGGTGAGGGTCAGAGCTCTCCCCACCGGCCCAGGGGAGCGAGAGGTTCCCGGGGTGATCCATCCCCTTCGGCGCCAGGGACAGCCGGGCAGGGAGGGCCGCCGGCCACCCCCTTGTGCAGCACTGATGGCAGAGCCAGCCCAGCGCTTCCCCTGCCCGCTGAACTTCACAGCGTTTCTCGTGTTTATTCACGCTCACATCAGAGCCGAAGTTTGGGCCGCGGCCGCGGGAGGCTGGGGCGTCTCCCTGAGCCCGCAGCTGCGCTGGTACCGCAGGGCCAGGGCAGTGCTCCCCTGCCGAGTGCCCGAAGCCTTTGGTGCCTTGCAGGTAAACACCGCAAACTCGCCGGGGATAAAAGCAGCCTCTTGTTTTCAAAACCACACGCAGAAGTTGCCGACCAGCGCCAGCAGGAGCGGTGTCACTGGCCTTCCCCGATGGGCGCCTTGCCTGCTCTTTGTCACCTCAGGGGCATCCCCGCAGCCCCAGCCCGGCCCCGGCGGAGCGCAGCCCCCTCCCCGAGGCCGCGGCGCTCCGCTGGCAGCGGGGGAGGCCGCGCTGGGGCCGCCGGGCACCGCCGCTCTGCTGCCGGTGGGTGCCGGGCCAGGGGCGGGGTGGGACGGGCACCACGCACCGCTGCTAGCCCCCCTTCCTCCCGGAACGCTGCTCCCTGACGTCAGATGTTTGCTTAGCCTTTTGTTCAGTTAAAAATAGTTTCACGCAGCAGCTTACCTGCCGTGGGTGGCGGCTGACCGTGGGCTGCGCCAGCGAAGCGTTTTCTGGCAGAATCAATTATTTCCTTCGCCCTCGGATCTTTGATCTCCGCACGTAAATTAATTATAGTAGTATGCAGGAAACTGGCTCGCAGTCTTCTAAACCCAGCATTTTGCTGCCTGAAAAACACGGAAAGGGAAAGTTTCTTTGCAGTCTAGCTGTAACAGAGCTCCGTTACCAAGGCTAGATATTTCTTACTGCGACCCATTGAAGTGTATGTACTCTCAAATATTATCATCACTCCAGTAGCCTTTATTTTTTATTTTTGTGCCTTTGCGTCTCATTCACGGCCGTTACGGTGTTGTACTTGCAATTGCGTATTATCCTAGTAAAATAATTGCTTTATAGCAGATTACTTACAGCAGACATTTATTCTTCTTCTCCTGGTACTATGGAGTTATTAGAAAGTAATGGGTGCCAAGACAATCAAGGAATATTTCCTAATTAAAGAGGAAAAATGGAACTGTCACTGTTTGTGAGCCAATTCATGCGCTCAGATCGCACACACTTGCACATCACAAACACAGGCGTAGGTGCTGTGTTTCTATAGTGCTTATGCACACACGTACACACACCCTCTGACACAGTCAGTTCCTATTTCTTACAGGGGTTAAAGAATAACTTGAAATCGAAGACAAATGAATTGACAGGAAAATGCATCACTTTTTTTCCGCTTTAATTTCTTCCCACATTATAATGAATCTCTGAGCCTTTAGCTAGGTGGGCAATTAACCACCCAGTGCCCGCTGCCCTGTAACAATCACCCCGCTGTATAGTTTATGGGGCTGAAGTTTTTTAACAGCTCGATATCCTTATTTTATTATTGTGTAGGTGTGGGACACGTAATCTCCCACACGTGCAGATCTATGGGATCTATACGGCGGATGTATAATTTTATAGTTTATCTTAGCCCAACTGCTCTTGGGTGACAAATCTGTCTGTCGCAGGGAGCACCGTCCTCATTTCAATACTATTTCGTTCTGGGAGCGCGCACGGTAATTCTTTACATCGAAATTGCTTCCCCTCTGGTTCCTATATTTTAATTTAGTAAAGGACTGATTAGCTGTGGCTTTAAAAGGGCCAGGTCTGCGCTGGCTAACAGCGTCACCTCTCACCTCTCGGCAGCCCCGGGCTGGGGTCACTGCGGGGCCGCGGCGGGGGAGTTGGCAGCGCTGCTCCGGCTCCCGCTCCCGCCGCGCCTACCTGCGCGCCCCTCACCGCGCCGCGCAGCGCCCTCGCCGCTGCCGAGCTGCCTCTGGGAGCAAATCCCCCCCGCTGCAGGGGGAAGAGCAGCCCGCCCGCCTCTGCCTCTGGTACACCGCTGCCGGCGTGAATCATCGCGGAAACAACGGGAAGATGCAGCTCTGCTAGACGAAAATAATTGTTTGGTTTATTTTAATTCGCAACGACCTGGTTTAATGGCACCCTTTCCTCTGACTTCCAGGGAGGGGAGGAGGAGGGCCCGCTGGGGTGCATCGTCCTCTTTAAAGGCTTCGTGTAAACTTCCACATTTTGAAAGACTAACTTCAAAAATCTGTGTTTGATTGTATTCAGACGTGTGCCCATCTCACATCGATTGGTGGATCCATTGAAGGTGTAGAGATCCGTTGATAACATGCAGGTCGAATGTTCCTAAATCAGCAGATTCTCCTTTCTCTGACAAATCCTGGAATTAGTTTAACGAGGGAAAAATATTACTTTTCATCTGTAAAAATGTATTTCAAAGAGGGATGATATTCTAACAGGAGAGACTACAATAAAAATCAGAATCGCTTCTGGAAAGGTTTCGCTCTGAGCAAATGTTTCGAGTATGTCGGATCGTCATAAAACTACACTATAGACTTTATTCTGACGATTGCTGAAAAACACGCAATGCATACAAAATACGAGCAAGAAAGTGTCCGAATTAATTTTTTTCTGCCTATGAACAGTGAAAAGTGCAAGTACATTTTAAATACTTTTGATCTTTATCAAATGATAAATGTAGATAAAGGCAAATACCGAATATTCAGGAAACCACAAATAATTTTAAGAAGTTACCTTTTTTTTTTTTTTTTTGAGTGTAACGATGCATTTACAGAACTGGTGCGGAGTCATCACTTTGTTTATTTTTCTAACGTCTACCCAAATTCCAGCAATCCGCAGAGCAGTAACAGCTTTTTCCATGTGTTTATCATCGAGGTTGCAACAGGATTCGCCTCAATTGTTCTGCCTTTCTTGTGTTTTCCTTTCTTCCCTTTTCTGCATTTCCCAGATACATTCGCTTTTGTTGCAAAAATAAACAGCGGAGTTTTTAACAGCAATTTGAGATGATAATGGTTACTGATCCCATTCTTTCCATCATAATCTTCAAGTGGTTTAAGATTAATGATAGGAGGTGTTTTAGCAAGGAGTGTGGGTTTTCTTCTCCAAAGACCATCACAATGATAATTTACTAAAGATGTTGACAAGACTGTCAGTAAGGCTAATTTTTTATTAAGCTGCGCTGCAGCAACTGTAGTAAGAAATTTTTGTTGTTATTTAAGCACATTGTATTTTTGAATGCCCGACTATAAATATTGTTTTTTGGTCCCTGCCTGATGGATTTGCAGCAGAGATGATTTCCCTTGCCTTTGTTTCAAGAAAGGTGTCTTCTTGTATTCTGATAAATATTCTCTTCCACCCTCCCCCATCTCCTTTCACGCACATTTTTTTTAAAGAAAATAAATTGAGCAACTACTGTCTTGGTCCAGCAATGTCTTCTGCACAGCATTGTTTTGGCTGGACTCTATCTAGGCACATCCCTGAACCAACGGGACAAGATGCAGGTTTGAGTGCTGGGTTCGTGTGATTTTTTTTTTTTTTTTAATTGGGCAAAATCACCATTTAAACAGTAAATATGTAACTGTCGTAGCCTAGGGTGCGAAGAGGCTGGGGTGTCTCCTTAAGCGAGGGCAGTTTGTGATGTACTGGCGGCCCCCGAGCAGAGTTCTGCCTTGTCCGAGCCCCGGCACCCGCACTGCCCCGGCCGGAGCGGCTCCCCCGGCAGGCCGGACCCACGGCGGCGGCGGCGGCGCTCCCCCGGCCAGCGCTCGGCGCGCCGGGCCGGGCTGTCCGCACCCCGGCCGCTTGCCCCGCTCCTGCCGGGGCAGCGGCAGCAGAGCGCTCGGCAGAACCCGTCCGGGAGAGGGCTCGGCGTGGGCACGGCGGGCTGGCACGTGTGGGTGCTCGTAGGACGGCGCAGGCGGGCGCCAAGCGGCCCGCTCGATCAGAGCGGAAAAGTCTGGGGTGAAATCGTAACAGACCGGTCGATTTTACCCTACTGCTGTGCTTTCGATAAACACGAAGCCGTGGCCTTACCTAGCAATCACCGGGGCCCTGTGACACCCTCTTGGCAGTGCTTTATTGCCTTTTTCCCCCGCGCCTGCGGCCAGGCGCGCAGAGGGACCACGCGGGCAGCCCAACTCGGGTGGCGGCCCCTGAGCACCTCCCGCGCTGCCGCCGGGCCCGGGGCGGGCAGGGGCGCGCAGAGTAAGCCCGGGGGTTACAAAAGCACGTGCGTCCTCTTTTCGGCCGCTCCTTTCCTCTACCGCAGCTCTGCGCTCGCACAGAAAGGAAAAAGGCCAGGGGAAGAGTTTATGTAACTGTTCCCCCGGCCGAAAGGGACGCGCGGGGCAGGGAGCACCCCCTCTCCGCCTGTGCGGCCCCTGCGCCGCGCGTTTCTTGCCCCGACGCGCAGGGAAGCGCTCAGGGAAGCGCGCAGCGCGGGCTGAGCGCGCCCCCGCGGAGGCGCCGCGCGCGGGCAGCAGGGGGCGCTCCGAGGTTGCGCCTGGGAGCCCGCGCGGCCGCGCCGCGCGCCCGCACACGGACACGCACAGGCACACACAGGAGACACACGGACACGCACAGGAGACACACGGACACCCACAGGCACACACAGGGGACACACGGACACCCACAGGCACACACAGGGGACACACGGACACCCACAGGGGACACACGGACACGCACAGGGGACACACGGACATCCACAGGCACACACAGGGGACGCACAGACACCCACAGGGGACACACGGACATCCCCAGGCACACACAGGAGACACACGGACACGCACAGGGACACACAGGGGACACACAGACACCCACAGGGGACACACAGGGGACACATGGACACGCACAGGGTACACACGGACACGCACAGGGGACATGCACACGCACGGACATGAGTCACGCGCTCGGGTGCACACACGCGTGTACACCGCACACACGCACACACACGGGGACACGCACACGCACACGGGGACAGCCAGGTGGGCGCGCCGCTGGACGCCCCGCGCGGGTGTCCCCGTGCCGCTCTCCGTGCGTGTGCGTGTGCGTACCATACATTATGCAACTTATTAAACACAACGATGGATTGTCAACATTTTTTTCGCATGTTAGTTCCGCTGATCCGGGCAGGATTTATTTTCAGGTCTCGGGTCCCGGAGCTATAATGCGTGATTTCTTTGCCTTAAATAAAATTGGTCAAATGTTGACAACCTTTAAGCCAATCTAACACTCAAGATTACTGATGGGAAACTAATGAGAAAATATCAGATCGTCCGGCCTGGGGGCTCCTAATTAAATCTTAGCTGATTGAAAAATAAAAGCGGGTTCGGGGGCGTGGGGGAGGAGGGAAGAAGCTCCGGGCTGAACTTTAGCTCTCATTTTACGTGATATTTCCCCAGCCCATCTCTCCCTCTGCGTTTTCCCCCTCCCTCCCTCCCTCTGTAAAAACTCTAATATTATTTCACTGGTTATTTCGAGAGATCCGAATGCGGCTATCATTCCTTGCCCGGTAAACATTAAGGCCTTTAAGCAACGTGATTTAACTAATTAGAAAATTTACATCATTAAGTCTCAGGGAGAGAAAAAAGGAGAAACAAATCTGTCAGTCATTTTAAAAGAGACAGGCCCTATTGAAGTGTGAAGAAATCGGCTCTAATTCAAAAAGGCAATCGGGCAGAAAAAGCCCTCAACATTACCCTGCTAGTTATTAATCAGAAGGGGTTTCCCCCTCTTTCCTTCCCTGTAATGGCAAGAGCTGAAGCACATCGTTAGTTTCTCCTAAAGCTACCGCACAGTTTCCATTCAGGTTTTTTGCCACTCGTCCATGTCCCATATTCATAGCGAGTATTTGTCCATTCAAGGCTCATAGATTTGAAAATGTTTCCGAATTGGAGAGCCGCAGCCACAGGGGAAAAAATATATATAATATTAAAATAAAATAAAATAAAACAAAATAAAATCCCGAACTCCTCAGTTCCGTCGTAGACAAAGACAAGGGCTGCACTGCCCCGTCTCCCCCACTAACGGGAGGTCCTAAAGCAAACCTGCTTGGTGAGAATCCGGTTATGGCTTTGTTTTTCTCCCCTGCCCTGTATTTCTAAACACAGACACAAGCCTGAGAGTGGAAAGCATCCGTCGTCGTCCCCCTCCTTTTTTTTCCCCCTGGGGACCGGCTGTGTTTAGTGCCACGCACCAGGCTCAAGCAGAACAATACAAACTTGAGTGAAAATCAGAGCGATCGGGTTACTGATGCCGGGTCCTTCACCAAGTGGTGCGGGACGCTGCTGGCCAGTGCGGTGAGCGGGAGGGCGAGCAGGCGGCCCCGCTTTGGGGAGCGCAGCTGGGGTGGCGGCACAGGGAGCTCGGCGGGTGGGGGGAGAAATGAAGCAGCTTGGTCCAAACCACAGAGAGGGTTACATCTCTCTCTCGCTTTCTCTTGTCTCCTCTTTCAAACGCGTTCTCTAATCCTCCCCTTCCAACTGTTCACAGTGGACTATAGTATAAATAATAAATACATCCTACTCTGCGTTTTCTCTCTCCTAATCTCGAAGAATCTGACAGTCGCTTTAATCAAAGGAGTTTGCACTGGTTCTAAAGGAGTTTGCACTGGTCCTTCATGGAGGTAGTTTAGAGAATTTTAAACAGGCTTCGGACAAAACCAGGCGATAGGGGCCTATTTCTGATCTCACGGCCCGGGGACGATCCCTCCTGCGGCTCGGGGAATTAACCTCGTGTAAATGTGTTCAAGATCAGCCTCCTGGTGGGGATTTCACTTGACAGTAGCCTGTGAAGAAACAATATTTGGGCAAGAAAAAAAGTATCTCTGCCAGCCTTATTCCGACTTCCATTCATTTACGTCCCAGGGCTAACTTGTAGTCACCTCTGTAAGCAGCTGCTTACAGAAGTGTAAGGTCTTTCTTGAGCAGGACGGGACATGCTCCTTCCCCAGCGCTGGCTCTGCCCGCGGGGTGCGGGCCGGGCGGGCGGGCGGGCAGCTCGCTGTCGCCCAGGGGAGCCCCGGCCCCCCCCGCGCCCTCCGCTCAGCACCCCCGGCCTCCAGAGAGGGGCAGGAACACGTGCTCCCAAACTGCAGAGCTTCTCCGTTCCCAGCACAAGCGGCTGGAAACCCGCCCTGGCGCCCGGTGGGAGAGCGGCGAGGCAGAGCTGCCCGCTTCAGCGAGAGGAGCTGATGGCAGCACGAAATGGAGAGGGGAGGGCAGCAGGAAGAGCCTGCGCTCCCCCGCCCCTTTGCACCAGTTTGTCTTGCAATTATTCAAAATGATTGAGTTTTCTGAAGAAGGCCCTTTAGAGAGAAAACAAAACCAGCAACAACCTCTTCCGCCAAAACCAACATGAATATCAACCTGTCCACTGGCAGGGCTTCGGAGCTTAGAGGCATTACGGTAAAATTTACGGCGTCCTTAACAACTCCCAATAAAAGCATTAAAATTCCCTTTAATTGAGAAAACATTGATTTTTAACTCTGGAAAGAACGAACCCGTAATTTAATTGCAAGCTTTCACCGACAGAGCAGCATCTCAGGGAGGCCACATTCCATCTTTAATAGAGCCACTTTATGAAGTGATAAAACCAAAGAAAACCTGACAGAGAAAGCTGAAATTGCGCAAGAAAAGTTATTTGCCTTCCCTTTCCCTCTTCGCAGCTCCAAACTATCCCGCTCTTCCCTCCCCCTCCAACCCCCGCCCTCCGATCACAAAACACAACTGTAAAAGCAAAAGATTTAGCATCTAGGGAAGAAGCAGCAGTTAATATTTTAAGTAACGATTTGCTTTTACTAGGCACAGGGTGATGCCAAGAGGTTTAAGGGAACATTTTCACAAAATGGTAGCCTCTTCTGAAAAGGAAACTAATCGGATAAAACTTCCTTGCTTTCCCTTGTTCGTTACAAAAATAATTGCTAAAGGGAAGGAAAGGGAAATCCCACCCTCCCTTTCTATCTTATTTCTGTATCGGTTTTTGGTATTATAGAAGAGTAAAGAAGTTTTTGTTTGGTGGTTTTTCATTGATCAGTCACTCTGAGCTAATGTAATTATCCTCATCAATAGAAGGCTGCAGAGAGAATCATTATGTGGGTGACATTGATAAATGATCACCCAAGAGCTGCCTTTTCTCTTGGGCACCCCCACATATGACCCTCCCACATACACAAGGTAGCCATAGAAACACCTTGAGATCCTCAAACACTGCTGCAAATGGGAGAATACAGAGAAAGCGAGAGAAATCCAACTTCACACACTTTCTGTCCCTGCTGAAGCCTCCTTCCCATTGCAACAGCCCCCGAGCCGGGCTTCGCTGTCCTGCCCCATGGGCAGCCCGGTCCCGGCCCCGCGCCCTCTCACGGCATCCTATCCAGCATTTAGGGGGAGGGGTGTTTTATGAAGTTTGCTTCTGGGCTCTTTAAATATTTTTTTTTCTTTCTTTCTTTCCCTGGAGTAGTTAAGCAATGAGGTAGCACGCATCATACGTATCCTACGCGCATTGCGGAGCCCCCTAGTTTTAATGGCGCTCTTGGAGATGCACACCAAAGATATTCACCCCGTCCCCAGTAATGCGGCTCCTGGAAAAATGGTTAAACAGTAATTATTAGCAGCGGTTTTTAAGTCACAGGCCTATACAAGAAGATTCTGTATGTCTTACTAAGGTAAAGATTTTTTTCTCCAGCCCCAGATGCTCCTTTTTTTGTAAGCAAATTCTAAAATATTGAGAGCAATAACTAATTCATAATGATCCATAAATCGATGCAAGGAATGGGGTGAAGGTGTTTATTTTTTTTTTCTAAAGCTGCAAGTAAAGTAGCTTTGACACCGTGTGGGGATGAAGGGGAGGAGTTGTTTAGCCGAGCAGGGTCATCCATCATCACTGTCGCAGAGACTCTGCCCAGAGGACCAACCTCCCTTCTGTCTGTCTCTTTCTCGCCACCAAAACTATTAATATTAAAATCTGCCTGCAAACCTTGCCCCCACCGCCCCTCATCCCATCCGGCCCTGCTCAGCCCGCAGCGGCTGCGCTGCCCAGCCTGGAGCTGGCTCTCTCCCGCGCAGCGCCAGCGGGCTTGATTTTTCCCCAAGTGCTGTCAGGAGAGTTAAAAGGTCGGCCCCATTTCCTCTCGGCTGAGCCCAGCGATGTGGTAGGGGAGACGTGGGGCGCGGCCGTCCCTCCGCGCAGCGGAGCCCTCTCCTGCCGCTCCGCGCAGCGCGGGGACGCGGCGGTGCCTGGGGAAAAGATTCGGGCGTTTTCCGGGCTCCTGGGATTTTTTTTTTTCTCCTAGCACACGCTAGGCTTATCGTGGGGCTAGTGGCTCCGCATCGACCCCCGCAAAGGCGCCGCCGGCAGACCCTCACTCCCTTCGGGAAGCCTGGAGAGCCGCTGGAGCGATGAGCAAAACCTACAAGGGAGAGCGGGTCCATCCAGTGCCCCGCCGCACCCCTTCCTCTGCCCGGCCCGGCCCCGGCCCATCCCGGCCCCCCTCCCCCCTCCCCCTCCCCCCGGGCCCTCGCAAACCTGGTCTGGGGCAATTTTCTCTCCCTCGCTCTCTCTCCGGCTATGAGTGAAAGGTGGGGAGCGCCCGGCTCCCCCCGGAATCTCCTCTTCGGCCCTGCGGTGCCCGCTCGCCGCGACGGGCAGGACTCGGGCGGCAGCGCTGTCGGAGGTGCGCTCCCCTCCTCTCTTCGCCTTAAAGGCAGCAAAATCTGGAAGAAAAATCCCTCATTTATGGTGACTACAACTCCCAACGCAGACCCGCTCGGCGAAATGGAAATTTGGGATTATAAACATGTGTGTATGTAAACAAAAGGTGTTTCTTCTGTTACCCTTCGTTTCCCACAGCATAAGCAATTTTTATTCAGACTCGAGTATTTTCTTTAACACTATACCGCTGTCAAAACATTATTCCCGTTTTGTTTGCTTTTGACAGCTGAGCAGTTCTTAAAAATACCAAAATCGGAACCTTCCATGCTAAACAGAAAATCTCAGACGGAGAAATCTCTGCACGATATTGTACCTTGGATTTCAGCAAGACATCTCACGGAAAGCACAGCCCAAAAGGGTGAGAAAAAAAGAAAGAAAATGAAAGACAACACAGCAATGCACATATTTAGTTCATTACAAAAACAAATAATCTACTATGGCTACATTCTTCCCTGTCCTTCTACCAACGTGATTTCTGACATTTCTCCTCAAATTCTAGAGAAAAGATCTGCAAGGAAATAAAGTACTGGTTTAAAAAAAATAAAAATAAAAGCCTCCCCTTTAAAGTGCTAACACAAATAATCTTGCCTTCTTAAATTCTGCATCCACAAAAATCAGAGAATTTGGAAATAAGCACCCAGCCTGTGGTCTTCTTATGCGACTGAAGGGTCGATGTGATTTTAACCAGGACAGAGAGCATCAAAGCCGAGCAGGGAATTATAATCTAAATTTCATACGAAAGCCTTATAAGAGACGCCCACAAAGCAGGACCCGATTGCTAAATAAATCCTCACACCCATTCTACTGGCATCCTCCCTTCTGTCGCCAGCAGCGTGGGTCCATTTACTCAGCTCAGAAATTAAACATTAACTATGAGGCTGAGCCTCTTTCCACATTCCAAGGGTAAAAGTTGCCATTCAAAGTTTTTAATAACACCTTAGCCAGTTGGAACAATGAGAAGGGTTACAAATTTACAGATGTTGAAGTTGGAAATTTTTGTTTCCTAGAAAGTTGAGTTAATTACAAGTCCTTTCCCACTCCCCTCCTCCCAGGAATAAAGGCAGGGTTTTCTCCTGCTCTTTGGGTCCCATCCTGCTCTTGCTGACTTAACAGTGTCACTGAGGAAGGTGAGAGGCTGCTTTTTCTAACATTGCTCATTGCTCTTCCTTGTTCAAACTCCCCTGTAGTTCCTTCAAAATGCCAGAAGCTTTTGTTTAAGAAAAAACAAACCTTTAACCATGATTCTGCTCCAGCTATTTATACACAGAATGTCAAATTAACATTTTCTGTTATTATCTGATGGTTTGTTGCTTCAGTTTGGTTGTTTTTTTGGTTTTTTTTTTTTTTTTCTGAAAACAGCTGAAGACAACAAAAGGAGTAAAACCATTTCAAAAGCTAGCTTGTGCCATCCTCACATAGGAAAAATTCCCATTGGAGTCAAAGCTTCTTTTCTCTGCCTAAAACTTCCAAACTTACTCCTGCAATAAAGCCATTCTTCACCTCTGTGATAAATACCTGGAGTTGAGGTCTGCTGTGGTTATGGATGTACACACACATACACGTACACACATGGCCTTAATCATCTCATGTCTGGGCCTTCACAACTCAAGCTCAGATTCTATATTATTAGCAGGTACTACAAATACTAGACATGTCTCTGAAGTGCAAGCTGCTCAGACAATATTTCAAATTTTGTTTAATCTGGCAAAAATCTAATATAATTAATCAGCAGAAATATATAACCTCAGATGGTCTTTCATTCAATTATTCTATTAATGCGATGACAAGCTTGTTTCTGATTTTTCCAGCCTTTCTTCTCAATGCTGCTAAGAAATATGTTTGACACCTCTCATGATAACCTCAGACACTCCTAAACATGATTAAAAACACAAAAGCCTAGCAAAAAATCAAAAATGAAATATTTATTACCGCATTTTGTGACTTAACACCTTTTTTTTTCTTTTTAAAACATAACGTCACAGTCCTCATACAAGTATTTTAATGTAAATTTTGACAAAGCTTAAAGGTAACAGCATTTTCTTCTAGTGAGGAACACGTGCTGAGAAAGGAAGAATTCATGGACATACAATACCAATTCCACAGCAGATCTGATACTAGCAAAAACATTCTTTTTTTTTCAATTGAGGTAAACACATAGAATATCTAACATGAAACAATTAATAGACCGAACTCTGTACGAAGTTTGTTACAGTATTCTCTTGCTTTTTTTTCCCAAGCTTTGAGTTCATGATAAAGTTCTAGGTTTGGTGCAAAGACCGTTAGTAACTTCTTTCATTGAGGAAAGCTGCCCAACTTTACTTTTGTTTTGTCCAAAGCCAAGGCTCAGAACTACTGGAAGAAGCTTCTGCTCTGTCTGTTCTGTCTTTTAAATCTTCACCTGCAAGCTCTTTGAAGAAGAGTCCAAAAAAAAAATCGATTGGGAGGAATGGGGAGAGACTTAATGAAGCACGAACTATAAAGATCTGTTTGAAACTAAAGGACACATTTTATGAAGGAACAAAATGAGGGAATGGCAAGGCCTTCTTGGAACAGTCTTCTGAGTGATGAGAGACCCAGCAAGACTTTTCATCTTCATCTCCAGGGTAGTTCTTTTCTCACTGGCCAAAACAGGTCTTTCATGGATAGTGACTTCACTGCTGAACCAAAACAGTCATTCTTTTGGGAACAACACACATAGTGTGGAAAACAAGGATTTTTTTTCTTCTAAAACTATTTGAGGCAACGTAACGGAGTGATCAACAGAAATGTACAAGTTAACTTAGTTCCTATGTTTATACTACAGTAGTTATAACTCTTGGAGTCTTTTTTTTTTCCAGAGGATCTGTACATGGACATATTTATTTCAGTGAGCCCATGACTTCACATTTGTGTTCTTGTTTCATTGGTCCTCTGTTGTTGATGAAAAATGACAAAAAGTAAAAAATAATCACAGCTGTCTGGAATTTCGTATTAAGTGTCAACATCTGGTCAAAGTTCAAAAGTCTTAAAATAGTTTCTGTTTGTTTTTGTTTTGTTTTTCCCTTGAGTTCCCTTATACTATTGGGCATGAATGTCCATAACCTGTCCACCAACACTGGGGTCTACAGAATTTAACATTGTGGGGCTCTGTGCTGACATGGTCATTCCAGGGTGGGTAGGGGGTCCTCCGTGCATCATCATGGCTGGGTGGTGGGGGTGACTTGGCAAATATGAATGGATTGGGGGTCCATGTCTTAATTGAGTTTGGTGTGGGGTCATCTGGGGAGGAGTGTAACTTGGCTGTGCCATACTCATACCCATAGGACCACCCTGAGATACGTAGTCCCCTGGCATGCCTTGCAAACCTAGACAAAAAGGGGAAAAAAAAGCAGGTCAGATTCCTCAACATTTTTACAATTTACCCATCTAAAATGAACAGGAAAAACAACAGACACTGCAAATCTTCCATCTAAAATTAGCTGCAGATTCTTGCCAATGTTTGCAGACATTCAAATTCTAGTTTGCAT